>CM067375.1:82611015-82653515 GCA_034401795.1 Chaetoderma sp. LZ-2023a
ACGACACGACGATGTTAAATGGCGCTAGTTCCTCACGAATTGATAGGTAATTTAAATGAACAGAGTAAAATATCTTTGCTACAGACAGATCCATCAAAACGTAAAACTATTAGTCTTGACAACGAGATATTCAATATATTAGCCAGACACGATCTGACTGAGAATGAAAAAGCAAAATCCTATTCACAGGTATTGGATAAGCATAGGCACTACTATCAGTAAACGCAAGTACAGCAATATCAGCCACCACCTCTGCAAACCATAACTAACTATGACGCGCTGCCCACACAAATACTTGAACATACAATGAGGGGAATACCAAACACATACAAGACGAAAGCCAGTGGAGTAATTGGTATTTTACGTGCTGTTCCTGAACGTTTTAACATTAATGACCTGGGCGAAGTGACAATAGAGGGTACGTTTCCCCCAAAAAGTAATGTACTTGACCTGCTGACAAACGTCGTAGCGCCTGGGCGAAAACCTCTTTTTGCTGGTATGCACGATGAAGCGGAGGGAAAGTTTCTTAATCTGCTACATGACCTAAACATACCCCATAGATTTGTAGCCCAAGAGAAAACAATGAGACAGATATATAATGCTGCAGAAAAGGATGATAGCGCCCAGTGAGTACACACCTATGCCTGTGAGTAAAAGAATACATAGAAAGAGATCTCTAGCGGGCAACAGAAAGAAAAAGGGACATTCAATACCGGCGTGGGTAAATTTAGATAAGTCATGAATGATACTAAATTGGCAAAAGTATATTTTGATCCGAAAGATTACGCATCATTTGGTGGGAAATAAAAGCTATATAATGCATTCAAAGGTAAAATGCCACGTAACTATATGGACAAATGGTTAATAACACCAAGAAGTATATACGCTTCACAGACCATGGAGAACAAAGTTTGACAGGCGCAAAATAAGAGTTTCAGCTGTCGATGAACTATGGCAGGCAGATCTATGCTCGATGGGCATGCTGGCAAAAGAGAACAACAGCGTGTTATATTTGCTATGCATAGTTGATGCCCTTTCAAAATACGCATGGGTGGAATGCCTGTTCAGTAAAACGTCTTCTGCAATGAAGAAAGGGTTAGAAACAATATTGGAGCATACTGAGCGCCGTCCACATGCTATTCAAACAGACAAATGGGGCGAGTTCTGTAAACCATGTAATGAAAAACTATTTGAAAGATAATGGAATACATTTCTACACTTCTCAAAATGAAACGAAAGCGGAAATGGTAGAGCGTTTTCAACACACCCTGAAGGGTCGAATATACAGATACATGACGCATAAGAATACACGAATGTATATCAATGTATTACCTAGTTTATGGCGTACAATAACACAACACATTCCAGCACGCGCATGACTCCTTCCGAAGCCGACCGTAATACTGAGTTAATTGCATGGAGAAATATATATGGAAAGAAGACAAAGAAACATACCAACTCTAAAAACAGTCCTACTCGAGGCGACCATGTTAGAATATTACAAGCAAAAATACCGTTTGAAAAAGCATATCGTGGGAAATGGAGTAGGGAATGATTTACGGTACGCGAGGTACTTACAGACAAATATCCATACTTATATAAATTAGAAGACTATGGAGGCGACCCGATTACTGGTACTTTTTATCCTGATGAGATACAGCAAGTGATAGAAGAAAATGACAAAGAGTACTCGGTGGAAAAAATACTTAAAAGTAGAAAAAATAAAAGGGAACAACGCGAGTATCTGGTAAAGTGGCTCGGTTACCCGGCTAAGTTTAACACGTGGGTTAATGAACTAAGTACTATACATCATTAACAATGGATGAATATATAGAGAGAAGATCGGATCATAGTATGTGGAGAATGATCGGTTCGCGAGTACCGAAAGAAAAAATAGTTTCCGAAGCTCAAATTATAATAATTTATATCGTTATCATTACGTGTATCATGAATCTGAGTATACAAAATGGGCAATCAGGCATATGGATATCACTTTTGAGTGGATGTCGAGGGTATATATTGCCTAGTCCACGCATAAAGACGGTCATACATCATCCAACTCAGAATGAATGAGGATCAATTTTACATAACCCTTCCGAGCAATAGCAGTACCCAGTTCTTTCCAGACAATAAGATATCTGAGTTTAGAACTCATCTGCAAACTCCATTAATATTAGATGGCGAATGGGAAGTGGGCCTCTCGAGTGCACTGTATCCGAGGAGTTGGCTTACTATTGCAGTGGAAAGTTTTGTGCAAATATATGCATTTACTACAAACAAGATAAAGAAGAAGAAGAAGAAGAAGAAGAAGAAGAAGAAGAGGAAAGTTAGCGATGTGACAGAAGAAATTAGCAAAGATGACGCTAGTGCATTAGAAATATAAAAGAAAAAGACAACAACTTTTCCGTTAGTTTTAAAAGATGGTTTCGGTAATCCTCATCATGCCGATCTGGGAAAATGGGCACGAAATGATCGGGGAAAAGTTGTGCAATATGATCGAACAAATAATGTCGGTAAAAAACGTACACATAGAAGCGAATATTATTATGTGCAAACAGAAGCTCCATTTATCAGCATGCCGAAAGGGTACTATGCAATGAAAAATATGGTAGACTATCTAAATGGACAGATAGAGAGTAAGACAAGATTTAGACACAAAAAATCTTTTTTCAATTTTTACTTGCATCGCACGAATCTCGTTTCTCTCACAGTTAAAGATAATTACGCTATACGATTAGGTGGAGAAGTAACAAATTTAATCAGATTTGAAGGAAGAAAAATACATATGGGACCTATAGACTTTAAAGAATCATTTCATTCAAATCATGAGGGTGGTCCTACGCCTGCGTATATACACTGTGACGTAGTCTCACACAGCGTGGTAGGCAATACTTCCGCACAGCTACTCAGAGTGATACCAGTTTCTAGTACAGATGGAGGGAAAGATATATGTCAGTGGGCGTTTCCTGATATTCAATACCTCTTTGTGTCAAAGAACTACATCACTACTATTGGAATACTTATAACGGATAGAACAGGCGCCAATGTACCATTCAAGGACGGAGCATCGCCAAGTGTACTCTGTTTGCATTTCAGACGACGACAACGACGATGAGAGGGAGAATGAGTGCTCCAGCACTGGTGCACTACTACGCGAGTCAAGCGGGCCATGGTCGTATTCCAGTTTTTGCAGGTGCGCGTTATCAATCAGGGCATGGACTCGGTAATATCTTAGGCAGACTATTACGTTCAGCAATACCTATCACAAAAAATGTAGCTAAATCTGTAGGAAAAAACAGCATTAAAATCAAGAGCTCGTGGTGTTGCAAGGTCTGTGATACCACAAGCTGTAATAGTCGTGCGTGGTGATTTAAGACCACCTCAACCCAAACATAAAAAGAGGAACAATACAGGTAATGCTCAGTCAATGCGCGCGATACCAAAGAGGAAGGGTTGTAATAGACAGCAGAGAAAACAAGCTGATCTCTTTAATTAACAAACAACATCGAACTTAATGAGATCTGCGAGTGCTTGAGGAGTGAATTAGACTTTTTTCAGACACGTCCCATAGTGACAACGTTGGAGTCTGCTAAAGGCGATCAGTTCCAACCTGTATCTATTTTATCAGATAGTGGTCCGATCGAGTTTTACGTCAGTGGGTCTGCTGATAAATATTTAGATCTTAAGCAATCTTATCTTTCGATTAAAGTTAAGCTAGTAAAGCTAGATCGAAATGGTGATGAGAAGGCACTGGAGGCGAATGATATGATAGCACCTGCGAATAATCTTTTGCATACGATGTTCTCACAAGTGGATGTTTTTTTTAATGGAAAGCGTGTCAGTGACTCGAGGGAAAATTATTCTTACCGCTCGTACATTGAGATGTCACTAAATTATGGCAGCGATGCCACATCCTCGCACCTACAACTTGCCGGATGGAAAATAGATGCTGCTGGTGAATTTGATAATATCTCCGATACTAACTTAGGATTTCAAGCACGTAGAAGAATGGTGGTGCAGAGTAAGACAGTGCAATTAATAGGTCGCATATACAGCGATATGTTTCTGCAGGACCGATTCCTGCTTGGTTCGATTGATTTAAGAGTACGCCTACAGAGGAAGAAAGATGCGTTCACCATTATGGCCGCAGAAGGAGTGAGGCCTAAATTAAAAATAGTGTCAGCTAACTTATTTCCACGCAAAATTATGCCATCAGCAGATCAGCTAGTGGCGCATGATGTTACTCTGAGAGAGAAAAGCGTGAAATATCCTATTTGTAGGGTAGTGTGTATGACTTTCACATCACCTAGCGGTGCTATGAGCATCGATAGAGATAATATATGTATTGGTCAGCTACCTACTAGAGTAGTATTCGCTTTTGTACCTAATGATGCGTGTAATGGAGTGGTACATAAAACTCCGTTCAAGTTTGATAACAATAACACTACCTATGCTACATGTTATATAAATGGAGAAGAGGCTACAACATCTACAATACGCCCTTCGTTTAGCGACGACATTTACTTGGACGCTTATTTCTCACTATTCAGTGGTACTGGGGCGTTATTCAAAAACCGAGTCTACCTGATAAATAAGACGCAGTTCAGACATGGAACCACATTGTTTAGCATGGGATTTTACACCAGATCTAGCTGATTCAGAGCATCGCTACCCTATACGCACGGGTTCGTTAAGAGTGGTCTTCCATTTTGCTCAAGCACTTACTGCTACAACCAATGTAATTTGCTATGCTGAATTTGATAATACAATAGAAATTGGATCAGACTTTAACGTATTAACAGATTATTAACAAACATGTTGAATACATTTGAAATAGAGGATTAATTATTCGGCGACAATAAAATGCGTGAACACTTTCTCGGCGTTTTTCCAATTGACAATGTACCCACACATACTAAATATCGCCTGGCTTCATTAGTAATAAACACGCATCCCAGTAATAAATCCGGAAAACATTGGGTGGCAGTTTATTACAGTAGAAATGGAAATGCTGAATACTTTGATCCATATGGAAGACGCCCTTCTGATGGAAGAATGATATCAAATGTACAAAATGGACGCCATGCACGGGTTTATTATTTCAACAGCGAACGTGTTCAACCAGCCATGATGACATGATATTATTGTGTATATTTCTTATACCATCGTTCAAGATGTGTACAAATGAAACACATACTATGAGCTCTAAGAAACAGAGACAAAAATGACGTGATAGTGAAACATCTGACGCACAGGATTATTAATAAATAGAAAAAATGCATAATTATTTATGTACCATGTTTTCTTTTTAATTATCATGAATAAATGTCGCTAATATTTATCATTAAAATGCACGTGTCAATAAAAAATACATTTATTTTTTAAAAAAAAAATGTTATTATTTCTTCGTGTTCCCTTCTCACCCCTCAGCCACCATCCCCAATGATCACCATTTTGATACACCGCGATGGATGAATGCCGATAATGGCTAAAAAATCAATGGTGCGCTAAGAGCGCAAGGCATACCACAATGATCGAAAGATCCAAAATTAATCGTATTCACATCGTGACAATGACAAAAAATGTGGACATATTTGAATACAGAGAAAACCATATGACGTGCTCTGTAATTGAACCCTGCGTATCAATTCCATTTTCTATAAAAGAAAAATGTCATTCAAACATGGTGCGATGTGCACATGCAATGCAATAGTTATGTTTCGAAATCAGATGACGTTAATTTTAAGCGGTGGAAAAAAACACGTGACCGAAATAAGGGTGCGTTCAGATTGGAAAGATAGTTTTACTGACAATTCATGTTTTAGCTATACAAGCGAAATGCGTGCGACTAGTAAGGCATACAGCTTTTTGAATTTGCCAAAACAAAAATGGAATCTTTTTTATGTGATTACTGGAGAACGATCGGTTCTACACCGATTAAGTGCGGGTGTGTCGAGTGGAATCAGTTTCATGAAGTGGCGGTTCGGCAACCATTTCGCAATGTGATACGTGAAATCTAGAACCACTGGAGCGAATATCTAGCGGTTCCAGACGAATGCAATTATAACAAATGGCTGCACACGAAAAGCCAGCTTCGGCGTGAATGTTGTCCATGTATTTGGTGCGAGGATGCACGAAAATGGCGATCACAGAAATAAGATTAATCATTCACGTGAAAGCAAAATTAAAGAAATATGCCTCTTTTTTAAGGGGCCACCAAAAAAACAAAATTATGTTACATGCATTCACCCACACGCCATCGGGTGCATAAAAAGACGCACGCACGCATGCACGCATGCACAACGTACACGTGAAGGGGACATGTAAAACATACATGGGTGACAAGGGGCACGCGCGTAGCGCCACGCGCATGTCGTCACACACGCGAGGATATGTGCAGTACGTGTGCATGTTGGTGCGTCAGGTACGTGCGTGTGGGTGCGGTGCGTACGTGGTAAAAAGTAGAACACACTTAAGACGCGGATGAAGGATCAGAACCAGATTCCATCAATACAGACACATTCAACCTCGTATTCCACCATGAGTGACGCCTTTCGTCGTGGTCATGTGTGGTACCTTAATATACCAACGCCATTATTAGTTCGCAAGGAAGCAGGCATAGACAAAATCTAACATCAGCCGCCCTTAAAGTGAATGAAGCAGCCATGTTTAATGTTAATATGAGTAATGAGCGAACACGTCATAAATATGCAAAAGCACTAATGCGCCAAAACGTGATATTCTAATAATTGACCCAAGGGAATTAGTACATATGTCCACTCGGTTAAGAACTAGGAAACGATATAATAATGCGATTTTGTTATTTATTAAAGAAAAACAGCCCAGGGAATTACGCATTCACAACTACAAAGTGAAATCTCCTAGTGAGTAACCTAGGCGATAATTTAATAGTAATTTTGAATATTTCTACCAACCACATAGAACGAGACGGGAGGTCCTAACATGTTCTTTGATTATTAACACATGGTATGTTTGTATCTCGTTTAAAGATTGATCTCACGGCTATTCCCGAAGAATGGATAAATTAAAACCATACGCAACAAATAATCTTTTTATCATACAGAGTGATACGCTTGACAAACAATTCCATAAACACGTACCGCGCTCAGAGGAACACTGACAAAGTTTTAATCACAATAAATCTAAAACGTTACAAAAAGGTATTTAAAAATCAATTTGTGCGTAAGGTCTGTTAAGCCACAAGTCAAATCGTTTTTTCAAAATATTCAGCATGTACATAGTTTACTAATAAAGTGTAGTGGCTTAAAAGCATCGTGACAACGAAATTTCGCACCAGACAAAGTAATTGCAGGATGTTACAGCTAAATATTTAGGAAATGATTTGATTGTGTTAAGACAAATCATTTTCAAAATATTCGTACGGTACAATTATCCATAGACATTTACCAGTAGATAGCGAGGTTAAAAACATAATAAAACATATGATGACGCAGTCATTCACGGCACTGATAAATATTTCGTGAAATGATTTTTAATAATGACGCAGACAAATTATTTTCTAAATATTCGTACATCGTGCATTGCCTTGTAAATAAGTACGCTAGTACCGACCTCAAACCAACTTCTACTGAGCAAGAATACTAGCCTCATCTACTTCCTACTCCTCATCCTCCTCATAGACCTCCCTTATCAAACTACCTCTTAAACTCTATTTTACATCCTATTATCAGTCCACCTCTTAAACTCTATTATTTTTACCTTACATACCACACTACCACGGAGGGGGGGGGGGGCGGGGGGGGGGGGGGCGCACCGCTAAGTTGAAACTTAAAATACCCAACCTTTAAGGGTTAACATTTTCAGGACATACACTGGGGTTTTACCATGAATATAATGAATATAGATTCTCAAGTGTGTGTGGATGTACGCCATTGTTCTCAAATCTCTCAAATACGTGCCGCTGTAAGCCATTGTTCTCAAAAACCAATTCCTTTGTGTGCGTACGTACGCCATTGTTCTCCATACGATCCCCATTGTTCTCAAAGACCTCCTGCTGAGAAAAACAATAACGTACAGAACCCCGCTTTACTACTCCCATCTCTACCTAAAGGAAGGGAAAAGGGAAATAACAAATGGTGCGCACTAACTCTGATAGCACCGGTAAAAAATGGAAAAGAATTTGAGAAAAAGGCATTTACTAAATCTAGGAGCCTTTAACTTCGAACCAATTGGTGACGTTGCTGGTGCTTCGCACTCTGCCATGTGTCAACTGTATGTGCAGGTATACCGCGTAGTCGAATATAACAAACGCAAACGTGAATATTGTTTCGTAAGCAGTACGAATAGTTTTTTCTATACGCGCTGATGTAGTGCGATTAACTCACTACAGCTAATTCATTATTGATTCTTTTGAAAACAGTATATTTGAAAGTCACTGTTTCTGGTGGAAGCAACGAGTTTCGGTCAAAATGATTTCAAATTACACTGCTGGGTTCCAAGGTCGCAACATGATGCCTATTTAATATTTTGAAATTCGTGTAAATGACTCTAGAAACAACGCTAGTAGTAGCTAATCAGTTTCCCGTGAATTTACCTGAGATTATATGACAGGGTTTAGCAGATATTATTTCTTTGCTCGGCATACGCCAGACTTTCCAGCACCAGCTGCGTCACCTGGTTTCCGTTAGAGTGACATAAATGGTATTTATTTTATTTTTTCAAATTATTCCGATTTATTTTTGCTTTTTACTGGTGGCTATAGGTTGATTATTATCTAAATTTATCATTCCAGAGCATTTGTTAGTTCCTTGGCCTTTTCCTTATTAAGCTCTGCCCAAGGTTTTCCCGTGTTGGGATCGACCGAACCATGAACTCCGTGAATCTCAATTTCCAGAAAACTATACAGGTTAGCTAGAAAATTTTGAAACTAATTTGACTGAGCACTGAGGCTGTATATGGCAGCAACAGCACCCAGTCAAATTAGTTTCAAAATTTTCAACAGAATGCTTATTGCATTGTAAAGACAAAATTCGTACACATGGCGGACTATTAAGTGTGTTCCTGAGAGAGTCGGACAGTTACATACGCCATTCATGACATATTTTAATTGTGACGTCAGCCTACCTTTGCCGCATTTGATTATGATGTCACATACTTGACTGACAGCTTGGATTCCTCTATTACACTGTTATTATGCTACAGGTTTGCATGCACGAACAGACGGCGTATTTCTGATTCGTTTTCTTCGTGCGCGTAAGTTTGACATAGACCTGGCCTTTGACATGCTTGTCAAGTTCTACACCATACAAAAGGAGAACCCGGATATTTTCAAGAATCTCCGACCATCTGCCATCAGACCGATTCTGGAAGATGGATACTGTGGTGTTCTACCGGACCGAGACGAGCAAGGTCGTCGCATCGTTTTCTTCCAATCTGGTAAATAGAAGGATTAATTCGTAGACATGCCCCGCCCATTTCTAGCCAAGCTCCGTCGACATTATGCGGATGTTGGGCTCGATTTATGTACTTTGAACCCCGAATTCACCAAATCCCATGATAACGGTAACTATAGGCCTACAGGTGAGCTGTCGAATATTTTGAAACTAAGATTACTGGATGCAGCAACACCTCCCAGTCAAATTAGTTCCAAAATATTCAACATACTATTTATTAAATTGTTAATTCACCAAATACACAATTCGTATATGTACTTCATTTGTTTGTGATGTTATCTAACATGACGTATTTGATTATGATGTCAGATACTTAAGTGACAGCTCAGACACATATCGGACTCGCTAAGGGAGGTCACATGTGCACCAAGTAGGACACGGCAGAATGGACGAATCCCGTTTTTGCTATGCCACGCCCATCTCTAGTTAATCTGCGCCCACACAATGCCCATGCTTTGATCAATCGATCTATGCACTGTCTGAATCTCAATTTCCAGAAAATAATACAGGTAAGCTGCTGAATATTTTAAAACTAATTTGACTGTTACTGTGTATGTCAAATTGATTTCAAAATATTCAAGAGCATGCCTATTGAATAGTAAAGGGCATACAATTCGTACAAAATGACGGACTATTAAGCGTTTATCGAGAAAGTCGAGACATTCAAGATGTAATTGATTATGACGTCACCCTACATGTTAGGTAGTTGATTATGACGCCATATGATTGAAGGATAAACTGGATACTTTCATTGTAATCAAATACCAATAAGGTCCATTAAATTTCTTAATTCACAAAGTCCTACGCGCGGGCGCCCTCCTACGGCTGTTCATACTAATATATGAATTTTAGCATCAATATATCAGTTTTCGTACTAATATATCAATCTTCGCATCAATATATCAATTTTCGTACTAATATATGAATTTTAGCATCAATATATTAATTTTAGTACTAATATATCAATTTTCGCATCAATATATCAATTTGCATATCGTATCAAAATAATAAATTTTCTCGCAAGGTAATGTATCAACTGAGACGGCTATCTGGTTCCAAACATTCTACAATAGTAATTTAATGGTGAATCGCGGAGAGACTAACTGCGATTAACCATCAAGCATTCGGCTGGACATAGTCAATGCTCATTTTCGATAACAAAATAACTGACTGTTTTAACCAGTCAACCGTGGCCGTATTCTGGAGATGAGTATCCGTATAGCTACATTTGGAATGGATGAAAGCACTTTTAGCTATACCCCACCCATGCTAAGCTAGGCTCCGCTCATGCTTTGTCCTTGTTTAGATCGAATCCAACCATCAACTACCCGAATCTCATTTCCATTAGACAAGCTAATCAGGTAAGCTGTTGAATAATTTGAAACTACATAAACATCGGCCAATCAAATTGGGTCCACAATATCAAACAGTATGTTCATTCAATAGTAGACACAGTACACAGGCTACAGTTTACTGACTTTTAAACATTCATGACGGACTTATATACATCATTCATTACGTATTTGAGTGTGACGTCAGCATGCATGCGACGTACCAAATTATGGAGGTATATACATAGTGACAGATCCTATTCATGCAGATCTCATGTTCGATAATTGATTTGCCGCAATTAATTCTTGCCCACTTTACCCCTCTTGTGTAAACATACGCCAGCAATGGTTAAGCGAGCCAAAACGGCATCTGATGTGGCCGTGAGTAACTTCCATTTGTAGGCCAAGAGAAGACAGATTTTTTGGAAACATATCCCTGCAATGACTGGCTCGCCTACCGGTAGTACATTCCCAAAAACAGTCTTCTCTTGGTCAAAAGATGGATACAACACTTGGATTTTCGTGACCTTTAGACTAGAGAAATATCTAATTGCAGGAGAACCGGTAGCGGGATTGTGTAATTTCAAGTGGTATAGAAAATTGTAATTTCGTTGTAGAATCTTGACCATTAAGGGTTAGTTGATCTGATGAGCATTTTGAGCGCTTTGTCATATTTGAGATATTGACACGAACTGGCTTCGGATCCGGATCCTGGTCTAAAGGTTAAAGGTTGGATCATTAACAGCAATTATGGTTCTATAGCACTAAATCTAGGCCAAACAATGGTGATACAATTAAAGGTGCATATTTATTTTAATATTTATATGGAATGAAATCATCATATGTTAAGATTTATTTCGTTTCCTTACATTTAGATACACAATTTAAGCTTCTAAATGTATATAATTTTAAGAACTTTATTTCCAAATATTTTGGTGTGAATATTCACCTTTACATAATGATGTCCATAGATAGTATGTACGGTCCCACTCTTACCATGACACATACTTTCTTACAGGCAAGTGGAATCCAGACAAATACAGCATTAACGAACTTCTACGTGTTACTGTGATCACCCTCACAAAGTTAATTGAGGTAAGATTTCATCAAAGTCAGGCTATTAGACTTCGCTGTTATTCATTTGAAACTCAAGCTTGTCAAAAATGGCATGTGTGGTGGTCTTGACAACTGTCCATTTGTAGACTAAGAGAAGCCATTTTTTAAGATTCATCCTTGGAAAGACTGGCTTGATAGCCGAGCCAGACAATCTAGTGAGAAAATTTAAAAAATAACATTCTCTTTGTCTACAAACTGGTAATTTATTCTAGAAAATTGAAATCTTCTTAAACACAATTGAGCGTTAAAGGATTAAAATTGCATAAACAAAACATAAGATCAATTAAATGTTGCCGAACATCTATAATTCTGTTTGTCCAAAAATTGCAAGGCATGGACATCGGGTCAATAGTCGAGAAACGCCAGCCTTGCGTTGCGAAGGGGAACGTTTCAAAGCGTTTTGCTACTCCACAAACTATTGACAATACGCATTTTTCGCACTAATTTACATCATATAATACACAAAATGAGAAATGTCCATTTTGCACCTACAGAGCATTCCAGAACGTTTTCCCTACGAAATGCGAGGCTGGTTCAGATGACCTGCAAATGGTATTATGTCCACGCAATACTACCCCGCATCCGGATGCGCATGTGGTGTAACAATATTATTAGATACATAGTGTGTTCATGCGCATATATTCACTTTTGGACTAGTTGTCCAAATCGCCGATGAACTGAGTTCAGTAAATCGCAAGTACCGATGTTCGGGTACCACTCACTGTTTGACGCAGACGAATAGCAGCATATACATGCTGATCAGCCTGCCATGATTTTTTTCGGAAAATAAGTTTAGACAAGCGAGAGAGCGTACGATTTGCCCCTTTCAGGCAGAGTGCGCGAGTGCGCTATTGGTCTCTTCCAGTGTTTGCATATATGAGAAATCATCAATTGAAACTATACTTTGTTTATTGCAAAGTGCAAAGGCATATTATTTAACAGATTTATTCATAGACACTAAATATTTTATTTGGGTCACCTTGAATACGGGTCGAACTTGCACTATGTAAAACGAAAACTGGCAATAGATTTCTTTGGTTTGCATATTGCATTGAATTAATGAATATTACAATCGCCGATTGTCAGTTTACAGATGTGTTGCCTTTTGAACAGTGTACAGGTAATACTGCGTGGTATGGCAAACTATCAAACCAGCGACGATGCCAATTTTCAAACCGGTTTAAACCGTATATAGGTTTTATAAGGTGGGCGTCAAGGATGTGTCGGTACAATTTTTGTATATAATATTTTTTTCGAAAAATGTGTGGCGAGTATACATGTGTTTTCGTGAACATTTGACCCAACATGCACGCTCACGACTTTTAGTTTCGTTATACGCATCATCAATAACGTAGGCCAATATACTTTTCATCTCTGATTACGCTGGTACTAATTGTTAAAATCTAGACGCTTACTGACTACCTATCATATGTGTTCCATTTACATTCGATTAACTCTAATGTACCTGTGTAGTAGAGCAAATGATTAATTAATAGCTCAATTATCAGATTTGCATGTATGATTACTGTGTTCTGCGGCTGTAGTAGTAGAAACATCCTACAGCTGCAATCTGTCCTTCGCTTTTTCCGACTGTGTCTTGTCCTCAGCCGAAATCCTTAGCTTCCTCAGGTCCATTCTTGACTTGCGTGTACCGAGTCCTGCTTTGATGAGGTCACCTCGTAGAATGCTTAGCAGATTTATGCCATGACGTCCTGGCTTTGTATTTGTATCAGATTTAGGGTGTGTTTATTCATTGCGCGAACAACTCGATATATAACCTTTAGTGAAGTGCCTGCACAACAAAACTCGAGTATAGTGTTATCTGCTGGACAAAAGCACCAAATCTTCAGCGTATGTACTTAGACATATCTACATTGATTTTTAATGGCTCCCAAAAATATATCCACTATTACGCAATATTTTCAAAATGTCTGCCAAAATACAATACATGGCACAAACGGGAGAATTCAAGAGCCTTTTAACAATATTGGCACAACACATTCGACACAGAATCCATTAATAGTCGCTGTACATATCCGTGCTTGTTTGTATGTTATATTCATTATTTTAACACCATTATTCACTAATTAGAGTCAAACTTGTCAATTAAGACCACTTACTTTGGTGCTAGAAAATGGTGACTCTTTACGATGGATTGCTTTAAGATCACCGGACTTAAATAGCCAGCATCTTGTAACCACAAACGCTTTTTTTATAGTAATTGAATTATAATAAACAACCATTATTCTTTAAGAGAGGCCGCATCATGTTGCTCCTTAAATGGTCCGCTATTGACAGCTTGCGTGGACAATTTAAAAAATATTATTTACCGTCGTATACATGACTCGACTAAATAGAGATTATTACAACTATATGCAATGGATGTAGATTTACACAAATACACGTCCTGTAGCCGTCTTGCATGCTCTTTATACTATCCACTATATCTAATAAGGACAGTCATACAATTGTGCGCATGGATGGCCAGCCTTTTCACAACTACATATGAAACATCTTGTTGCCCTTTCTGTGGATGTGCATCTGATCAGCTGTTGATTGCAGGATTATGCAGCACACGATATTGTAATTGAAACCAGACTCATTCTGTGGCTCTTCCAGGGACTAATCTGTCTATTAATAGGTGTGTGGTAGCTGGTGGGGCAGGTTATTCTGCAGCCTCACTGACTGGCATTGCTGTTACAATTGCCATCTGGCTGGAATGTTCATGGTAGAACTCCGTTCGGCATGGAAAGACTTGCTCAGGGCTGCGCCTTGGATCTTTCGCCATTTGGAGGAATGCATTAACAGTGTGACACTTAATGGCGGTACCATTTAACACTGGCATGGCCAGGTCAATAAATGCAACAAAATCGCAGACGTATCCAAAACATAGGATGTGATCCAAGAGCCCCTGTTCGATTACAAAGCCAAGACCGTGGTATGTGGCCTGTTCTGCTGCTTGCTGATCAGCTCGTGACAGCCTACAGTTGCTACCCTGAATGAGTGGATACGTTTGTTTCTTGGATGCATGCAACATCGGTGTTATAGTGTTCAAAATCTGATCTTAATGTTGGTCGCTGAAACGCGGTGGCCAGGCTACGCATATTTCATGTTGTGCGTGCAAACTAGTTTGGAGATTACGATGACTGAGAATGTTGAATACAGTTTCTTTGAAGAAGCTTAGTCAAGTAGTTATATATAGGGTGTTTCAAAACAGAACGTGGTGGTAGCCGCCGATCCACGATCTGCGGCTACAGGAGGGAGGTGGTTTGTCAAAAACAAGTCAGAATATGTATTGTAGGAGGCCGACTGTTTTGACTGGTGGTAGCCATTGATCCAGGATTCACATTCCTGAGACAAAAGAACCACGTTGCACGCCTCTAAATGATATATTGTGTACTACTGTCAGCTATCAAGACATAGGTAGCAAACAAAAAAATCTGAAAGAAATATGAAACTCCCAGAAAATCCACGATTAGTAAAGGTTGATACCATCAAAAATCCCCATATTAGAGAAACGCAACTATATAGGTAAATACCTGCTATGGGCATTGATGAAGTACTTCCAAAATTTGGCGGGATTGTTGCAGCAGGGTCTTATTAGCTGTACTACTTATGCCGAAATTTTGGCAGCTCTCCTTTCTGAGAAGCCAATCCCAGATCCACATAGGAAGCTAACACTCCTTCCGAGAAGTCAACCCCAGCCCCACGTAGGAAGCTGCCACCCACCCCAGCCCCACGTAGGAAGCTGTCACCCACTTCCGAGAAGCCAACCCCAGCCCCACGTAGGAAGCTGCCACCCACTTACGAGAAGGACCCCCACCCAAAGCTAGAAACTCCACCTGAGTTTACAGATGAGGAGATCGACAGTTTTCTTGATGCTTTATTCCAGGAAATGAGGGACAAACCACCAGGATTTGTGAAGGTCCCACATACAATCCAGACCTATGTGCGGGGATGGAGACTTCCTGGAATAAAGCGTCAAGAAAACTGTCGATCTCCTCATCTGTAAAAACCTGTACACGATCGAGAGGAAGTTGGTGGAAGAGGTCCTCGACATGAAGGTGGTGAAGTTCTGCCTTGCTCTCAAGATCGCCCTCCACAAGGAGAAGAATGACGGGGCAGAGGTCATCGCAAATCCCCTGTTCTGGTCTAAGCAGCATGCCATCCTGAAGGCAGATGATATTAGCCAGGCTGTGAAGGAGGCCAAAGGCAGGGTGCTGCAAGGCCTTGAGAGCTACACCCGCGAGGGGTCTGGCTGGGCAGTCGACCATGTTGATGTATTGTACATCAACATCGCCAGATATCAACCACTACGTGGTGGGTCCTACATCGATCTCCCTGCTTCGATTAAGCGAAAACGTGCCGTGGTTAATGTCCAGAATAATAATGGCCACTGTCTTCGGTGGTCTCTCTTGACTGCTGCTTATCCTCCTGCAGACAGTAATCCCCGGCGGACATCGAAGTATTTATGGCACTGGGACGCCCTTGACTTCAGTGGTGTAGACTCTCCATCCTCTCTCCACCAGCTTAAGCGTGCTGAGCGGCAGAATGGCATGGCCATTAATGTATTCGGGCATGACACGGGTGTCTATCCATTGCAACTGAGTGAGGCTGACCCAGACATTCCGAGGACAAATCTGCTGCTTATCGAGAAGGGTGGGAAGCAACACTATACCTGGATTAATGACCTGAATCGTCTGCTCCGTGACCAGAGTCGGCATAACGAACGTAAACACTTTGTGACCGTTGCCTACATTGTTACTCATCACACACAAACCTGAGTGTCAAGGGGTCAATAATCGATCAATGCGCATAAGAATGCCTACAGAGAACAGGAAGATGCTACAGTTCACCAACTACCACAAGCAACTCAAGGTGCCATTCATCATATATGCCGACTTTTAAGTCCTAACAACCAAGATTGAGGGGCCAGAGGCGAATCTGGCTCAAAGCAGCACACAGAAAATGCAACACCATGAGATCTTGGGTTCTCATACATTGTGATCCGCTGTGACGGTGGCAGTGAACCACCAGTGCTGTCTCGAGGAGAAGATGCAGCTAAGCACTTCGTGGATCGATTGGCACAGGAAGAGGAGAAGATAACGACCGTGCTCGTCCACCCTAAGCCGATAGAGATGACTAGAGAGGACTAGTGAAGTCATAAAACCGCAGTCAGTTGCAATGTGTGCGACAGACCATTAGCTAACTCTTCGACCGATGGAGTCATAGATAGTGTCAGAGATCGCTGCCACATCACAGGGCTAAACAGGGGAGCAGCACACATTGTGTGTAATCTAAAGCTGCGCCTCAACCCTAACACCACCACCATCCCGGTCGTGTTCCACAACCTGTATGGGTATGATTCTCACATCATCATGATGGCCATCTCCCAAACAGAAGGACAGATCACCTGCATCCCCAACAATATGGAGAAGCTCATCTCCTTCAGCCTCCTTCAGCTGCAGTGTGTCGACTCGGCTCAGTTTCTCCCAGCATCACTTGAAAAGCTGGTAGCTAGTTCTACAACGTTCCCACTTACAAAACAGTATGAACCTAGCACTGCCAAGCATCAGCTCCTGCTCCACAAAGGTGTATATCCCCAGGAATACAAGACCTCTTTCCCACCTCAAGCTGCTTTGTACAGTAAGCTCTCTGGCGAGGGAATATCTGATAACGACTACAACCACATGCATGTTGTCTGGGCCCAGTTCGGCTGCCAGACCATGGGAGACTATCATGATCTCTATCTGTGGTCTGACACTCTGCTCCCTGCAGATGTCTTTGAAAACTTCCGCATCACGTGCCTGCAGCAGTAGCATCTGGACCCTGCACACTATTACATGAGCCCGGGGTTGAGCTGGGATGCACTTCTAAGGAAGACAGGTGTGGAGCTGGAGCTCCTCACTGACTACGACATGCATCTCTTCATAGAGACAGGGCTCATGGGCAGAATATCAATGGTCAGCAAATGCTATGCTAAGGCAAACACCCCATTGGCCTGCGGCACGCATGATTATAATCCACAACAGCCGACAAGCCAGAGCATGTATCTGGATGCTAACAATCTCTATGGCTGGAGAATAAGCCAACACCTACCGACTGAGGGGTTTGAGTGGGTCGTTCCTACAGAACAGAGCATTGACTTCAGTTTCGAAAAGATTATACAACATCCGGATGTTGATGAAAAGATCTACATCCTAGAGGTTCACCTTGAGTACCCACACGAGCTGCATGTCATGCACAATGCCTACCCGTTGGCACCTGAATGGTTGAAGGTGAAGGGAGAGTGGCTCTCAGAGTATCAGTGTGCATTGGGCGAGCCGATAGCAGAGACGACAGCAGAAAAACTGGTGCCTAACCTAAGAGACAAAGAGCGCTATGTTCTACACTAACGCAACCTAAAGCTCTACCTTAGTTTAGGAATGAGGTTGAACAAGGTGCATAGAGTTCTACGCTTCAATCAGTCACCGTGGATGGAGCCTTACATCCGACTCAACACAGAGCTCCATAAGAAGGTCAACAGTGACTTTGAGAAGGATCTATACAAGCTGATGAATAACGCTGTCTTCGGTAAGACTATGGAGAACTGGCGTAATCTAGTGGATGGCAAGCTAGTGAGATCATCTGAGGAGGACAAGCTGCACCGCCTAATAGCCAAGCCTAATTTCGCCCATGTGAACGTGTTCGATGATGATCTAGCTGCTCTCCACATGTACAAGACGAGCCTGCTGCTGAACCACCCTGTCTATGTGCGAATATCCATCCTGGACCTCTCGAAGCACCAGATGTATGACCTCTACTACAACGAGCTGAAGCAACTATATGGTGCCCACTGTGAGCCACTGTATACAGACACCGACAGCCTCCTGCTGGAGATCCAGACTGAGGATGTCTATGCTGATATGGCTGCGAGGAGCGACTACCCAGTAACACACCCACTACACAGTACTGCCCACAAGAAGGTCCTTGGCAAGATGAAGGATGAGTGTGCCAGTGTGCCAATCCAGGAGTTTGTTGGGCTGTGACCGAAGATGTACTCCATCAAGCAGTCAGATGAGCAGGAAGTCAAGAAGGCAAAGGGTATGCGCAGGGCTGTGGTTAGACAGATTCGCCATGAGCAGTACAAGGAATGCCTCTTCGAGGGAAAGGTCTTCCACTATGGTATGAACATGCTGTGAAGTAAGGGTCGCCACCTCTATGGGGTCTACCAAAACAAGACAAGCCTCAGCCCTTCAGACACAAAGCGATGGATCGCTCCCGATGGTATTCGCACCCTGGCTTATGGTCACAAGGATGCCATCAGTCCAATGGAATGTTGAAGAGCTGCTGGGTAATGTATGAGCATCTTGTGACATCAACCAACAGTCAGTGGAGGATGTCTACTCGACGTAAGCACTCCCGGTGGCGGTAGCTGGGTGCCTGTAGGGATAAGCTGGAGCTCCTCTCGCACAAACGGCCACCTAGGACTGCTCCACAGTCCGTGCTGGTGTGCCAGGTAGTACAGCGAAGGCTGTCCAGCCGTATCCACATACCTGTCAATCTTGTGTACCTCTATCGACCAGTTGGGGTCAGTCGCCCGCCTACGTCCACCCTTCAACTTGCCAGGCTCATAGAAATACCGAACCAGGGAATTGGACGGAAGTCTGTCCTCAGAACACCGTCGTTCTGACGGTTGGACAATAGAGGATTGCTGAATGGCAAACACACGCTTCTGCCCTATCAGCCCAGTAACCTCAACATTGGATCTCTCCACCACAGCGGGCAACCCTCTCACCCATATCCTGGAACGACCACCAGTCAAGACAGCAATCTCCTGAGCATACAGCAATCTCCTGAGCATACTGATGTGGGAAGAGCCTCTCTTCCAGTGTCCGGTTCCACCACTCGATGATAGCCTGGGCACAGTGATGTCGCACCTCACCTCACTTAATTGCCACACCATGTTTCCACATGAGGGCCGCAGATTCATCTGTAAACTCCTTACTCTCATCCACTTGCAGCAACTCTGGCCACTGGATGGGATTTTGTAGGTCCTAATTGATATTCTGGAACCCCGCAGCTGTCTGACCCATGGACTTATCAGTGAGAACCACTGCCGCCTTGTATCTACTGGCGACATCGACAATGGTGAGGGCGTACTTGTAGGTCTTGCATGTTCCTCTGTAACAGACCCGGTCATGCGGAAGGAACAACACATCAGCCTCTGTTCGGGACAGGTTCATCGAAGTGTGCATACTGAATGTCCCATGGACGAGGTCTGTAGATCTGCCACATCGCCTGCCTGGTAGGCCACTGGCTAACCTCTCCAAGGTGAATTTGACCCTTGTGATGTGCAGCCCCGAGCAGTTGGTGAGGCTCGCGATAATAGCCACAGGGCCGGTAATAGAGATCTTCAAGAGTGGTCGCGGATGAACTCTCGGACTTCATCTCTGACGTCAACACCTGTCCTCTCCTGTACAGCTCAGGCAAACTTTAGACAGATGAACAGATGACCGTCATTCATCCGACAGTGGTCCCCATGGCCAAACACCTCCTCGAATACCTGTGAACACTGCTGTCTAATCTCTGCAGTGCTAGCACCGTCACTGAAGGGTAGCTTATCGAGAAAGGCTTGCCAATTCATGCAGAGAAGCCGTCCTATATGGCACGTATTAAATGTTCGACAGCGCAGATGACTGCGAGGGCTGTCACAACATACATGAGCCATGGATTGGCAATGCCAAAGATTGTGCCTACCCCCGAGGCGATGGCTAGGATAGCCTCAGAGATCTTCTCAACTCCATGGAGAGCTTTGTTAGCGGTTTTGTGGACTTTCTCGCCAGCCTTCATCGTGAACAGAGCAATCAGAGCCCCAACTGCCGCTAGAGGGCTAAGAGAGCCCTTCACATAGGAACGATAAATTCCGTGAGCTTGGTGGATTAGTCGACAGGATTCTGGCTCATCATAGGCGTCTTCATCATAGGTATCATCATCATTGTCCTCGTCTTCATCATAATTATCCTCATCATAGTCCTCATCGTAGTCCTCAACTGGATCCTCGAAAGCCTCTGGTTCATAAATTGCTTGTAGTTCCTGCTGACTATATGGTAAATTTAGACTCGCTATATATAGCACTATAGACATGGCATCTGCAATCTTGAATGCGGCATGTTTGCGTTGGTGAACTGGGGTCTCAGCTTTGCTGACCATAACGCGGCGGAGGTAGAGAGAAAACGTCATAACCAGGCGATAGAGAAGCTGTCTAACGAGAAGTTTGAGTACAGCAAGGCACTCGAGCATATGCACCAAAGGTAGGCACGTGGACGGCAACAAAGTCTCAAGCAACCCGGAACATCCAAGACGCTGATGCGAGTCTCAATGAGTACTACGAGGTTGTAAATCTCTCCGAGCCGATGCTCGAGTATGTGGTATCAGGAGGTCGGAAGACGGCCGAGACCATGGTAGTGGCTGCTGTAGGAGCAGTGGTAGTAGCTGGAACAGCTGGTTGAGTTTTGCTCTATACGGCTCACGGAGCTACAAGCTGAATACCAGTGGTGTGTGATACACTAACCTTTGCATTTCCAAAGTACAACCCCATTACTCCGACCTGGCGAGTGCCCCCTCGCTCTCTGAACAGCTTCCCGATATGAAAACTGAGCTGGTTGCCATGGTTAGGCGGGATGTCCCTTCCTCTGGGGTGGTACTGACCTTTGAGTGCCGACTCGAGATCCCCATGGCCACTAGTCAGGCTGAGTAACGCATACACCTTTGTTTTCTGTCAATAGAGACAGCAATCAGCCAGATCACGCACCTTAACAATGATGTTGGTCCCAGCCACCACAATTTTGAAGTCGTCTAGCTCCCCCACCTTCTATGCTACCCCTCCCTTCTGAACCAAGACTGCTACAGCCATGCAGTCTGAGGCACCGCGTTGCAATGTCAACTCTCGACGCTGGTTAGCTGTGGCCTGGACCTGCTGATGCTCTCGCTCTACATGTAAGATTCGTTGTCTAGAGCCCGCACGTTTTCATTCCTGGTCGTTCTCATCATGCCAGACCTGAAGTCGCGGCGAGGTCATCGTTACTTCCGGAAGATGGTCGATGTACACCCGTAGGAACAGCTTGTCCTGCATCAAGGCAGGGTTCACGTGTGTGTTCTTGAGGAGGGAGAAGAGTGGCACCACAATAGGTATTTCTACATCTGGTTGTAAGTTGAATTCTGTGAAGCCATCATTGCATCTAACGGCATAGTACCCTTTCCCCATTGCATAATAGGAAGGTCCACGAGCCAGTCCTTCTGGGGCAGCAGAGTCTACGTTTGAAGCAGCAGAGACCATGGATTAAGCTCCTCAAGTAGCGGTGACCATGGACGAAGTTTCTCAAGCCTGAAAAAACATCTCGGCTGACATCAGCGCAGCTGCTTATGTCGACCCGACTGACATGTGAGCTCCCTGCGGGAATTCAACTTATAGCTGAACTTCTAAGCCTTCTCCAGTGAGGGATTGACGTGTGTGAGCTCCCCTGTCCCATTGTTGCTGAAGATGAAGATGTATA
Source organism: Chaetoderma sp. LZ-2023a (assembly GCA_034401795.1). Classification (NCBI taxonomy): domain Eukaryota; kingdom Metazoa; phylum Mollusca; class Caudofoveata; order Chaetodermatida; family Chaetodermatidae; genus Chaetoderma; species Chaetoderma sp. LZ-2023a. The sequence goes on from CM067375.1 coordinate 82,633,432, forward strand.
GATCTGCGACCTTCTGCACGCCTGCAATGAAGTCTTGCTTGGTCTCCTTGAGGGTCAGGCTGTTGTATATCGTCTCAAGAAGGGCACGACTACTCTTCGGGCTAAAGTACAGGAGCCTCGAATTGTGCCAGATATCATGCGATATCTTACAGGTGTACATCTGAAAGAGGAAGAAGACAGTGGTCTTGGTGTGCCGAATGCATCTGGTGATGTTGCTGAGGTATGTGACTGTCGTCTGGTCCATTGCGGGGTCGTCGATAACTAGAATAAGTGGTTCAGTTAGTCCAGCCACAAGCAGCTTCTCCATCAGTGCTTGCAGGTTATACGTCTTGGTGATTGGACCGTTGTACCACTGATCGTTATTGTCGACTGCCTCATCGGCGAAGTCAGACACCAGAAGGATGTATCCGAACTGAAGATGTTCGGCGAGCAGGGCTTGCAGCAGAATGTCCTGATGGGGCAATGATCAGCACCACCTGACCGGCATCAGTTGGTCTGCTACTGTATGGCACTGACATGTTGCATGTGCGCATGAAGGATGGTCAGCATCTCTTCAGCCGTAGCCTCGTCTATATCTGGGAGATTAAATGGCAGTACTTCCTGTACCAGCTCTTTTGCCTGCAACGTGGGTAGCATTGTACCGACGGTGGATATGAAGGATGTGATTGAGGCATCAAGCATGAAATCCCAACAACAGCTGAGAAGGTAATGCAGGGGGCCTGTGTCAGTACCCGCAGTGCCATGCTTATTATGTGACAGGCCAAAGAATCCCGACTTCTTCACCTCGGGTAGTTGGAGCTTTTCTGTTGCATTCGTTTTGCCATTCACCGTGATATGGCTCAGGCCGATGGTGCCTACGTTGAGATCTTCTCCTTCTTATTGGAATGAGCTCCGTGGTTTAATGAGATCCTTAACCAGGTCCTGTGCGTAGGACTCTGCCATAACCTTGATGGCACCAGCCTCATTAACTCTGAGAATACCTCACATCACTGCCCTGTCTTTGATGCCCATACCCTTGTATACGGTCTTGGCCATGTTGATGGCTGTTTGTCCAACCGTGTTAGTGTTACGATAAGCTCTCTGGCTGAGATTGTACCTCGGATCTCTCCAGGTTCTCCCTTCTCATCGAAGTCTAGGAAGGAGATGGGGGGCAACAGTCTCATCTGAACCGAGGCGTGCCTCACTCAAGTGAGCGAGATCACCTAGCTCTTTGCTCTCTAGACATTGTTTGGGCATACATACATCTTAAACCTAGACATTTTACTGTCATGGTCAGGTTTTCTTTCTTTGATTGGGGGGACGTCCTTGTTTTGAGCTTTTCACAGCTGAATGGCAGATGACACGTGATTTTCAAGAAACAGATGTGGGGAAGAATCAATGTCAAATGAGAGTGGTACTGGTAGAGGTAACGCGTCCTATTCCTTATATCACAATATATGATATATAGACTACACAAAGGACTAGATTACCTTTTGGCAATTGGTTTTATCAGAAGTAAAACTCTATTGGATATTTTAATCTGACACGTTATTCGATTTCCTAATAGAATTATTAACAAAATGAATTATATAGGTCGGGCAAAAGAAGACACAACTCTGAAATGCCGCCTTCAAGAAAGACATACGCGTTCGACGGCTATACTAACTATATGGTGGCAACTATACGCTTTTTCGATCATGATATGAATCAGAAAGAAGTAGAAAAACTTTGCAGATTTATTTAGACAGAGATTGTTAAGGCGACTAAATGAGAATAAAATGTATCCATTTATATGTACATTTCGGGTTAGAGGAGGAGGAGACGCAAGTGAACGGAATTGTGGCCATATGTGACATGAATGATGTAAAACTTAAACAGCTGTATTATATGACACCTGCGTTCATCAAGAAACTGTTCGATCTCATGCAGGTGTGTGATCATCGTCGGCGTCGGCGTCATCATCTGCATCACCACCACCACCACCACCACCACCACCACCACCACCACCACCACCACCGCCGCCACCATCATCATCAGCAGCAGCAGCAGCAGCAGCATCAGCATCATTATTATCGGCAGCTATCTTCATGTTGCTGGTAATACTCGCAGTATGACAAGTTATTTATAGATTGACGCGCATAGGCAGATATATACTGTAAAGTTGGCAATGGCACCACTTTGCATGTGCACGCCATGCCATTATAACCCAGCATTAGACGTTCAGGCTGATAACTGGTTTAAGATCAGAGAGTGCAGATTGTGGTCTAACTATCAGATACGCCTCCACTATGCCACTTATCTACAGAACGGCTACATACCCTCATTCGTGGTCTTGCATATTGTGTTCATATTGTGTTCATTTTGTCAGGAATGTCTTCCTTTGCGAACAAAGAGAATCCACTACGTCCGTGAAATGGCCATCATGAAATACGTGTTTCCGCTTTTTAAGCCATTCTTCAAACCGAAGATGTTGGATAGGGTAAGCAATTCCGGATGCTGGCCTGTCTGTTTGTTTGCCCCCCCCCCTCTCTCTCTGTCTCTCTCTCATCTCTCTCTCTCACGCTCTCTCTCTCTCTCTCTCTCTCTCTCTCTCTCTCTCTCTCTCTCTCTCTATCTCCCATCTCTCTCTCTCTCTCTCTCTCCCTCTCTCTCTCTCTCACTCTCGATTAAAGTAAATTAAATTAGAACATTTGAACAAGAGTTTGGAAACGTGATTTCTAACCTACTTCTAGCAGATAAATAATAAACTGGAGCGTTTATAACGTGCTTAATTAACCCTCTTTTCTTACCTTAGTCTTATAAAAGTTAAACCAGCAATATGGCACCTGCAGTGCTCTTACGTGATGTACATTTGCAGGCCAAGAGAAGACAGTTTTTGGTAACCGAGGCAGTCATTCCAGTGGGAAAATTTCAAAAATAGTCTTCTCTTGACCTGCAAATGTACACTTTCATAGGAAAAAGTAGGATTTTCTTGAATATTAACCATTTTATGATCAAGCTGAACAAAATGTGTGTCAACAAAGTTCTTTTTGTAAATTTCTGTCGCAAATTTACACACATTGTCTTCTCCAAACGGACATTTACTAAGTGAGAATTGCAATTTTCTTTGAGATGTCGAGAGCTTTAAAGGGTTAATTGATGTAGATAGTATTTTGGCCGCTGTTGACACAAGACGGGTTGAATATGTCACTTTGAATTTTCAGGTATGTTTTCACACACATGACTTTGCATCACTGCATAAATTCTTTAAGCCCGAAATACTACCTGAAGAATTTGGTGGTATAAATCCTCCATATACAAATACGGTAAGCACGATCACTTAAACTCAAATAACAAAACTCATGCAGAGCTATGTATTGGTGTGCTACACCGCGTCTCCGAACAGAGGTATTGAGAATAAATGAGTCACGGAAAACGATTTCTTGTTAAGAACAAAATTAATTATCTGTATTAAAATACTGTCATACAAAGGCGTGGCCAGGAGCTAAGTATACACTTATTGACAACGAAATGTCTATGCACCCGTTAGTCGGTATTCTGCGAGGGGCTACCCAACCACAACTCCCTTTTGATTCATAGATGTACTGGGTGGGGTGGTGGTGGTACGGTCTGCCCTTAAAAATATATTATTATTATTATTATTATTATTATTATTATTATTATTATTATTATTATTATTATTATTATTATTATTATTATTATTATTATTATTATGATGGTCGTCGTCGTCGTCATCGTCGTCGTCGTCGTCGTCGTCGTTATTATTATTATTATTATTATTATTATTATTATTATTATTATTATTATTATTATTATTATTATTATTACCATTATTATTATTATTTTTATTATTATTATTATTATTAATTAGGACTGGCGTAATTTGCTGTACAATTGTGAAGAGGATTTTACCGATTTCGAAAAATTCGGACTGAAAACGTTGGTGCCTGAATACAATCCACAAGAACAGGACGCTATGGATACGCTGCCCGGCTCGTTTACGCGGCTAGAAACACGATGATAGCAAGATACATGATTGGATGAAAGATATGAATCAGATGCATTATGCAAACATAATAAAAAGAATGCCTATGTTAGGAGTGCAATGCATGTGCCATTAAATGTTCAGATTATTGGCAAATGTCCTCAAATTATAAGCCAGTGTAAAAGAAAATTGCCCAGTTGACCCAGAGGTTGTGGTTTTACGACACTCCGATTTAAGGAGCCACACTCCGGTGGTCCAGACACAGGTGTCCGTTATAGGCAGGGTTTCTTGTATGAATAAAGCTCTGAGTAATCCTTTAACTCTTTCATGCTGAACCTGGCCACGAGCGGACCCTGCAGTAGGCTTGAGTAATGTCGATCTGCAGGAAAAGCGAAAACCACTTTTGACAATTTACCACTGAATTGACTGGCTCGGTAAACGAGCAAGCCTTTCCAGTGGTAAATTATAAGAAGATTTTTCTTGGCCTGCAAGTGCCTATTTCAATAAAGCAAGATCTTGATATTCTCGGCCAAATTTCCCCATTAAATGGTTACATATAGTCACTATAAAAGGGATGCTAATCTCATCCCAAATGGTATACTACACCGATAGAGTATGGTTGATAGATTCCATATCATTCATATCCTATTATATTCCCGTTTCTGTATCACGATTATCTGCTGTGTAATATCGCGTAAATGTTGACCTGAACGGCACCATTTTGTCTCCTGAAGTGATAGCGTGTGATGCCATGTAAGTGCCAATGCATTAGATTTTTTATTATGTAGCACTGATCTCGTTGAATATTTTGAAACTAGTTTGACTGGAAGTTGTTGCTGCCTATGGCAGCAACAACTTCCACTCGAATTAGTTTCAATATATTCAACCGCTTATGTGTATGATTACTTTTATACCACATTGACAAACTATAGCTGGCACCTCCCTGACTAAATGTATATCCCTAGGCGGACACGTGTAGCTTGCGGGCTCTTGTCGGGACGTTCCGGCACGAAGTAGCCGCCCGCCACCCCGCATGTGCATGACGAATGGGTTGGCTGGTTAGCTCCGGCTCTTGGGGTTTCGGACCCCGCTTGACAACACTCCGCAAAATACAAAGACCGGCTCCTAGGGCCAGTGGACCTCAATCGTTCCGGTGGAGCCGTGCGACCATCGCCCCTGAGATTGAACTGCACGGTGTCAGCCCAACTATTTGTGCCCCGGTATGTCTGTCCATACTAATTTGAAGTTATGGAATAATAGTAATTAAATGAACTACTTGTGCAAAAAGGTGAATCGTTTGTCAGTAAATGCGCATACAAATAATGCATACAGTAGAGCGAGCTGATGTACTTTGCACCGGAGATACCACACAGATTCGTAAATCCGCAGAGGTATCCCCGCAAGGGAGGATCCTGCATCCGAGATCACTGATTAACTTAATATAAGTTATTATACCCCTAACATAACAAAGAGATTCCTGATGTTGTGAGAGGAAAATGCCTCATGCGGGCCTTCGTCACCTAATCTCTCCGTGATGGTGCGAGAGGTAGTTGCTTCGCGCGGGCCTCCGTCCCATGATATCTCGCTGCTGCAGGAGGCTAGTGCTTCGTGAGGGCCTCCATCACAAAAAAAATGCCTTCAACGCCGAAGTGGAGGACAAGAGCTGGCAAAAAAGGGGCCACTCTTTTGTTCAACAGAAAAATGCTGAGGAAAAAAGACCATCCTAGTGAAAATATAATTAAAGTGATGCATACTGGTTTACGTGAAGACGGAACGAGTGGCTCCCAAAGGATCCACAAGTCCCCGTTTTATGTTATTCTAAGATACTGCATTGGTAGGTGCCGTTTTTATTTATGCGGACCTTCTGCTATTCCTACCCTCCCGTTTGGGTGTTAGAAACAAGAACTGGTTTGGGCCGCAAGCGGCAGGGAATCCTACCTATCATTAGATATGGCTCCCCAATGGGCGCAGACGCCATGCTTCCCTTAGGTTGTCTTAGAGAGCATCTACCTCCAAGAACCGTTAGCGTACATGTTACTTCACAACATATCCGAATTTGATGAAAGTCCGGGTGTCTTGCTTCATAACCACAAAAAACATCACTGGACGATGGCTACATTTTACATAAGCAAGTTTAATCGCTGACCTATCATTACGGTGGTGATAGAGAGGCGAATATCCACCGCGAGTGTCCTTCACGTGAGGGCGTGCCGGATTTCAAGATCCCGCCCAGAGACTACAATGAGTTGGGTGGAGATGCGCATCTCGTCTGTCACCAGTCCTATGTGTTTAACTCTTGATCTGACGTTAGAGTTAACTTCCAATATGCACTGCGGGCCGGGAAAATAAAATGTCACTCTATAAATATAACTTCATGTTTTCGCTGTGCTTTCCTACTTTGGCAAAGTATCTAACTAATAATTATCCGAAGATACGGGGGAGATGTATGTAGACCCAAACTTTAGCCAACACCGCTCGGAAACCTCCGATAGTTTCCCAGAGTTGGATCAGTCCAATGTGCGGATGGGACATCCCAACAATTAAAAATCTGTACGGCTTGGTGGATTGTGGAAAGAGACAATAACTTAGTACAATATTAGAGGCCCTATAGGTCAGTTGGCCAGTTTTACAAAACCTTGCCGGAGTGCGGGGCTAGATTACCGCAACGACCAGAAAAGAGGTGTACACTATGAGTCTCCTAATGAAGAAATTGTCCCTGACCACTTCAACCTATCCTATCGAGCTGAATAGTAAGGTTAGTCGCTAACATGTTGGGCTCAAATAATTAGAGCACGGTCAGCGACCTCAGTGAACAATTGTTGATGGCGGGAATAGGTGTTGCAAATATAAGTGTTGCTGTTTAGTATCTCCTAGCGTACTGCGGTTCAAAGTTTCCTATAAATAAACAAAACATTTCAACAAAATGGCTACCTGCCATATACATAACCAACCAATGTGCGAAATAATGACAGTTTGTAAATGATTAGAATTGAGGTAGACAGGTTGATAGACCTATACGGTGCGGTTAGTCAAAACACCTACAGTAAACAAGGATAATATAAACAGTAATAAAGAAATCATAAATTTCAGTCTTAAGACCGGGACGGTACCTATTTGTCATCAGTGCCTTATAGAAAATGAATAATTATAATTAAGTATACCCAATAGACATCCGTACGGAACAGGCTACTATGTGTTACTGAAATTGAGGCGCCACTATATTCGTGAAGCAAAGTTGACACTTTCTCTGAGGCTGGACGTGATTCCACATGCGATCCCCGTAGTTGATTTCCGCAAGAAGGTCTCCGCATGATGACTCCAGAATGGAAACGGTACGAACTCAGGACAGTGAAAAAGTTAAGCATAACCCATTAACAAGGAGGGTTACTTACGTATTGTAATTAATGCATGTACATATAAAGGCACACGGTGCGGGGTTGGGGGAGGGGGGGGGGGGGTCACATAGCTCTTGTGGCGCACCGGGCAAAGTCGACTCTGCTGCAGTCAAAAGATTAAAATATCACATATGACATGCAGTGTGGCTGTTGAAGTCCACTTTTTAGCGTGGTTGGCAGATCCGGCGAGTCATCCACCAAGAAATATCGCGGCTATACATTATGTAGAAACTACATTCTGGGCCACCAATTGAAGATGCGGGTGTCCGCGAACTGCTATTACGTGTGGGTGATCTGAAAACCGCCAGGAACCGCGGTGGATGTTCTGTATCTTTCTAAATATACTCGTAATTACACATGTCTATACATATCTAAATACATAGTTATTTGTGTATACGTCACCGTATTCTAGTACGCTGATTGGGTGGTACATCGGCCGCTGATTGGTCAAGACAGGCGCGCCACGCGTTCTAACGAAATGCCTCTCATATAGGCTTATACACGCTTATTGCTCTACCCAGGGAGGCATGCTTTGGAACTACCCCAGCACGAGCGTGTCAGACAAGTGTAATATGAATTGTTGAGACGAACGACGTATTCTCGTCTAGTCCACACCTCCAGTCAGTTCTCGGCTGTTCGGCCTCCACGCGGACGATGCTCCTGATCCTCGAATTTCACCCCCTTTAATACTTGCTGGGACGTCAGAACTGGCTGTCTTGACCAATCAGCGGCCGATGTACCACCCAATCAGCGTACTAGAATACGGTGACGTATACACAAATAACTATGTATTTAGATATGTATAGACATGTGTAATTACGTAGTAAGTCACGTGCATACTATTCGCTATGTATTCAGCTATGTATATATACGCGATTATGACGTTATAGCAATATTTTAAAGTATAATTTAACTGAGAGCCTCGACGATAACGCGGCCATTTCTAGACCGATTTTAAAATGAAAAGCACGTTAAATTCCGGTTCCAATGGGTACCAAGAACAACGAGAATGCTTTGATTATAAAGATTTACGGGCACCTTCTCTGTACACTATAGGTACACACTCGCTCCCAATACTCGACATACGTGTTGTCAGAGACGTGGCCTGGCGCGCGCATGCGCGCCGCGCGTTCTAACGAAATGCCTCTCATATAGGCTTATACACGCTTATTGCTCTACCCAGGGAGGCATGCTTTGGAACTACCCCAGCACGAGCGTGTCAGACAAGTGTAATATGAATTGTTGAGACGAACGACGTATTCTATCGTGCAACAATAACCATTCGAAATTCTCGAGTAAAGGAAGAAGTTGGCGCCCATAAGGATTGAGGCTAGACGGCAAAATAACGATACTAAAATAAGTTATAACAAACTCTGCATGAATGGACACCTATGCAATCTAGCGCAAACCTCTCACGAAATGATAACAGAGAGTTGAACATTCCACCTGGAATATGTCAGATACAGAGTCCACACACATAGGGTGACCATGAGGATGACATGTTGCAGTTTGATCCCGGGTGCAGAATCACAGGTGAACGAAACTCTGGTGTGTTCCCAATGAGGAAACTTCTAAATGGACATATTAGATCATATCCACAAAATAAACTAAACAGTGACATCTTTTCTACCTATAATAATAATAATATATAATAATAATAATAATAATAATAATAATAATAATAATAATAATAATAATAATAATAATAATAATAATAATAATGGCCATTGAAAATCTCTGGCAAGTGGAAATGATTTTTGGCAAAGACGAAATCTGGTAGCTTCGACAACTAATGAGTGACTTTGATCTTGAGGTCGAATCACTCTGAAATCACGACCATTGGATCCGGCATGCATGATATACATTTAATAAAGCTTCCATGCAAATCAAGGGAAAAGCCCTGACGTTTCAAATAACCGAGAAATATGCAAAGATTGTGTGAGGTGGCTTGGATTCAAAATTTAACATTTCATTCAATCTAACACACAATCATCTTGCATGGGTAAAGGGAGGTAATCTATGCCATAAACGAAACCTGGTACCGTGCGACTCTACTGGGTGACCTTGACCTTGAGGTCGGATCTTTTCAAGACGATTAACATTGAATCCGTCATTCGTGATATACCTTTGGTATACTTTTCATGGAAATCAAGGGAAAAGCCCTGACGTTTCAAATAACCGAGAAATCTGCAAAGATTGTGTGAGGTGGCTTGGATTCAAAATTTAACATTTCATTCAATCTATGACTCTCACTCCGCTTGTATGGATAAAGAGACGTAATCTATGCCAAACGCAAAAACTGGTATCTTGCGACTCTACAATGCAACCTTGAACTTGAGGTCAGATCACTCCGAAACCATCACCATTGGATTTGCCATATATGATATACCATTAGTAAAGTTTTCAAAGTGTCAAATAACCGAGAAATTTACAAAGTTATGTGGGCTTTCCAAAAATCAAACATTTCACCAAATTTAACAATCTCAATCAGCTTGTAGAGGTAAATGGGGGTAATCTAAGCCAGAAACGAAAATTTGTAATTCTGAGGCCCAAGCGGTGCACTTTCATCTGGACCTGTGACACAGGTGTGGTGGAAACATGAAAGGACGTCACAATGTATCGGCTAATATGTGGTGACCTTCACTGTTGGAAGAGACGTTCATTTCTGCAGAAAACGAAAACTAGTAATTCTGATGGCCATGGGGTACCCTTCCACTTGGGCATTTGGCCGTCAGATCAATCAGCGCCATCAGGACTCAAATGACAGTATTCTATCGAAGCATGGTTGTAGTCTGATCAACACTCTAGGTGTAGTTGCAGTTTCATATCCATCCTGATAATTCCCCTTCCTTTCCTATGGGGCCATTTTCCATGTATTTGGGTCCAATGGTCAACGAACACTGTCACCTATTAGGTCAGTAGACATTTTCAGGACCTCAAGGGTAACATCCTACCCAAGTATGGTAACGGGCCAATCAAAACTATATGTGTAGTAGCACTTCAAATATCAATATTGAAAATCCCCATTCATTTCCTGTGGGACTTTTGGCCACGAAAAGGTGGATAGCTGAAAACCCATTAGGCAGATCAAATTCTTTTGAAAGGCACACGATTCCAGACTGGGTAGCAGAAGTTGACCAAGTTTGGAGTTGATAAGTAGATCGGATGAAAACTGGAGGAGGAGATGCAGTGCACAGTTTTTGACGAAGATTAAGAAGAATAAAGAAATAAGAAGAAATATCCTGAGTGACTTTAATAATAATATAAAATCAGATAGATACCTAGTAAAATGAACAATTTAGAGAAAATCTTGATGTACCAATCCTTAACAGAATAAAACAGAATATAGAGGAAGCAACAAATGCTGAAAACGCAGGTGAATTGAGGATGTGGTCATTACGAGAGTAGATAATATTGGTGGATGTAACGTGTATAAAGGCATAGTACAAGCTAATAACAAATCATTGTTTGGCAGAGAGAGCGGAAGGCATACCATATAAAAAGGAAAACGTCTAAAACCTCAATAAGACGGATTAAAATAGAAAACAGATGCAAATGTCAGCAAACCCTATAAAATATCTATCAAAAAAATATTCAGAAACTCTACGCACACGCATTCATGCTAAACTGTGTAACAGTAACGTTACAGAAAGTAAAACGAATAAATGAATGGGAAAAAAGAAAGACATCGCCGATAATACCAACATTGTATTAAACCATTTATATACGCATAAACGACACCTATGACTGCCACTGTCGCTGCCACTGCTTCTGCCACCGCCGCCTCTGTAGCTCCACAGCCGCAGCTGATACTGAAACTACAACAATGGATTTAATGCGGTATGATAAAGCTGATAAAACGAGCAATGGATGTTAAGCATGTACATTTCTACCGCTTCAAATATAATAATTGCATTGTACACCTCATATGTCAATGGCATTTGGTCTGAGAGAATAAAGAAAGCTAAAACTGCAACTGCCAGTAATTGTTACGAAACGAACATAGAAACTGATAGAGATGATAACGCAAAATTGGATTCGTGAATATCTAGGTCACAAATACAAAAAGCAATTCTAAATCTTTCAAACAACAAAGCAACTTTGACAGATCTAATTTTAAATGAACACGTCAATCAACAGCCAGTGAGATGCTCCTTATCTGTGAGCAACGATTTAATATTATTTTGATAAGCGTTGTGTACCTGAAACATGGCTTGTTAGAAAGGTAATACGATTATTATCTTTATATTCTTTTTATATTATTACTATAACAAGCCATGATTCAGGTATTATATAAGAAACGTGTGATCAATCAGACGCATCGAACTATCGTCCAATAACACTATCAAGTTGCATAGGAAAATTATCTACTGTAATTTTGAAAAAAAGGCTAACTTTATTTTGCAGAATAATAGGAAATAATCTCATATTCATAAAATGGTTTTAGAACACGTAGATTTACTCTAGATAATATTATCTCATTACATTTAATAGAAGAGCTATTATTTGCCAAAAGGGAAATTGTGTACTACTCTTTCATAGATTAAGTTTAAATGAGCTTTGACATTGTTTGGCGGAATGTGATCTGGCGGTAACTAATCAAAAATAACTTTATCAGGAGTGTGTTCTAAATTTAAATACAACATGTCCCAATCAATAACGTCTTTTCTTTTCTATAGATCTAACGAATCGGTAACATATCCTTGCAAAATTGGTGTACGGCAACGTGAGAGCTATATCTATTTTTTCAATCGTCTTAAATGACGAAGAAAGCCATTTCGAAGAATGTCACATTTTAAGACTACATTCAGTTAGTGAATTAGCTGATAAAGTACATTTGTACATTTGCTATGTGCCTCTGAAATCGGGGTGGGGTGTGGTGGGAGAAACGGATATATTTAGAAAGTTGTCGATTACTTTTTCAAATTTATTTTACAAATGAAGAAAAGTAGACTGAACAGTAATGATTTACACAGATTTAGGAAAATACCCAATTAATTGTAGCTCTACAATCTATGATTGGCTTCTGGGCGGACATTTTAAATGCAGGACATGGACAGCTATCCTCCATTCTTTATTATACATGCCAAGCAGACTGTCATTTTATATGGAGATAAAGACTGATTTCATATTCGAACACTTTTACAATTTTGCCCCGCCGAGATGCTATCACGCTTTGTCATTTTCGAACCATGAATCACAAATTAGCCATTGCAATTGGGAGGTGGGCGGCAACTGAAAGAAGTGAACGGTTATGTAAAATTGCAACTGACTAGACGATGAACTGCACTTTCTTTTTAACTGTGTAAAATACAATGCTGCAAGAAAAAGATATATCCCTGATTATTATGTTAGGAAAGTAGTTATAGAATAGCGGTTCTGGCGCACTTCGTTCTGGATGCTCCGAAGGAGGCGGCTCCGCCTCCCACAGGGGCTTCAGAATCCTGGACCACTGAGGCCTGCTGCGCTATACCCATATGCCCCGCCCCACCCCCGGCGGGGTCCCAGCAGGCATCGCTGTGCCAAAGAACAATGCTTCGAACGTTCATTTACAGATATGCATATATGAAGTTACAGTATGAGTCTACAATTTAATGTTACAGATAATCAACTAGAGGCAGCCGTGCCAGAAGCTCCTCAACCAGAGGGCCAGCCAGATGTTGCTGGGTTTTTGGAATTCATGGAACGTGAACGTGAATTATGAGAGGAACTGCGCGAGAGAGACATTATGATCAATGCCGAGCTAGATTATAGTAGGGAGTTTTTGGACTTTTATGTACCAGGGTTAGGTTATAATATGGATAATAGGCAGGTTTTTTTTAATTTTATGCACCAGGGTTAGGTTATAATATGGATAATAATAGTATCGAGTTACTATATTATAGACAACTTGTTAGGGACGGCATCATCATCAATGAGTATAATGAGGAAGCCATAGCTGCACTGCAGGCGGAAGTCCAGGGACGAGCTCAACACATTGAGTCTGATGATGAGGGTTATGAGTCTGGTGAGCTATAAGTAGTAAACAAAATAGCAGTCCTGTAGTGTAGGCCACTAGCCTGCTCAGACTGAGCCAGCAAAAAAAAATGCATACATCCTAAGATTACTCGTCAGAAATGCAGATCAGATTTCAAATTGTGTGCATATATTATGTATTCTTATTATACTAGAGCAAATATAAAAAAATAAAAATAAATAAATAAATAAAAAAATAGAATTTGTTCCATTTATATATATATATATATATATAAACATCCTAAGATTAATCATGTCAGACAAAACATCCAGATCAGATTTCAAAAATTCAGATACTCTAGAAAAGAATTTCCATTTAGACATAAGCCCAACTAAAGGTATATCAATGGAAATATCTGTCCAAGAATGCAAGATTGCTGCAGCAAGGGTTAATCAATCCTGCCACATATGCTGAAGGGTTAGCAGCTCTTTCATCAGCTTATGATCCCTCACCCGCCCCATGCAGGAAACCTACTCCAGCTCCACGCAGGAAGCTGCCATCCACCCCTGAGAAGTCTACCCCACGTAGGAAGCCAACTCCTACACAGGATAATGAAGTACCAGACTTTGTCAAAACACCACATGCCATCCAGAACTACTTGAGGGGTTGGGTACTACAAGGACATGGGTAAGACCCAGATGCTTTCATAGCAGATAACCAAAACAAGATTGTAAAGAAGCTGATAGAAGAAATACTCGACCTCAAATGAGTCAAGCTCAATCTTGCTCTCAGGGTCACTCTCAGTAAGCAGAAGAATGATGGAACAGAGGTCACCACAGATCCCCTGTTCTGGTCAAGGCAGCAACCTGTCTTGAAAGCAAGCGATATTATCGAGGCTGTGAAGGAAGCCAAAGCCAAGGTGCTGCAAGGCCTTGAGCACTACACTCATGAAAGGTCGGAATGGGCCGTGGATTGAGTGGACGCTCTCTACCTTAACATCGCCAGATACGATCCTCTACGCGGCGTGTCCTACATTGACCTCCCTGCCTCAATCAAACATAAGCATGCAGTGATCAATGTTAAGAATAAGGATGACCACAGTCTCCGACGGTCACTCCTAGCTGCACTACACCCAGTTGATAAGGATCCTCAGAGAGTCTCAAAAGATGCCCCGCACTGGGATACCCTCGATATGGCAGGTGTAGACTCTCCAACCACTCTCCACCAGCTTAGACGTGCTGAGCGACAGAATGGCTTGGCTATTAATGTATTCGGGCATGACACGGGTGTCTACCCATTGCAGCTAAGTGATGCTGACCCCGTTATTCCGAGAACCAATCTCCTACTGATTGAGAAAGCTGGTAAGCAGCACTACACCTGGATTACGGTCCTGAATCGACTGCTCCATGAGCAAAGTAGATATGATGGGATAACACACTTCTGTGAACGTTGACTCCAGTGATATTTCCGAGAGGATCTACTCCTCAAGCACAAACCGGGGTGCTGTGGTATCAGTAACAGACCAATGCGTATAAGAATGCTTACAGATGACAGGAAGATGCTACAGTTCACCAACTGCCACAAGCAACTCAAGGTGCCATTCATCATCTATGCCGATTTTGATGCCCTAACAACCAAGATTGAGGTGCCAGAGGCGAATCCGGCTCAAAGCAGCATACAGAAAACGCAACACCATGGGATCTGTGGGTTCTCATACATTGTGGTCCGCTGTGATGGTGTCAGTGAACCACCAGTGCTGTATCGAGAAGACGCAGCTAAGCACTTGCTGGATCGATTGGCACAATAAGAGGAGAAGATAACGACCGTGCTCGCCCACCCTAAGCCGATGGTGATGACTAGAGAGGACTGGCGAAGTCATAAAACTGCAGTCAGTTGCCATGTGTGTGACAGACCATTAGCTAACTCTTCGAGCGATGGAGTCTCACTGCCACATCACAGGGCTCTACCGGGGAGCAGCACACAATTTGTGTAATCTAAAGCTGCGCCTCAACCCTAAGACAACCTGCGCGGGTATGATTCTCACCTCATCATGCATGCTATCTCCCAAACAGAGGGACAGATCAACTGCATCCCCAACAATATGGAGAAATACATCTCCTTCAGCCTCCGTCAATTGCGGTTCATTGACTTCCAGCATCACTTGACAAGCTGGTAGCTAGTTCCACAAAGTTCCCACTTACAAAACAGTATGAACCTAGCACTGTCAAGCAGGAGCTTCTGCTCCACAAAAGTGTATACCCCTATGAGTACATGGATGGGTAGCACCGCTTCAATGAGACCTCTCTCCCACCTCAAGCTGCTTTCTACAGTAAACTTTCTGGAGAGGGAATAGCTGACAGCGACTACAACCACGTACATGCTGTCTGGGCCCAGTTCGGCTGCCAGGCCATAGGAGACTATCATGACCTCTATCTGCGGTGTGATACTCTGCTCCTTGCAGATATCTTTGAGAACTTCCGCATCATTTGCCTCCAGACGTATCCTCTGGACCCAGCACACTATTACACGAGCCCGGGGTTGAGCTGGGACGCACTTCTAAGGAAGACAGGTGTGGAGCTGGAGCTCCTCATTGACTACGACATGAATCTCTTCATAGAGAAAGGACTCAGGGTTGGTGTATCAATGGTCAGCAAACGCTATGCTAATGCAAACAACCCATATATAGCTGGCTCTAATTCTCAACAGCCGACAAGCCGCATCATTTATCTGGATGCTAACAATCTCTATGGCCGGACAATGAACCAACACCTACTGACTGGGGGGGGGGGGGTGGTTGAGTGGGTGGAGGTCATTGAGGTCAAAGAGATTGCACAACATCCCGATGATGATGAAAAGGGCTACATCCTAGAAGTTGACCTTGAGTACCCACAATAACTGCATGACATGCACATCGCTAACCGCTGGCGCCTGAATGGATGAAGGTGAAGGGAGAGTGGCTCTCAGAGTATCACTGTGCATTGGCCGAGTCAATAGCGGAGACGACAGCAGAAAAAATGGTGCCTAACCTGAGGGACAAAGAGCGCTATGTCATACACTACCGGAACCTGAATGTCTACCTTAACCTGGGTATGAGGTTGAAGAAAATACACATGGATCTATGCTTCAATCAGTCACCATGGATGGAGCCTTACATCCGACTAAACACAGAGCTCCGTAAGAAGACCCACAGTGATTTTGAGAAGGATCTCTACAAGCTGATGAATAACGCTGTCTTCGGAAAGACCATGGAGAACTTGCGCAAGCGAGTGGATGTCAAGATAGTGCGGTCATCTGAGGAGGACAAACTACACTGCCTAATAACCATGCCTAACTTCTCCCGGGCGAAGGTGTTCGATGATGATCTAGCTGCTCTCCACATGTACAAGACGAGCCTGCTGCTGAAGCGCCCTGCTTATGTGGGAATGTCCATCCTGGACCTCTCAAAGCACCGGATGTGTGACTTCTACTATAACGAACTGAACCAACTATATGGTGCCAACTGTGAGCTCCTGTACACTGACACTGACAGCATCCTGCTGGAGATTCAGACTGAGGATGTCTATGCTGATATGGCTGCGAGGAGTGACCTCTATGAGACAAGCGACTACCCAGTAACACACCCATTGCACAGTACTACCAATAAGAAGGTCATGGGCAAGATGAAGGATGAGTGTGCCCGGGGTGCCAATCCAGGAGGTTGTTGGTCTGCGCCCGAAGATGTAGTCCATCAAGCAGTCAGATGAGCAGGAAATTAAAAAGGCAAATGGTGTACGCAGGGCTGTGGTTAGACAGATTCGCCATGAGCAGTACAAGGAATGCCTCTTCGAGCAAAGGGTATTCGACCATGGTATGAACATGCTGTGAAGTGAGGGTCACCACCTCTACGGGGTCTACCAAAACAAGACAAGCCTCAGCCCCTGAGATACAAAGCGATGGATCGCTCCCGATGGTAACCACACCCTGGCTTATAGTCACAAGGATGCCATGCGTCAAGCAACTCCAATGGATGTCGAAGAGCTGCTCGTATAAGCATCATGCGACATCAACAAACAGTCAGTGGAGGAGGTCTACTTGACGTAAGCACTCTCGCTGGAGGTAGATGGGTGTTTGTAGGGATAGGCTGGAGCTCCCCTCGTACAAACGGCCGCCTAGGACGGCTCCGCTGTCCGCGCTGGCGTGGCAGGTAGTACAGCGTAGGCCGTTCAGTCGTATCCACATACATGTCAATCTTGTGTACATCTATCGCCTAGTTTGGGTCAGTCTCCCGACTACGTCCACCCTCCAACTCGCGAGGCTCATACAAATACCGAACCAGGGAATTCGATGGATGTCTATACTCTGAGTACAGCTCTTGAACAGAACATCGAGGTTGGGCCACATAGGATTGCTGAATGGCATGGACAGGCTTCTGTCCTATCAGCCTAGTGACATCAGCAAGGGATCTCTCCACCACAACGGGCAACCCCTCTCACCCATACTCTGAAACGATCGCCAGTCAGGACAGCCATCTCCTGAGCATACTGATGTGGGAACAGCCTCTCTGCCAGTGTCCGGTTCCACTGCCCAACGATAGCTTGGGCACGGTGATGTCCCACCTCGCCTCGTCTAGTTGCTGCACCATGTTTCCGCATGAGGGACGCAGTTTCACCTCTAAACTCCTTACACTCATCCACTTGCAGTAACTCTGGCCACTTGATGGGATTTTGCAGGTCCTTTTAGATACTCTGGAACCCGGCAGCCGTCTGACGTGCAGACTTATCCGTAAGCGGCACCGCGGACTTGAACCAGCTGGCGACATCGACGATGGTGAGGGCGTACTTGTAGGTCTTGCATGTTCTTCTGGAACAGACTCTGTCATGTGTAAGGAACAGCACATCAGCCTGATGGACTCTGTTTGGGACATTATGGTTTGTAAGAACATTGTGGTTTGTAAGAACATTATGGTGGTCTGTAAGAACATTGTGGTTTGTAAGAACATTATGGTTTGTAAGAACATTATGGTTTGTAAGAACATTATGTTTGTAAGAACATTATGGTTTGTAAGAGCATTATGGTGGTTTGTAAGAACATTATGGTTTGTAAGAACATTATGGTTTGTAATAACATTATGGTGGTTTCTAAGAACATTATCGTGATTTGTAATAACATTGTGGTTTGTAAGAACATTATGGTTTGTAAGAACATTGTAGTTTGTAAGAACATTATGGTGTATAAGAACATTGTGGTTTATAAGAACATTATGGTGGTTTGTAAGAGCATTATGGTGGTTTGTAAGAGCATTATGGTGGTTTGTAAGAACATTATGGTTTGTAAGAACATTATGTTTGTAAGAACATTATGGTTTGTAAGAGCATTATGGTGGTTTGTAAGAACATTATGGTTTGTAAGAACATTATGGTTTGTAAGAACATTATGGTTTGTAAGAACATTATGGTTTGTAATAACATTATGGTTTGTAAGAACATTATGGTGGTTTGTAAAAACATTATGGTTTGTAAGAGCATTATGGTTTGTAAGAACATTGTGGTTTGTAAGAGCATTATGGTGGTTTGTAAGAACATTATGGTGTATAAGAACAGTATGGTTTGTAAGAACATTGTGGTTTGTAAGAGCATTATGGTGGTTTGTAAGAACATTGTGGTTTGTAAGAGCATTATGGTTTGTATGAACATTGTGGTTTGTAAGACCATTATGGTTTGTAAGAACATTATGGTTGTAAGAACATTATGGTTTGTAAGAACATTATGTTTGTAAGAACATTATGGTTTGTAAGAGCATTATGGTGGTTTGTAAGAACATTATGGTTTGTAAGAGCATTAGGGTTTGTAAGGACATTATGGTTTGTAATAACATTATGGTTTGTAAGAACATTATGGTGGTTTGTAAGAACATTATGGTGTATAAGAACATTGTGGTTTATAAGAACATTGTGGTTTGTAAGAGCATTATGGTGGTTTGTAAGAACATTGTGGTTTGTAAGAGCATTATGGTGGTTTGTCAGAACATTATGGTTTGTAAGAAGATTGTGGTTTGTAAGAACATTATGGCTTGTATGAACATTGTGGTTTGTAAGATCATTGTGGTTTGTAAGAACATTATGGTTTGTAAGAGCATTATGGTTTGTAAGAACATTATGGTTTGTAAGAACATTATGGTTTGTCAGAACATTATGGTTTGTAAGAACATTATGGTTTGTAAGAACATTCTGGTTCTGGAAATAGTTTGCGAGCAGCTATATTCTATTCAGGAGGAATGCCAATGTTACGCACCAGCCTATCTGCGTGCACCGCATTAGAATACCTGACTACAACGTATTCACAAAGAGACGGCTAAATTGCCATATGTGCGTGCGTCAACCTATTACACGTCTGCTCGAGGCTTGTCTCATTTGGTGACAGTCACGCCAATAATATCCAGCAGATGCTTTCAGCCAACACGCTGAGGCTGATGAGGCGCATTTATTTACGCATCGCGCTTTGACACCACTTAACACAATACAAGTTTAACATGAATAATATCACGTAATGACATCATTTTATCATGTGCATTAAAATGTCAGCGACGCGTCTGTCTATAAAAATCATATCAGCGGGAAAGGTATTGACCCGCGTCAATTTCTGCATGTTTCCCACGCTGCGGTAGGCAAATTTGGATTACGTTGTCGATGACGCGTCATAGCAAATCACCGCGTTCACTGCTTTGACCTTTTAAGCACCACTAAGCCGAGCTAAGTGTAAATTTTCTCTTCTAATCCGCAATCATAGGGATA
>CM067375.1:82655096-82692596 GCA_034401795.1 Chaetoderma sp. LZ-2023a
GCATGGACACGTGTGTTGAGAGCGAGAGAGAGAGAGAAGAGAACGAGGGCGAGAGAGAGAGAGAACGAGAGTTGGGAGAGAGAGAGAGAGAGAGAGAGAGAGAGAGAGAGAGAGAGAGAGAAAGTGAGAGAGGGTTCTGTACGTTATTGTTCTTCACCGCAGAGGGTCTTCGAGAACAAAGGTTTTTTTTAGAGAACAATGGCGAACAGCCGCATAACAAAGGAAAGGTTCTTCGAGAACAATGGCGTACAGCGCCCCACGTTTTCGAGGTTTTAGAACAATGACGTACAGCCGCACGCACTTGAGAGATTCTAGAACACTGTCGAAGCGCAGGAATCAATATTGCTGGAACAGTCTGAAAATGTTAACCCTTAAAAGTTGTGTATTTTACGTTTTAATATAGCGGTGGCGCACCCCCTCCGTGTCCCCCCGTGGTAGTGTGGTATGTAAGGTATAAATAATAGCGTTTAAGAGGAGGACTGATAATAGGATTAAAAAAAATAGAGTTTAAGAGGTGGTGTGATAAGGAAGGTCGTACGAGGAGTAGGGAGTATGAGGTTGAGGAGGGATGAGGAATTACGTCAATGCTCGATATTGATGTATATTTTTAAAATAATGTGCCTGTTTCATTGCTAACGTTAATTTATTAGTAAACTATTTTGTTGAATATTTTGAAAACGTTTTGACTGTTGGCTTAACCGTCATTATGCGCAAATTGGTTTTTTAATACTTAATATTGCATTTGCAATAATGCCAGTCGTTTTAGATTCTGTGGTTGCAAGATGATTAAAATGTTGTCATTATGTCTCTGAGGGCACCGCGTGGACATATGTACTAATTCCCTTGGACAATTGTTAGAATACCACGTTTTGGCGCGTTAGTGCTTTTGCATATTTATGATGTGTTCGCGCATTATTCATATTAACATTAAACATGGCCGCTTCATTCACTTTAAGGACAGCTGATGTTAGATTTTCACAATGCCTGCTTCCTTGCAAACTAATAATTGCGTTGGTATGTACCACACATGACCACGATGAAAGGCGTCACTCGTGGTGGAATACGAGGTTGAATGTGTCTGTATCGATGGAATCTGGTTCTGATCCATCATCCACATCTTATGGGTGTCCTACTTTTTATCACGTACATTCCCCACACACACGCACGCACCTGCTGCGCCAACACGCGCATGTACTGCGCATACCCTCATGCGCGTGAAGGCACGCGCGTGACGACACGCACGTGGCGCTATGCACGTGCCCCTTGTCACCCGTGTTCCCTGTCCACTTCGCGTGTACGTTGTACGGGCATGCGTGCATGCGTGCGTGTATCTTTTTATGCACCCGTTTGTGTGTGGGTGTATGTATGTAACATAATTTTGTTTTTTGATGGCCACTTAAAAAAGAGGCCTATTTCTTTATTTTTTATTTTGCTTTTACTTAAATGTTTTTTTATCTCAATTTATGCAAACGATAATTTCTGTTTTGTTCACGCCATATACACGTGCAACAATCATTACGAAGTTGGTACTTCCCATGCACACATTTGTTGTAATTGCGCTCGCCTGGATCTGCTAAATAATCTCTCCAGCGGTTCTGGATTTCATGCAATGACGTTAAAAATTGGTTGCTGTACTGGTACCTCGTTATATTTGTTCCATTCGATGCAACGACAATTAATAGGGGTAGAACCGTTCGTTCTCCAGCGATCGCATAACTGAGATTCCATTTCCGTTTTGGCAAATTCAAAAAGCTGTATGCCTTACTTGTCGCGAACATTTCGCTTTTATAGTTAAAATATGAGCTGTCAGTAAAACCATCTTTCCAATCTGAACACGCCCTTATTTCGGTCACTGGGTTTTTTGCCATTACTTAAAATTAACATCATCGGTCTTCAAAACATAACTATTGCACCACGTTTGATTGACATTTTTTTAATAGAAAACTGGAATTGATATGCAGGGTTCAATTACAGAGCACGTCATATGGTTTTCTCTTTTTTTCAAATATGTCCACATTTTTTCTAATTGTCACAATGTGAATACGATTAATTTTGGATCTTTGGATCATTGTGGTACGCCTTGCGCACCTAGCGTGCCATTAATTTTATTAGCCATTATCGGCATTCATCCATCGCGGTGTATCAAAATGGTGATAATAGGGGATGGTGGCTGAGGGCTAAGATCTAAATATCTATCAGCAGACCCACTAACGTAAAACTCGATCGAACCACTATCTGATCAAATAGATACAGGTTGAAACTGTTCCCATTTAGCAGACTCGAACGTTGTCACTATGGGACGTGTCTGAAAAATGTCTAATTCGCTCCTTGAGCACTCGCAAATCTGATTAAGTTCCATGTTGTTTGTTAATTAAAGATATCAGCTTGTTTTCTCTGTTGTCGATTGCGATCCTTCATCTTCGGTATTGACTGAGCATTACCTGTATTATTCCTCTTTTTACGTTTAGGTTGAGGTGGTCTTAAACCATCACACACTGCTGTTACAGCTTCTGGTATCAAAGACCTGGCAACACCACGTGCTCTCGATTTTAATGCTGTTTTAAAATAATTTCCAGCCATTACGTCCTCAGCTAGTCCGATTCCAGCACTAAGAGCTTGTTTACCTAGAGATTTAGCTAAATTTTTTGTGATAGGTATTGCTGAACGTAATAGGCCACCTAAGATATTAGCGAGTCCATGTCCTGATTGGTATCGTGCCCCTACAAAAACTGGAATACGTCCATGGCCCGCTTGACTCGTGTAGTAACGCACCAGCGCTGGAGCGTTCATTCTTCCTCTCATCATCCCTCTCATTGTTGTTGTCGTCATCTAAAATGCAAACAGAGTACACTCGGCGATGCTCCGTCCTTGAATGGGACATTGGCACCAGTTCTATCCGTTATAAGTATTCCAATAGTATCGATGTAGTTCTTTGACAGAGAGCGGTATTGAATATCAGGAAAGGTCCACTGACATACATCTTTACCTCCATCTGTACTAGAAACGGGTATCACTCTGAGTAGCGGTGCGGAAGTATTGCCTACCACGCTGTGTGAGACTACGTCGCAGTATATATACGCGGTCGAAGGACCACCCTCACGATTTGAACGAAATGATTCTTTAAAGTCTATCGGTCCCATATGTATTTGTCCTCCTTTGAATCCGATTAAATTTGCTACTTCAGCCATCTAAGCGTATAGCGTAATTCTCTTTAACTGTGAGAGAAACTAAATTCGCGCGATGCAAGTAAAAATTGAAAAAAATATTTTTGTGTCTATATCTTGTCTTGCTCTCTATATGTCCATTTAGATAGTCTACCATATTTTTTACAGCATAGTAGCCTTTCAGTACGCTGATAAATGGAGCTTCTGTTTGCACATAATAATGTTCGCTTCTACGTGTACGTTTTTTGGCGACATTTGTTTGATCCTTTCACACATCTTTTCCACGATCATTTCGCGCCCGTTTTCCCCGATCGGCAGTACGTGGATTACCGAAACCATCTTTTAAAACTAGCAGAAAAGCTGCAGTATTTTCTGTTTCTGACGCGCTTGCGCCATCTTTGCTAATTTCTTCTGTCGCATCACTACCTTTCTTCTTCTTCTTCTTCTTCTTCTTCTTCTTCTTCTTCTTCTTCTTCTTCTTCTTTATCTTCTTCTTAGTAAATGCATATATTTGGACAAAACTTTCCTCCGCAATAGTAAGCCAACTCATCGGATATAACACACTCGAGAGGCCCACTTCCCATTCGGCATCTAATGTTAAAAGAGTTTGCAGACGTGTTCGAAACTCTGATATCTTATTGTCTGGAAAGAACTGGGTACTACTATTGCTCGGAAGCGTTATGTAAAACTGATCCTCGTTCATTCTGGGTCGAATGATGTATGGGCGTCTTTATGTACGGTCTAGGCAATATATACCCTAGACATCCACTCAAAAGCGATATCCATATGCCTGATTGCCCATTTTGTATACTCAGATTCACGATACATGTAATGATTACGATATAAATTAATATAATTTGAGCTAGGTATACTATTTCTTCTTTTGGTACTCGCGAACCCATCATTCACCACATGCTCTGATCCGATCTTCTCTCTATATATTCATCCATTGTTAATGATGTATAGTACTTATTTCATTAACCCACGTGTTAAACTTAGCCGGGTAACCGAGCCACTTTACCAGATACTCGCATTGTCCCTTTTATTTTTTCTACTTTCAAGTATTTTTTCTACAGTGTACTCTTTATCATTTTCTTCTGTCACTTGCTGTATCTCATCCTGATAAAATGTACCAATAATCGGATCACCTCCATAGTCTTCTAATTGATATAAGTATGGACATTTGTCTGTAAGCACCGCAAGCACGTAAACAATCCGCGACTCCATTGTCCGCGATATGCTTTTTCAAATGGCATTTTTGCTTGTGATATTCTAACATGGTCGCCTTGAGTAGGGATGTTTTTAGATTTGGAACGTTTCTTCGTCTTCTTTCCATATATATTTCTCCATGCGATTAAACTAATATTACGGTCGACTTCGGAAGGAGGCATGCGCATGCTGGAATGCGTGGTGTTATTGTATGCTGCGACTAAACTAGGTAATACATCGATATACTTTTTTGTATTTTTATGCGTAATGTAACTGTATATTCGACCCTTGAGGGTGCGTTGAAAACGCTCCACCATTTCCGCTTTCATTTCATTTTGAGAAGTGTAGAAATGTATTCCATTATCTTTCAAATAGCTTTTCATTACACGGTTTACGAACTCACTCCCTTTCTCTGTTTGAATAGTGTGTGGGCGGCGCTCAGTATGCTCCAATATTGTTTCTAACCCTTTCTTCACTGCAGAAGACATTTTACTAAACAGGCATTCCACTCACGCGTATTTTGAAAGGGCATCAACTACGCATAGCAAATATAACATGTTGTTGTTCTCTTTCGCCAGCAAACCCATCGAGCATAGATCTGTCTGCCATAGTTCATCGACGGCTGAAACTCTTATTTTTCGCCTGTCAAACTTTGTCCTCCGCCGTCCGTGAAGGGTATATACTTCTTGGTGTTTTAACCATTTGGCAATATAGTTCCATGACATTTTACCTTTGAATGCATTATATAGCTTTTCTTTCCCACTAAATGATGCATAATGTTTCGGCTCAAAATATACTTTTGCCAATTTAGCATCATTCATGACTTATCTAAATTTACCCACACCGGAATTGAATGTCCCTTTTTCTTCCTGTTGCCCGCTAGAGAACTCTTTCTACGTATTATTTTACTCACGGGCGTAGGCGTGTACTCACTGGCGTTATTATCCTTTTCTGCGCCATTATATATCTGTCTCATCGTTTTCTCTTGCCCTACATATCTACGTGGTATGTTTAGGTCACGTAACAGATTAAGAAACATTCCCTCCACTTGATCATGCATACCAACCATAAGAGATTTCGCCCATGCGCTACGACGTTTGTAAGCAGGTCTAGTGCATTACTTTTTGGGGAAAACGTACCCTCTGTTGTCACTTCGCGCAGGTCATTAACGTGAAAACGTTCAGGAACCGAACGTAAAATATCAATTACTCCGCTGGCTTTTGTCTTGTACGTTTTTGGTAGTCCCCTCATCGTACGTTCAAGTATGTGTGTGGGCAGTGCACCATAGTTAGTTATGGGTTGCAGAGGTATCGGTTGATATCGTTGTCCTTGCGTTTGCTGATAGTAATACCTATACTTATCCAATACTTGCGAATACGATTTTGCTTTTTCATTCTCAGTTAGATCGTGTCTAGTTAATATATTGTATATCTCGTTGTCGAGACTAATAGCTTTACGTATCGATGTATGTGCCTGTAGCAATGATATTTTACTCCGTTCATTTAAATTACCTATCAATTCGTGAGGAACTAGCGCCATTGTATGTATATGGTCAATCTTTTCACGTGAACAGTTTACCAATTAATGGCGCAAGTGTACCGATCACCACTGGTAATAAGGCTCTACCTGTTTGTAGCAATTTTCTTTTACGTGTATATGGCTCGCCACGACTACTCAGTGTTCACATTTTCCCTCTTTATTTACTCAGCTGCTTGTATCGTGATTTAGTGAGATGAACATTCCCATGTAATACGTTTAGGCATGATTCACATAGTACATCCACCAATTCGCTCGAACCATGTTTGATTACATCATTTCTGATTGAAGGCTTTACTTTAGCCAAATATTTCAGCATAGGTAAATGGCGCTCCATTTTATGTGATGCCATTTTTCTTAGGTATGTAAACATAGCGGCCCTCCTTCGGATGAGCAGATGAACGTAGTCTGATATTGTCAGGTGTCGTCTGTTTCAAATCTAGGAGTAGATATGAGTGAGGTTCGAGTGCAGCAGCCTTATATGATTCGATCAAATACTTTGTCTTGCCTGGGTACATCTGATTAGATAAAGAACGAGTAGATGATGCATCACGTGGATTCTTAAACAATACCATGTAGTGACAGTTAACTGATAAGTCGCGTTGATTGCGTGACTTGTGAAACAGATTTTGTGCGACAAATATTGCGCTAAAATTCCCATGGTGAGAACGTTTTGTAAATAGGTCAGCCACATTCTCGTCGCATTTATTCATCAAATCGTCGAGTACCACCAATGTTCTGCAACTTCTGTCTAGTTCAACATTCACACCCTCTTTAAATTCAACTTCTTTTGCCAAATCGCTATGCCATCTTACCATGCACCGTAGCAGTACACAATCCTCTATGGTGGGGGAGTAATGGCGTAGGGATCTCTTATTAGCGCTTTTATCATCTCAGTTTTACCGCACTGTGTTGGTCCACAGACAATCATTGTAAATGGGTGATTTAACGATGTATTGCAGTCAAGTGATGTTGCCATTGCGTCGGTGATAAGATAATATATATATATACCTTAGTCGTACGTGAACGTGCGTGAACCGTTACTATGGTAACACTATTACGTGATATGTAGTTACTCTTCTGCGAATACTGTATCAATGCTTACTGGTTAGCGAGCATTAAGAATATAATTGTGACGTCAGATACTCGTGCCATAGGTGAAGTGCTATGATCATTTAAGAATATGATTGCGACGTAAAATATGAAAAATGCTACGATTGTGACCTCAGATACTCGAGACGTAGGAGGAATGCTATGAACGTTTAGGAATATGATTATGACCTCAGATACTCGAGACGTAACTTAGAAGGAATGCTATGATTGTATCATAAAATTATGAGAAATGCTATTATTGTGACGTCAGATACTCGAGAGGTAGGAGGAATGCTATGTCCATTTAAGAATTGCATCATAAATTAGGAGAAATGCTATGATTGTGTCATCAGATACTCTCGAGGCATAGGAGAAATGCTATGTACGTTTAATAATATGACTGTGGCGTCATATACACGCTACATATCTTAGCAGAAATGCTATGAACATTTAAGTGTATGATTATGACATCAGATATTTGTGCAACGAATCCATGTCAGCTTTAAATAGTTCACTCCATCAATCATTCAACTGGGCCATTCTTCTCTAAAGAATAGCAATGGCACACGCTGACAAGTGCCTTTGTCAAGTGAAAAGCGTGCGGTGGAGGCGGTGGGGGGGTGAATAGCGAGTCACTAGCGACAGATAAAGAGAGAGAAAGCAAGGTGCTAGTACTGAACAAGTGGATTACAATTTTAAAACTTTTTTATTAATACAGACATCAATAATACATATCGTTACAAAGATACGAAAAAAACCCACAAATACAACACATTTTCCAAAGCTACGATTGACAAAATAAAACAATTAATTATGTTATTTAAAAAATAAATAAAAATAAAATATGTATATGATTTTATTTAAAATTATCTGCGTTTTAATGCTTAAACCCCGGATAATTAAAAAAAAAACTAAATAAATTAATACACGCATAGAGAAAATATTAATTATAGTTATGGCGACAATATCTGTTTTTCATATATTACATCCACAATGTACCTATACCATTCCATCATACACATGCGGTACATATCAGTACAATGTTCATATATATCGTAATGGCAGGCTAGTTGAGCACAATATTCGGCTTCGTCCATTACAGTTCAAAATTGTCAATTAGATTAGGGTCAACATCAATCCCTAAACAAGAATGTTCACGTTGATTCAGATGAGTTACTAGACAACCGTAACAATCTCGCACAACCAACGAATGTATCTTTTCACACAGCATGAATGTGAATAATTTCTGACTAATCTTTTGTACATGATCTGTAGGACAATAATGATGTGACTGACACATAGTTTTACAATAGTGACACAATTTATCGGTATCGTCATCGACGAGATTTAGTTCATCATCGCTTAAAAACTCATCGAGGTATATAGTGTCCGTAGTAAGCGTGGCGTGATTAGACATCTCTGCGGAATCACTAGTGGATGGAATGTCATTCATGTTCTCGCTTTTTCATGTTCACGCCGTAAAAGCACTGAGGTATCGGGCTAAACAACACGTCGCCGCTCACGTCAGATGGTACATAAAAGTTAGGTAATGCTGCCAGCAAATTACTCGCGTTCTGTTACAATAATTCCCACTTGTTGTCTTCCAGGTATAATCCACAACATGTGGGGCGTGGTTTTGCATCAGAGCAGAAAAAATAGCATATGTCAATAAACGGAAATTTGTCACAGATAGAAATACGAACAGAATTGTCTAAAGAATATATAAATAGTTTGCCTTCTTTTTTGCACACACGTTTTACCGCGTCCTCAAGAGCTGGTATGATTTGTAACACCTGTTTAAACGCTACTACGCTGAGATATAAACTGCGTTTAGTAGGATAACCATCAGGATGAAACTGCTGTAGATCAATACATTTTTCGTCAAAATGTATTGTTCGTGCTTTACGCAAATTACCAAGATCACACCAAAACGCCGAGCGATTTAAATATTTAAAGCAAGGATCAGACGACATCGTGGAGAACGAATAATGATAGCGTGAAGCTGCTGCATTTATATATCATTAGTAACAATAACGAACAGCCGCACACAGTTTAAATGCCATCTGGTGAAAATCCCATGGACACAATGGCCTACAGAGGAACATGTGTGTTACAATGACGTACATAGACGCGCTTAATTTGAATGTATGGTGCGCGTTTGTTCGATCAATAATGTACATATTCACGCGGTATGAACACTGTCTTCTACCATCCAATGCACACTTTATGTGCAATAACACGTACGAACAACTTTTAACCATTACACAACTGAGAGACGCGGTACACTAAAGTCAATGCGTATTATCGATGGATGCACAAAATATTTTGAAAACTAACTGACTGTAAGTTCATGGTGGATGCCGAAAACATTTAGTCATAATATTTTTGCGGTAATATAAGACTTGTAATGCGTGCAATAACTAAGCATACGTTATGAATGAGAAAGACACCGATTAATGTAGCTTCGCAACAACAATACGTGAACCCAATGCACTATGTCTATCCCATATTCGCTTAATAAACCCTTGCTAATTTCAGACATGAGTATAATTATTCCAGCATTAATTTTGTCATCTCTTAAAGTGAACCGCATGCTCCTCATAATCCTTATCAGCATTACACAGACTAGCGATATTTGCTATCATAGTGCGAGCAGCTAGTGCGGCTTCGTCGGACATGGATGGCACCGACATTGTTTACATACTGACTGAAAAAAGTGCAATGTTACTATTTATATTATGCTAGTGTAACCATATGGTACTGATGGTAAATCTTCCAGTTTCAAAATTCGTTTTTTAAAGCCGGGTCTGAAAATCTTACTGCTATTTAGTGAAAGAATTCTAAAATGATCAGTGCGCGTGATCTTTGATGGGTAGCTTAATAGTACGCTATTACTATCCGTTATTCCACCATCGTTTATAATTTGTTCAATGAATTTTTTCATTCTATCAAAATTAACTTTTTTTTATTGTTCGGTACCCAGTGTTAAACCTTTAACCTTCGTTACCTGTTTAACGATCGATGGATCATCACGAGGCTTCATTTCATAACTATAGATTTTTGGACAGAGTGTGCAAAAACTTGTTAATTCGTAATCGGAGGGGGTTTCATGCATCCAAGAACCGAGATACCCACTTCGTTCTTGAATGGTCGGCTCACCTTCATGGGTACTAAATACCACCGAATCCGTATCGTGATAGGCTATGCAGCGTCCGAGTAAGGACAAGACTTCGTACAGTTTTATTCGGCCATAAGCTGTCATGAAGATGCAAGAACACAGTTGGTATTTAACGGTGACTGAACGTACTCATCATTGACCGAATAAGAGGCTATTAGAAGACTATCGTTCAGGAATGTAATGGAGCCTACAGTTTTATTTTTATCATTTAGAAGGGAGAGAAGAACTTTACGTGTAGAGAAAATCGTCCATTCAAAATATTCAAACAGGATTTAGCAACAAATAAAACAGTGTTATATGATATTTTGGCACGGTCGAGCTGTATTCCTTCATGTTTATAATAGTTAGCCACATAATTCGCCTTTTCACTCTCACTACCGACACAATCAGGATAGGCGCTACTTTCCTGTTTAATTTTCAAAAAATGGTTAATGTATTCTGAAAATAACCCATTGTTGTCATGCGGCTCATATTGCGATGACGCGTGATAATGCCATACTTCATACATTTTAATGACATAACCGTTGTGCATAGCTAGCTGTAACTCTGGAGTAGTCCATGTTCCGCATAAACCGCGATGTTCGTCTGTATGTTCGCATACAGATGATTGTTCATTTTTTGTGCATTCTTCGCATAGTACAAACATGAGGCGCGAATTTATTCTAGCAGGTAGCACGGGAAGGTATAAATCATGAGGTGGAAGGACTTTGCATTTAATAAGACCAAAGAAGTCATGCACCATCTTATCACTCAAGTCATTGCCTCTTAGTACCGTATATGACCCTTCTGGAAAACAACATTGTTTCATCACTGAAGGGTACATGGAAACGCAGTCTAAATATTCGAGCATGATATGCTCATTCGCTTCCATAAATAAATGAATCGCGGATATACGTCCGCCGAATAGCGCTTCACGTGGTGATATTGGGTGTGCTAAGTCCAATTTGGTGGTAAAATCATTTAGCTCGGAGGAATCAGCGACTTGTTTCTTAAAGTCGCATTCCCACATAATTCTCACCGTATATCCGTGTGATTTCAATAAAGAAATGCGACATTCAAGCGCGGAATATGCTTCTTCATATGTCTGATCACCATATGGTGTATATGTAGTATCACGCTTATCACCACAACAAGCAGACCCAGGTCCGTGGAATTTACAACCGAAAGACTTGTAAATAATATTTTCAGATACATCAATTCCATCCACATAATGTCTGCATATTTTCTGTTCACCACCATTTAGCGCATGCGCGATTTGGCGACCCTCGCCTTGACTGACCCATTCCATCCATTCTACACCCAAAATGATATAAGCACGTTTTGCTCTTAGTGAGAAATCAGGTAAAGTCTGTATGCTCTCAGGTCGAATCCATAAAGCACGATAGGCAACAGTACACGCTCCCGCTAGCATTATCCCTGTCACAAATGGGTTTTGGCCATCCGTCGTTTCAGAAAATAAAGTTTTAAATCTAGACATGGCTAAACGTAAGACAGTTACGTCATCATTACACTATTCGATGAGATTTTTATCGACATCGTAGGGCTCGTGTCTAGATATCTGGTAGTTGGACCAGCAATCAAATTCAATTAATTCATTCGCTTTCATATTTTGTGGACAGAATATCTCCCTCTCGGGAAAGGATATTACCGTATCCCAATATTGATATGTGTTGAGCTGATGGGGAAATGTCCCCTTACGTACAGGAAGATTAAAAGCATCACCCACCTTACGTAATGAAAGGGGAAAAAAGTTAGTGGAATCGATAAACCGAATAGTACCTACGTCAAATGAGAGAACTGAACGACTGCACATGATAATATTTGTAGGTTTAAGATGCAGGTTAGCGGTTTTGCAAATGGATTGAAGGAGTGAAGGAGAATCATAGGCACGTGCGTGAGCGATCACCAAGTAGTCAGAGAAAACATATTTTCTAGTGCTTTTTTTTACCAACACGCGCAGCCTTAACACGTGTCAACCAGCTAACGAACTGATCCACTGCATCTAACCCGTGAAAGTGAACATATCCATAATTCATACCTCGCTGACATGTAGAGCAATCGTCTTCGAACGGTTGCTCGAGGCACGCATCACAACATATGTTGGCAACCACGAGATTGACTTTATGCTCAGCTAGAATATTAGTATTGATACTGTCAATAGGCGATAAATATGTTTCTATATCATAAATGATGTATTTTTGAAAATTTTCGTAATTATCAGCATTCGTATGCATAGATCGTAATTATCAGCATTCGTATGCATAGAGCGTGCATGGGATAATGACATAATAGGTTCTTCAATTACTTTATTATAACACGTATGATTTTCAGTAATGACATACTTTTCTTTACACGTGTGACATTTTGTCATACCGCATACGTGTTCATCGTCATCTTTACGTATGCGACTGAAATAGTGGGGACAAGCCTTCACCATTTCGCAGGTCCCATTAGAGAGGTGGTTCGCCATACATTGTCGGTTATAAAACTTACGATGACAATCAGTACACATTATCTTATGTGTAGCATCTGTAGAAGTACAAGATCCTTTATCAGAATAAGGTGTCTGACAACTACGACAGCGCACAGCGCATGAGTGATCATTAGAGTGTGATGCATTACACCGCTTACAGTAATTACGTACCATAGGAAATGCAGCCATAGACGTGATTAAGGATATATGATTATCACGTTCTGAATGCATAAGATTTATGCACGGCAAACTCGGGGAAGCGCTATCGAAAAGGTGTTCATGCGTTGCCTCTGAGTAGACTTGAAAAGAAAATTGATCACGAAAATTTTCCTGAAATTTGTTCCAATCAGTACTATTAATTTCGCGTTCAGGAATACTACAAGCTGTATGACATTTATTCGCCATATGCATCTAATACGTTTTATTACGTATCAAATTTCGCCATTCAGTTGCAGAGATTAATTTGTTCATTTTCTCAATAAATTTTATTCCTAAAAATATTCCTTCCGCAAAACAGAATGGATATTCGACGCATATGGGTATAATACATTTTTAATACGCATGTACGCATCTAAATCAGATGAACGTCAATTTAATAAATTTAAATATGCAATCGATCGTGCCTAGAAAGTATCATTTCGCCCACCTGAGTTGTAGCCATCTACATGAAAAACGTGAAATTCAAAACCCTCTGATAACCTACAATGAGTATTTGACTGAATGACTTTTTCCACTGATTCTAAAATTATGTCAGGCGTAATTTCATTCCATAGCCTAAAATCCATCATTATCGGCATTTCCAAAGAAGGGTGAGTTAACTCGATTCTCACATGATCATTCGGCTGAACATTGCTGTATTCGATATACGTATTAAGCAAAGATTGAAAGACGCCTGGCACGAACTCAGAATGAGAAAGTGGTGTATCGGCTATAGGATAACTTTTAAAATATATATTATATTCAGTACCTTCGAGAAGAAACTGCGGTATTTGCGAACAGTCTCCACAGATATATAGTCAGTATAATCAAATACCAGCCCTCCGATTTGAGCGTGCTCATAGCGTTGCAAATAACGATTAAGTAGATCATCTGTAAGCACTATATTCTCTGATATACATCGACTGATTTCATCAGCAATGAGACTAATTTCATCTGTCGAATGATTTGCATGCATGTCAATAAGAGTTTGATGAGTAGGAACATCGATGCGATAAGCAGAATCGTTAGGAAGGCATGCTACATCCAGAGATAAGTCATTAGCAGAAGGCACGATACAGACCGACACATTGTCACAGGGTGGTATCATTAGGAAGACATGATAAATCCAGAGATATGTCATTAGCAGAAGGCACAATACAGTCGGGAACTGGCGCCACATCAAATAAATTTAGGTCGGAATCGATAGGAAGGCATGCTAAATCCAGAAATATGTCATTAGCAGAAGGCGCAATACCTACAGGAACTGGTGCGTTATCAAATAAATTTAGGTCGGAATCATTAGGAAGGCATGCTAAATCCAGAGATATGTCATTAGATGAAGGCACAAGAAAGTCAAGAAGGGATGCATCGTCAAATAAATTTACATCATAATCATTAAGAAGTCATGCTAAATCCTGAGATAAGCCATTAGCAAAAGGCACAACGTCAATTAAATTTAGATCATGTCCATCATGTACATCGGTCGGATAATTAGGATCAATTACGTCACATTCGTTATGAGGATAATTGAAAAATGATGATGGTATGGTACTCAGATCAGGAATAGATAGTTCAGTTCTAGTATGTGCAGGCATGGTTACATCATAATCATATAAATCATCCAAATAATTGAAAACATCAGCATCGGTGATAGACAGTTCAATAATGACTTCACAGTAATCAGGAACAGAGTTGGCATCACTAGCATTTACATCACGTAATGCAATGTCCTTATGCTCATCAGATACGTGCGGAATTGAAAAGTCGTGATAATACAACATAGAACCCAGAAATTAAAGATTATCCACATGTTCATCAGGTGAATAGGGTTGATCCACGTTTAATCTTGTCGCATCAGAGTCACGCATCTGCTGCAAAATCACATTAACAGCATCTTCACATTCTTTAATATTGGCGCTTAAATTATCGGTCATTTTGTTATGTCTTTAACACACACTTAATATTTAAAAAAAAAAAATTCTCTTAAAATCTACACTAAATACGTTTCTTTAAAAAAGAACAAATAGCGATGGCAAATTAGACAGGCGCGAGAACAGCGACTGACAGAGGCCGGCTGCCATAGCATTCCTCCTCAGCCGCCTCCCTCCTTCTCCTCCCCCTCCTATGACCTCCGTTATCAGGCCACCTCTTAAACTCTATTTTTTACATCCTATTCTCAGTCCTCGACTTAAACTCTATTATTTTACCTTACATACCACACTACCACGGAGGGACCACAGAGGGGGGGGGGGGTGGGGTGGGGGGGGGGGGGGGGGGAGGCGTCCCGCTGCTATGTTAAAACGTAAAATACACAACTTTTAAGGGTTACCATTTTCAGACTACCAGAAGAGCAATATTGATTCCTGCGCTTCGACAGTGTTCTAGAATCTCTCAAGTGTGCGCGGCTGTACGTCATTGTTCTAAAACCGCGAAAACGTTGGCGCTGTACGCCATTGTTCTCGAAGAACTTTTCCTTTGTTGTGCGGCTGTTCGCCATTGTTCTCTAAAAAATCCCTTTGTTGCGAAGACCCCTGCAGTGAAGAACAATAACGTACAGAACTCCCCCCCCCCGCCCCCATTACTACGTCATCATCATCATTATCATAACAGTTAGACATTAACATGAGTATGTTAATCAACACTGATATACATGAATTAACAGAAATATTAGTTGTTATCTTTTCCAATGGACCTTGGATATTTTGATACTCATTTGACTATGGCAGCAACACCGACCAGTCAAATTAATTTCAAAATATTCAATAGAAGCTTTATTGAATAGTACAGCCATACAATTCGTACAGCAACGCTTAGTCCGTCTTCAATTAAGCGTTTGTGACGTACTTATCTATGTCATTCATGACGTCATTGATTATGATGGCATTCATGCCGTCATTTATTATGACGTCATTATACACGTCACATAGTTGATTATGCCGTCATATGATGACTGAATAAACTGGAAAAGTCGATTATAGTGAGTTTGTAACGTCATCATTTCCCACGCAATGTTTTTTTTATCATCAACAATGTCATCACCATTATCATCACCAATTCCATCCACCCAAACCCAACCCATTCTTCCCCGCTGCATAATGCTTCCACCAGGTCCTCTCACGTTTCCTAATCGAAACAAAAACGAAAAGAGAAACGAGACGTGATATCTAGCCTCCTCTGACCCCATGCACCCCGCACATTCAATGTCGCTCCATAGCCGTGTATGCCGGTAAATCTGTTGACGCGGTCACAACCTGCAACGAAAAGTTTGAGAAGATTAACGGTTTAGCAAGCCTTTTAATTATTGTCATCATCATCATCATTATGCACGACACAAAAAGCAATACATTGTTTTCCTGGACGGATGCAGATATGTTTCCCTTACATAGCAAGTCACGCGCCACAGGAACATACCGATGTAGTTGTAGTTGTCGTGGTAAGTGCTGTCTTTGTATTGTGTTCTAAGGGCAGTTTAAAACAAAGTGATTTGCATCTTCTACCCCTGTCTTACAAAAGAAATCTGGTGTGGGAAATAATCCTACTCCATATAAGTTGCGATTTAAGTGGGAGCAATTACTACTTAGACAGGTAAGAAGGATAGAACGTATTCGATTTCCGTAGTTATATGGTGGGGGTGGGGGGGGGGGGTGGAGAGGGGTTGTGGAGTATAGATTTTAGGCTGTATTTGCTTCTTAAATTCAGCGAAATCTTTTATTCTGAGAGTTCATATTGTTTTCTAGTGTGCTCCAGATTTTGATGGCGCTTGGGGAAAACAATCGTGGTAGAGGTAATTTGACATTGTGTGACTTGCAGTAAGTCGCGACGTTCTGTAGAATGGGTGTGTGTCTGTGTAATGCCTGTCATAAAATCTGGTCCCTTGTCGTCATATACTACTTTGCGTAACGTTATGAGATTCTGTCCTTCAATGTGTACCACCCAGTAGTATAGCCGGTAGTAGAAAAATACCACCTCCCTGATCACCTCCCTCAACTGGATTTCCATTTAGACAACTGGATTTCCATTTAGACAAATGGCCATGGCCAAGAATATAAAACTCCCGTGTGGATCCCACTGTCCGTGAGAACCACAAATATATACCCAGGCCATACACCCATCAGCCCAAGGTTTAAGATCTTGATATAGACTTTATCAAACATGCATTATAATACATGCAAATGGCTTATGCGAGGTGAGCCTTTTCGATGCTTAAAGAACTGTGTTGGAGAATATTGTGCGACACACAATGCTCAGATTCAGAAGGCTGCTGTTGAGCCGAAGCCGTGCAGAGGATGCGGGGCAGATATTTATACAGACTGTGGACTACGTAATGCATGTGGGGGTCGTAAACATTCCGACAGAATGAACTGCAAGAAGGTCTGTGCCAGGAGAAAGTTCAGTGTATTTATAGAAGAACTTAAACGCGTCATGCCACGCATTTAGAGACAGGCATCCACAGGGATATACACCACTCACAGGTACTGATCGCCACACATAATAGGGTCTGAACACCCCTTTAGAGACAGGCATCCACAGGGATATACACCACCCACAGGTACTGATCGCCACTCAGAAGTGTTTAAGATCCAATATATAGACCTTGCATCAGGGTTACTGTAAGTCAGAAAGGTTTAAGATCTAAATATAGACCTTGCATCATGGTTACTGTAACACAGCTTCGAGTGATGGCATAGCAATTCGGTCTTAGAGGCTATTCTACGGTCCGCAAAGCCGACCTGCTCCAGATGATTTCACACGCCAATGCCGAGGAGTGGCGAAAGGGACTCCCCACCCTTGCCGAGGGGTGGCTAAAGCGACTCTACCGAGCAAAACAGACTGGGAGGTTTCCAGCGTTCACCTCTGAGGATCCATGGAACCCTCACAAGAAAGCACAGCGCTCCGTGTCAGTCGTCAGTTGTATGAGGAGACGAATGTCAGCTTACGGGCCAAAGCTGTAGCAACTCGGATGACAAGCCATCCACAAGAACGCCTACCTCTTCTAGACTGAATCAGAAGACGATTAATGAGGGGACCGAGATCT
Source organism: Chaetoderma sp. LZ-2023a (assembly GCA_034401795.1). Lineage (NCBI taxonomy): Eukaryota > Metazoa > Mollusca > Caudofoveata > Chaetodermatida > Chaetodermatidae > Chaetoderma > Chaetoderma sp. LZ-2023a. Next base: position 82,672,982 of record CM067375.1, read on the forward strand.
GACACCCTAGCCCGGAGTATGAGGTGAGAAGGTCAGCAGATTCTCAACGAGCATCCCGGTGAGAAGGAGACAGAGGAGAGAGGATGGCGAACAGTATGCGGGACATTCTTCAGAGGGCTAGAAGGAGACATTCCAAGTCGGAACTTGGAGAAGCTGCAGACTGTTCAGAACGCGTTCTACCTTCGGTATGCCCACACCTATCGAATCCACCACATCGAGGATGGTAGTGTAATGCTCTTCCGCAAGAATGCTCCAGGAAGTCCCTGGATGAATACACTAGGAGAGACCCAGAATTGGGTGGATGGCAGAGAGCAAGCCCACCTCGACCCAGACAATATCAATCGGCCCAATACCACATGGGCCTTCGTCAGATCAATCAACGTTGAGGTAACGGTTGTCATCAACAGCCAGCCTCTGTTAGGGACAGGTCCCCTCCCGGTCTGGCTCCGATGGAGGAAGGGAATGATGGAACTCGATACCTACAAAGATAACATGTGCCTCTGGAGATATCTAGGAGTCCAGCAGGGTGCAAGAGCGGATAGAAGTACAGGTCCTGCACGAAAGCTTGTTAAACAGTTCTATGGCCTGAACAGGCATGTAGCTGACGTACCAAAGACGTCCCTAGACCAGCTGGACAAGGTAGAGTTATTTGCGAAGACAGGGATTCGTGTTTATGAGCCCACTGAAGAGGGTAGCCGGCATCTGGCCAGGCAACCTGCACACTATCCGACCATCATGACAATAGGAGTGTACGACCACCACGCCTTCTTCATTAAGGACATCTCCAAGCTGGCCCAAACTTTCAGCTGTGGGCACTGTCAACAGCAGTTCACCCACGCATGTAGTCTCCATCGCCATGTTGACCGCTGTACAGGGGAAAAAACGACCATCGATTGCACTGGGGAGAAGGTAGTAGCACCGCAGTCCCCAATACGAGAAGGCCTTCTATCCATACCAACCGGCCAGTTCCGTGGCTACTCGTTGGATTGAATATGAGTCGAGAAACCGTGGAATTCATATACACCACGCAAAGTGTGGTCACGGTGGTGGGTGTTGGATCGAGGGGCTCCCATAGATGGTTATGATCCAACAACCGACACAGTATACCAGTTTCATGGCTGTCACTGGCATGGTGTTCACAACACCAACGAGGTGAGAATGCTGATCAAAGATACTGCAAGACGGTCGTGAGAGACGAGAAACTGAGAGCATCTGGACTCACGCTTGTGGTACAGTGGGAGTGCTGTATAAAACGCTGTCCAAGCGCCCACACCCCTGTGCGGACAGTACCATACACACACTTTATTGTATATGACTTTGAAGCCCTTCTAGATGGGATCAAGACCCACCCTACAGATAGTCTCACGATCGAGAGTCCCCACATACCAATCTCGGCGTCAGCCGGCTGCTCCTTAGAAGGTAGCGTGAGCTCATCAACTCACCTCTGCAATACTAACTCCAAAGTGCTGATCTCAGAGTTCATGCAGGAGATCCAACTACGAGCCTCCACGATCCATGCAAGGGTTCGGTCACAGTATCTACCCGCAGACTTGGACAAGTTACCAAAACGACAACAGCAACTTATCAATGAGTGTTGTGACCAGGTGCCTGTGCTCGAGTTCAACTCTGGGCGGTATGACCTGAACCACATCAAGAAGTACTTCATGGATGAACTTACTTCTTCGTCCAAATGAATGGTGAAAGTCGCCAAGAAGGCTAGCCAGACATTGTTCCTTATTACGCCTGAACTGAGGTTTCTCGATGTAATCAACTACCTCGGCCCAGGGGTTTCTTATGAGAAATGGATCAAAGGCTATGGTTGCACGCAACAGAAGAGCTGGTTACTTTATGAATGGTTCGACTCACCTGAGAAGCTTGACTATCCTGGACTACCTGATTATCCTGCGTGGTGGTCCAAGCTCAAAGGGGGTTACCTTCTTGTGTTGTCAGAGTGGAAAGCTTTTAAGCAGACTTTCAGATGTCTCGGGATGCAGACGTTTGCTGATTGGTTGCGATATTAAAACAACTTGGATGTTAGCCCGTTCATTGAAGCCTTAGAGAAGACGCGAGAATTCTACACAGAACGAGGTATAGACATTCCGAATGATGCGGTGTCACTTCCTGGTGTGTCGCTTCGGTACTTACATCGTGGTACTGCTGAACATGAGCCGGATATTAGCCTTTACTCTCCATGCAAGGAAGCTTACGAGATGTTAAGCGGTGCTGTTGTCGGGGGTCCGAGCATTGTGTTCACGAGATATCACGAGGCTAGGGTTACCCGAATTCGCCAAGGTAAGTGACTATGTCAACGTCTCCTTGGTTATGATGCAAATGCTGTGTATTTGTCAACCATGGCCCAAGCAATGCCTTGTGGTAAAGAAACTGTACAATGGTGGGGTGAGCATGTAAGCAGTGATATTGAACGCTTTAAGCAGGATCTGCTAGTGGGTCGTTGGTTCGGGTTTACTGAGGTCGACATTGAGGTACCTAAAGTGTTATGGCCAAAGTTCGAGGAGATGTCTCCCATCTTCTATAATAGTGAGATCCCAGAAGAGGCTATACCTTCGGAGATGCTTGCATACCTGATAAAACAGGTCGAAAAATGTCTACAACTAGCAAGCTCGTTGGTGCACTCTCTGGTAAGAAGAGGGTATTGTATGCACCAACTCTCAAGTGGTACCTTGCCCACGCTTTAGAGATTACTGCTATCTATCGCACTATAGACTACACCTCAGAAACCTTTTGAATGGTTTGCAGATTCTGTTACTGAGGCACGTCATACCAGGAATGTTGACAAAAGTAAAGCCTTGTTGGCTGATCTCTTCAAACTCCTTGGAAACAGTGCATATGGGAAGCTGATCGAGGCATTAGAATGTCATACCAACACGAGTTTCACTAAGGATGAACGAGCAGTAGACAGAGCCTTGCGTAACGCATGGTTCGAGGATCTAGAGGAGATCTGGGATTCCTATGAATTGCAGTGCCATAAGGCTAAAATCACCATTCGTCGCCCGTTCCAGGTATAGCAGTATACGAGCTGGCGAAGCTGTGAATGCTGGAGTTCTACTATGACTTCCTCGACCACCACGTAGCTCGTGACAGCTTCGAGTGCCTGCAGATGGACACCGATTCTACCTATATCGCCATAGCAGGATCCAACCTCGATGAGGCGATACGCCCAGAGATGCGAACGGAGTATGAGGCCTGCAAATGGGACTGGTTGGCATGGGACAAATGGTCTAGCCACACTCCGGGAATGTTCAAGCTCGAGTTCGAAGGCACTCGTGGTATTGCTCTCTGCTCCAAGTGCTACTACGTGGAGAATACAGCCTGCTGGAACAGCAGAAACTTGCAAGTGAAATGCTCGAACAAGGGAATGTCTAAATGGAAGAATGACATCTCCTGGCAGAGGTTCTACAGTGCCCTCCATGGTGTAGTGGACAGAGCCACCAAACGAGGCCTACGCATGCGCAACCAGCCTCGCCTAACTGCCACACTGTGTTTCCGCATGAGGGCTGCAGTCTCCCCTCTGAACTCTTTACCCTCATCCACCTGCAACAATTCCGGCCACTGGAGGGGATTTTCCGAAGCCTCGTAAACACCCTGCAATGCCTGGGCCACCTGGCCAGCTGACTTGTCTGTGAGCGGTACTGCCGCCTTGTACCTGCTGGCGACATCGACGATGGTGAGGGAATATCTGTAGGTCTTACGACCAACCGAGTCATGTGGAAGGAATAGAACATCTGCCTGGTGAACGTTTCCTCGAAATGGGCATGCCTGATGTGCCGTGGACGAGGTCTGTATATCTGCCACATCGCCTGTGGCTGAGCCACTGGCTAACTGTCTCCAATGTGAAGTTGTGGCCCTTGTGACGTGTAGCCTCGAGTAGTTGAGGGGGCTCATGGTAATATCCACCAGGCTGATAGTAGAATTCATCAAGAGAGACGGAACTCCTGGATTTCATCACTGACGTCCACTCCCGTCCTGTCACGCATGGCCTGTGTGATTTTATCACTGACGTCCACTCCCGTCCTGTCACACACGGCCTGGGTGATTTTATCACTGACGTCCACTCCCATCCTGTCGCGCACAGCCTGGGCAAACTCTAAACAGATGAACAGAGGGCCATCATTCATTCGACTATCACTGAAGAACTCATCAAACACCTCCGTACACCAGTGTCTAGTCTCTGCTGGATCATCACTGAATGGTAGTTTATCGACCAACCCTCGGAAGTTAAGGGACTTGACCAGGTCGTACAGAGATGCCATCCTTATATAGTATGGCTTAAATGTTCGGCGGCCCAGATGGCCATGAGCAATATGACAACGTACGGTAGCCAAGGGCCTGTGACTCCGAAGAACGTACCTACTCCTGAGGCGATGGCTGGTATGGCTTCAGAAATCTTCTCCACCCCATGGAGAGCATTGTTGGCGATCTTGCGGACCATCTCGCCAGCCTTAGTTGTGAACAGAGCGATCAGAGCCCCAACTGCTGCCAACGGACCGAAAGAACCTTTTACGTAAGTGTGATAGATTCCTTTCGCTCTGTGTACTAGTTTGCGGGATTCAGGCTCTACATCATCATACTCACCTGCGGTCTCCGCTACATCATAGCCGTCTGCATCATCCTCCTCATCATAGTCCTCCTCATAGTCCTCATCATCTATATCCTCGATTTGATCTTCATAAGCCTCTGGTTCATACATCGCTCTGGTGATCCGTCGCTGGGAGACAGTATATAGTAGCTTTAAACTGTAGTCTATAGCATGGCATCGCAATCTTTAATGCGGGCGTGTTTGCCTTAGTGAACTGGCGACTCAGCTTCGCTGACAAGAAGGCGGCAGAGGTCGAGCGTGAGCGTCATACCCAGGCGATGGAGAAGCTGTCTAAGGAGAAGTTTGAATACAACAAAGCCCTAGAGCATATGTGCCAGAGGGAGGCACGCCAACGCCACCTCCGATCTCAGGCCAACCAGAGCCTCAAAGAGGCTGATGAGAGTCTCGATGAGTACTACAAGGCTGAATCTGAGCAAATGCTCGACTATGAAGCATCGACAGGTCAGAAGACGGCAGGACTTATAGTAGTGGTGGCAGCTGCAGCGGTGACGACAAGAGTTATGCTCTATGGACGCTCAAGCTGAATACCTGCTGTGTTCGACATGCATACCTTAGCATAGCCAAAGTAAAGTACTGTCACACCTAATGAGCGAGTCCCAGATATGAGGTCCCTGTAGGTGGGGCTTAGAATACACCTTCCGTATCCTCTGCGTGTCATAAGAGGCGACTAAAGGAGGTAAGGGTGAGGTAACCCTGACAGAAACCTCGTGTGCTGAAGACGGAGGTTCCAGGCCGCACGGCGCACTCTAATAAACCATGGATCCATGCACTTAACTTATATGATCATGTCGATAGTCACTTACAGGACTGCCGGTATGATCAGCGAACGGAAAGAAGAAGAAGAAGGTTTCCAATGTTGAAGCTGAGCCGGTTGCCCTGATTACGTGGGATGTCCCTGCCCCCGAGGTGGTGACGGCCCTCGAGTGCCGACTCGAGGTCATCGCTTCCACTTGTTAGGCGCAGAAGTGCATATGACTTAGTTTTCTGTCTGTAGAGTTGGCAATCAGCCAGCTTGCGTACCTCACCAAGAACATTGGTCCCAGCATCCACAAGCTTGAAGTCGTCTAGCCTGCTGGATGGCTCCTCCCTTCTGAACCAGGACCGCAACAGCGACACAGTCAATGTCAGCTCTACCCATTGGTTATCTGTGGCTTGGACCTGCTGGTGTTCTCGCTCCACATGCATGATCCACTGTTTGGAACCCGTTTGCTTCAGCTCCTGGTCATTCTCGTCATGCCAGACATGAAGTCTTAGAGCATTCATCGTCGCATCTGCGAGCTGCTCAGTGTACACCCTGAGGATCAGCCTTTCCTGCACGGCAGCCGGATTCACGTGTGTGTTCCCGAGGAGGGTTAAAAGTGGAACTGCCACGGGCTTCTCGACACTTGCCCGTAGTTCGAATTCCGTGAACCCCTCACTGCACCCAACAGCGTAGTACCCCTTTCCCTTCGCATGGAAGGTTGGGCCACGAGCCAGCGGACCTAGGACTCAGTACTCATCTGGCGGATACGAAGGATGTGATAGAAGCATCAAGCATGAAATCCCAGCAGCGGCTGAGAAGATAGCGTAGAGGGCCTGTGTCAGCACCGGCAGTGTCGAGTACATTCAGTATTTGTATGATACATGCATGGGAAGCCATGACTATCCTGTGGTCTTAAACGGCAAACCAAAGAACCCTGACATCTTCACCTCTGGTAGCCGGAGGCTGGCAGTAGCACCTGTTTGGCCATCGACAGTGATATGGCTCAGGCCGAGGTTGCCTATCTTGAGATTCTCTCCATCCTGTCGGAATGAGCTTCGTGGTTTCAGGACATCCTTAGCCAGGTCCTGTGCAAAGAACTCAGCCATAACATTGATGGCTCCAGCCTCATCGACTCTGAGCATACCTCGCATCGTCGCTCTCTCCTTGATGCCCATCCCCTTTTATACAGTCTTGGTCTTGTTAATGGCCGATTGTCCTACCGTATCAGTGTTCCCGATGAGATCTCGGGCTGGGATGGTACCTTGGATATCCCGCAGGTCTCCCTTCTCATCGAAGTCTAGGAAGGAGATAGAGGCAACAGTGTCCTCTGAACCGAGGCGTGCCTCGCCCAAGTGAGCAAGATCGCCTAGCTCTTTGCTTTCTAGGTCTTTGAGTGATAGTCATATACAGACAGCTTAAACCTACTAGTCATACACCCAGTGAAATAGTTGGGCATAGGAGGACCACACAGTCGGCCAAGGCAATAGGTAGCAGTGCTCAGGGTACTGGCCCTCTCCGCAGGGGCATGCCTTGTGGGCGGTCCACCATTCCTGGGTATTGGTGATCTTCAGTCCGCATGCTCGACTATGGGCTACACACCGCCCTCCGGCACGACATGCCTCATATGCTGCAGGGGTCTCATGATCCATCTCTCACTATTCAGAGGGGTTAAACTTAGGCGACAATGATCTCAGCCATTGCACTCGTTGCTAGCCCTAGAACCGCGGCCTCCATCAGTGTAACACGTTCACCCATGATCTTAGCGGCAACAGTGTAGGACGCACCACTGAGGGCGATCTTTGGGATGGGGTGAGTTATTCCGAGCACGCACCACTGTAGCGAGGACAGCCACAGTGACGGCAGGAAGAACCTCATTTCCCCCTGTCATCTTCACCACGGCCACATTCACCGCCACGTTACTGGCGACATGGACTGCCAGAGGTTTTGCTTTGGTCAGTAACTTCTGTGTCATGGTTCGCAGCACGTTCTCCACCTTCTGAAGACTCGCCTGGCTCTCGAGCAGTTGCTTCATGATCTGTATGATTGACGTCATTGTTTAAGCACTGAGTGTACAACGCGGTCAAACGTCTGCGTCCCCTGTCGAGAGAGCTAATAAAATCTTCCCAGTCTGCATCTGCCAGGTGGCCAGGTTGGTATTCAGGAATATTCATCCTCTATTGAGACATCTTAAACATGTCCAGGCTCACGCTATGCGAGAAGTACTATGATGTCTTCCGGGGGGAGTTGAAGGACTACAAGAAGAAGACACCAGATGAGCTCACTCAGCTCTCCGATGCTGAGCTGACAGAGGAGCTGACAGCTGTGAAGCTCTATCTAGGATTTGGCAAGGGACAGATCTACTTCCCCGAATACCTTATCATGGGCGGGGGTATTGTCTAGCAGCTCCTGTGAGCTAAAGGTTTCTACAAGGATTGGGAGTATCTGTCAGATGTGTTCCAGCAGGTGCAGACCGCCATGGCCTCACCAGACTCAGAGCTGAACATGGCTCTGCGATACTACAAGCTGGAAAAAGGATGCCCTACCGAACCCTCCAACCCTTCGATGTGCATGTTGGCAGCTGGTATAGGGGCTGTAGGGCATGCCAAGCTGGTTCAGTGTCTCACCGTGCTCCCCACTGCTACTGTAGAGAGTCAGGATAGTCTTATAGCTGATGTTCTAGCGGCGGAGTAGGCTGATCCCGAGCGCCACGATAGCTAGGCCTGACACCACACGTAGAGCTACCACAGGAAGCGGTGTCATGTCGACTGGCTGCAGTGTCGGGGCGCCTGGAGCTGCCATGTCGACTGGCTGCAGTGTCAGGGTCGGAACACCTGTATGGCTCGTACTGCGCGTATGTGCGTTGATGGCGTTGTTGAAGCCGAAGTGGACACCGGGGGAACTCCCCTCGACTATCATGTTGTAATAGCCCTGAGCTGGAGGTCCTCGATGTTCACGATCATGTTCCTCGGAATCAACCATAGGTGCGGCGAAATAGCAAAATCAAGTTTGCGACGTGCCTTCTGCAACCCCTGCTAGAACTTAGCAATAAGACTACTGGGGTCTGCCACGATGATTATATCCTCAACGAGACTGATGAACATGGCCTGGACCTCTGCTTCGCTGACACCATCTATGGAATGCCGCAGCTGGGTCTGTGCCGTAAGGAGGCAGTAGCACAGTGCTTCCAGGGACTGGTTGATCTGAAAGATCCCTGCTGGTGTGAGGCCTGAGGTGGGGTGTGAGACAAAGTACTTCCACACATCTGGATAGTCCTGCCGCAAGCCAGTGATCTGCATATTTTGCACCAGCACTCCAGGGTCAGAGTCTGGATTGAACAAGAATGTCGCTGTCTTCCGACGGCCTGCTCGTCGGGGGGTTTGATAGGGGAATCCTGAGTAGTCACGTCTCGGGTCACTGTACATAGCCCCTAGACCGCTGTTGTCACCCCCATGCCACTGATTGTCTGGGTGAGTGCTGAACTCTCTAACTGTATTCTGCTGGCCGCTGAGACGCTATGACTGTTGAGCTGTGGGTCGAAGGCGTTTGTATCAGGGAGGCTTGCACCCAGCTCATGGAGGATTCGTCACACCGTGAAGTACACGTGGAATCTGAGACAGCTGGTGATGAGCACAGCTTCGGAAGTACCAGACCAGGAGTGAAGCATGGTGGAACTTACTCCACATCCTGCCGTGGCACACCACACGGCAATGTTCAGCTGCTGATTCCAGTATAAGAGGCTTGGAGCAGCCATCCAAGTATGAGCTTGCTTCATATCCTTGATGGTGATGGGGTGGTTGGTCAGCGGTCGTGTGTTGACGGAGAAGCTGGTTCGGGACCGTCCATCCACTGTGATGGAGAATGGTGTTAGCTCTGGTATATCATCCAGTAGACCTCTCAGGCCAGTCAAGGGTGTACCCAGGAAGTACGGTTGGCTCCGGTTGACTATCGTGAGATTCAGTGGGAAAGCCATCTATACTGGTGTTCTTAAAGCTACTATACAGGCAGCACACTATGTGTAGTCGTCTCGACTCCAGAGACCAGCGAGGCGACCTCACCGCAACATCTCGTTTTTATCTCCTCCATATCAACCCACCCGCTGGAGCCTTTGAGGTATTGCTGTCGCACTTTAGGTTTCTCCATGCGGTACAGGGCTTGGACCTTCAATATATGGTGGTACTCTTCATCGGTGACCTGGCCATCCTCGAGATCTCTGCTGACAGACTCGTCGATAGTCCGTAGCATACTCTGTGCTAGTGCCACGTGCTTCTCCAGCCTCGTTGTGATCTGCCGCTGCCCCACCCCCAAGCCCGTGGCCAAAACTATGTCGGCTGGTGTCACGCCACCCAGCGGGATGGCGACGATGGCCCCCACACCTGTAGCGAGAGTGGCCACAGCTGCCACCCCAGCACTGGCTCCAATCACACCCACAGCAGTGGTTGTTCGCGCGAGGACGTTGTAGACTGTCTTATATCGTCTGCACGTTCTTGTGTGCTTTTCTGCCTCATGGACGAGATTCTGTCTGATGGTATCTAACTGCTGGAGTCGCCAGCCGTGTACTGTACCCCTCTCGTCAGCAGTCAGGGAGGGGTATATTTCTAGTTGCTTCCGCCACTCTGATTTTGCCATAGTATACATGGAGATTAAACCTGCATCATCTGCAGAATCTGCTCATGAGCCATAGAAGGGTTCATTTCGGAGAGCCTGGCGAACCATGCCAGCTTGATGGTTTCGAGACAGACGTCTCTTAGACACTATGTCGGGTGCCAATAGCTTTCTGAGACGTGACATCTGGAACTTCACCTTATCACCAAGATAGTAGGTCCGCCGCTGGATGGTTTTCTTGGTCTTATATTTCTGCGCCATCTACTCTTTCCACTGTATGACATCTGGCTCATCCTGGTCTGAGAAGCCACCTGGCCCATCCTCGTCTGTGAAGACATCTAGCTCATCGTCGTCTGTCAAGACATCTGCGTCCCGCTTACTCTCCTCCAGGACGGCCTGTCAGTATCGGAAATTTTCACTGTTCCTTCGCCTCCTTGCAAGGCTTGTGTTCTGTTGATACCAGTTCTCCCGCTGTAGTCGCTCTCCTTCTTGTTGCAGTGCGAGCTCCATAACTATCAATTTCCAGGAAGACTATACAGGTAAGTTGCTGAATATTTTATATGGCAGCAACAGCGTCCAGTCAAATTAGTTTCAAAATATGCAGCAACATGTTTATTAAATAGTAAAGCCATACAATTCATACAACCTGACGGACTATTACGCGTTTAAGACGGACTAAATCGCGTTGTTCATGACGTACTGATTATGACGTCACCTTAAACGTCACGTAGTTTATTATGACGTCATATGACGTCATATGATGGATGGATAAACTTGAAGGGTCAATCGTTTTCTCTCAACTTCGTGTCAGCAAATCTCAGCATATCCATCAGGTTAGCTGTACGTGCATTCTGGCGCTCTTCAGCTTAAAGGAAGGGAAAAGAGAAATAACAAACGATGTATATTGGTAATTTCATAGAATATTAAACAAAACTACCACCGGTAAAAAATGGAAATGAATCGGGATTATTTGAGAAAAGCATTTACTAAATCTAGGAGTGTTTAACTTGGAACCAATTAGTGACGTGGCTGGTGCTTTGCACTCCGCCGTGTGTCAACTGAGTGTGCAGGTATACCGCGTACTCGAATATAAAAGCAAGCCTGAATATAGTTTTGTAAGCCGTATGAATAGTATTCTCTAAAGGCGCCGATGTAGATCGATTAACTAGCTACTGTTAATTCACTATTGATTCTTTTGAAAACATTATATTTGAAAGTCAGTCTTTTGGTGGAAGAAACGAATTTCGGTCGCAACATGATGCCCACTGAAAATTTTGAAATTCGTGTGACTGAATGCAGACCCTGTCTCTGGAAACAACGGCTTAACGATTAAACAGCATTTTACCTGTAGGAAGTAGTGGCTAATCAGTTTAACACGAATATAACTGAGATTATATGACCGACTGTAGCGGGTATTATTTATTCGCTTGGCGTATACCGCAGCGCTCAGCACCACCCGCGTCACTAATTGGTTCCCGCCAGATTGAAAGAAATCTTATTTATTAGCATTTTTCAAATTATTCCGATTTATTTCTGGTTTTTTACTAGTGGCTACGGGTTGATTATTATCTATCATTCAAGAGTATTTGTTGGTTCCCTGTTCCCTTCCTTTAAGATCATCAAAAAGAAACAACCACCTGTGTGGTATTATTATGATGATATATGTGTGGGCCTAATTAATATGTATATTGCGTGAAAGTCACCTCTATTTTTATATGCGTCCTTATAGTGTCATTGCCAGTCACGTTTTATTGCAAATGTTACATTAAATATCATTTTTAAATTGTATATATAGCGTCAATTTTACAGAGTAACTCACTATTAACGAACTGAGTGTGTCTATACTGCTACAGTCTAAACCTATACACTTCTGGCGGAACACCTCAGAGAAACAATGTCGAATCTTTCAGTTTTGGCATTTGCGTTAGTTACGGCTCTGTTGCTTGTGGTACTGCTATCTGCTGTGAATGCAGGCGTGTACCCACGAACATCTAATCGGCGCTATGGTGACCGCAGACCACAACTTCCAACTCCATCTGGCAGGTGCACTCTACCAGTAAGTACAACTACTGTTTAGCGGGAACTCCCATTAGTAAACGGACTCCTTCTCCTCCTGCTGCGGCTGCTGCGGCGGCTGCTGCTGCTGCTGCTGCTGCTGCTGCTGCTGCTACTGTTATTGTTGTTGTTGTTGTTGTTGTTGTTGTTGTTGTTGTTGCGGCTGCTGCTGCTGCTGCTGCTGCTGCTGCGGCTGTTTCTGTTGTTGCTGTTGTTGCTGCTGCTGCTGCAGATTTTTTGTGTGGAAAATCCGACGGTTGCGCAGCCGGACACACTTCACGGAGGAACTCCTTTAAAAGAGGCTTGCAAACCCCCATAAAAAAATCAGATGAAATAGCAGACTTTTTTTTAATAGAATAACAATACAAACACAACATATCAGATCCGTGCAAACTAAAATACTCCATTATCATATACCACAACCATGGCATAACTACATTCTGCTTCTGATAATTTTCAGTATCCGTATTCAATTGATACTAGTTCAGTTTTACACCATACGTCTTTAAATCTACTTTCTCTCCCATGTTCGACTAGCCTGTAATATTCACAATGAATACAATTTATCAACAATGATCGACATATAGCTTTATGGCTTTTTGATGGTTATTTCCTGTTTTATCTCTGGCCTCTGAACACCGATGCTTCCAGAGGGCCCACACTCCTACAGATAACAGGGTTACTAACAATTCTTTCTCCTTGCTATTAATGATTCGTCCGATAGGTGAGCAATCTTTGAACATAATTGGTTCAGCCATTAATTTCACATATTTGGTTCCAAATTTAGCAAGGGCATATTGATATATACCCAAGAGCCTATAGTGAAGCCATATTGAGTAAATAGATGGTCTATCGTTTCCTCCTCGGTATTACGTAATAAGCACCGGTCTGTAGTTGCAATTTTACACATATAAATCAGATGGCCAACCCATAGCCTTCGATGGAGTAATCGCCATGCCAGGTCCCGTGCGTTTCCTGGTAGACAAGGTAGATGTATTGTTTTCCAGGCATTTTTCCAGTTCTTTGGTGTGCATCCTAAAGTGTTCCAATGCCTAACCACAATATGAGTCTGTCTCCGACTTTGCATTGTAATTCTATACCAGTCTCTAGATGCCATGTTGTATTTTATATGTTTTGTCTTAAATACTAATGTTGGTTGCAACATATCTCTGTTGCTACATGCTTTTGACAATTTGAACCATTCACCAAGTATTGCAATCTTTATTCTAACAAATAAGCTTGAGCATCAATATGCCTCAATGATTTTGTTCTTGCGACATCCTGCATCACAATCCTTTTACGAGATTTCGGATTTACCAAGTCACGTAAATATTGAATGCCATATTTGGTCATAGAAGCCAAATATAATACAGCATCATTATCACGAATCAACTCGTTGCCCAAAAGCCATTGCTCTAAGGCATCTTCCCAACAATTGGGTTGTGGCATTGATCGTGTAAATTATGTTTAAGGCTTCGAGCTGTTCTTTATATACATTTGGTATCTTTTGATGGGCAAGTGGCAGTTCATTGCATATAAATTAATATTCTACTGCAAATGGATATACGTACCATTGTAGAAGCACCCTTGAATCACTTGACCAAGATGAGTTCGAAGTGAGTAACTTATTCAAGAAATTCAATTTTAAGGAAGCACACTTTGCCAAAACATTACCCAAATCCAAGCCTCCATCATACTTTTCATTGGTGAGAATTGACTGCGATACTAAATGTGCATTGTCCTCCCATAAGAAGGACAAAAGTAACGTGCTGATCTTTGACTCTACTAATTTGGGCATATGAACTACAGAAGCGGTAAAATAAATATAAGATAAAATTGGATTATTAAGGACACATGAGAGACAGTTAGGCGACGTCGTTTACAATTTTCTAATTCACACTTTAGCTTGGATAGCCTTTCTTCCTAGTTTATTAATACATCTTGCTCTCTACTGAAGTAAATACCCACAATCTTTATGACATCATTGGACAAGCTAATATCCATAACATTGTCAGTTCTGTCCTTCCAACCACTCAAAAATAATCTCTTAGATTTGTTTCTATTGACTTTAAGCCCTGATGCCTTTTGCAAATCTGCTAATACTCCATTTAAAATTCAAAACTCGCAAACACAGTCGTATCATCTGCATATTGAAAAACCTTTAATGGCCTTTCTATGTCACGTATACATATTCCCTGAAAGTCATTGCGTTGCGTCAATGTGACCCCCAATGATTCCATAGCTATGCCGAATAGAAGCGGGGACAATGAGCCACCATGTCTGACACCTCGTTCAAACACTACATGTTCGGATAGCTGATTGTTTACTAAATAACAACTTGTTATATCAGTATATAAAATATGTACCCATTTAATAAATCTTGCACCATAGCCAATATGGTCTAAAGACTTAAAAAATAAATCCCATTCTAGTCTGGCAAACTCCTTTTCGTTATCAAGTTCTATTATTGCTGCTTGGATACACGCCTTTTCAACTAATTGAATGAGGTCCCGTATAAGCAAAGTGTTGTTTAATATTAATCTTCCCAGCACAGAGCAGGTTTGGTCATTATCAATTACTTCGCATAGGACTGCCCCCAGGTGTTAGTGTTTGTGCCCGAGTAATAATCTTATAGTCTACGCAGAGTAGAGAGATTGGTCTATAATTCTGTATCTTATTTCTGTCACCCCTCCTGTATATAAGCCGAACATATGTTTAGGCCATCGATGGAGGGAGATGCCCTTGCTTAAAACTGCTGGTTGCAATTTCTTCTAATACTGGAACAAATATATGCCAGAAAGTTTGATAAAATTCAACTGGAAGTCCATCACAGCCAGGAGACCTTTCTAGCTTCTTACATTTGAGGGATTTTGTCAAATCATCAATTGTTAGTGATTGGTCACAGCTTTTGCGACATGAATCTGGAAGTCTTTGCGTTATATTAGCTAAAACATCTCTAGTTGCAGTTTCCTCGCTTCCCTCAGATTTATAATATGATTTGTAAAATTCGGATGCTGTTTCCATCATCTCCGCATTTGAGCACACTGATACACCATCATTAGTCTTCAGTGAGCGCATTAATTTCTCTATACCTCTTGCTTTTTCCAAGTTACAGAAGTAACGTATAGGCTTTCGCCCTCGGTGTGCATTTTGTGCTCTTGGCATGATTTTGGCGCCATCAAACTGATAATGCTCTATTTAATTTAGTCTACCTTTTCATTTACCTAATAGTTCGTAATAATTATATTCCCCATCATTAATTTTCTTATTAACTTTACTCAATTACCTCTGAAGCGCCTTTTTTACGCTTTCGCATCTCTCGTGCTTTCCTGATGGAATACTACCTTGAAATATACGTCAGGTATGATTTAGCATCTTCCCACCAGTCTGTTATACATTCATACGAACCTATTTTTTCATTCCAATGCCTCCAACAACTGTCCACACATTTGCGATAGCAACTATCTCGTAGCAACGCTACATTAAGTTTCTAAAATCCATCTCCTCGTTTGGCCCAGTCAGCATTGCCTAATGTGATGGAAAACATATTGTGATCAGCGAAAATTACTGGTGTTATGCTAGTTTTACACATGTAACCTATCAATGAACGTTCTACATAGATCCTGTCTAGCCTTGACTCTAACTTACCATCGGTTGAAAACCAAGTAAATTCCCAGCCTTCTCGATTTGCAATCCGATAGGTGTCTATCAAGCTTTTATTTTCACAAATGTGTTTCAAAATAGTATGCGATGTGCCATTAAAATTAGAGCTAAAGTTGGTGTCTTTAGTCTCATCTAATATGCAATTAAAGTCACCGCCCATAATTAGGTTTGCAGGCGTATGACAGGTTGGTGCATGAATGTCACTCCCGCACTATTATCTTGTGATAAAGAATAAAAAATCTGCCCTTTGAGATATCTTTGAGAGATTCATATACTTCAGGTTTTTTAATTTTCGTCTCTTGTAGAAGAGCAATATCAACCCATTCATTTCCTAATTCTTCAAGCCAGTGGCGAGCTTTAATATGGTGCTTAATCCTCTGCAAATGATGGTGCAGATAATCATAATTTGTAAAATGATATTTTAAATTAACTTGCTTTGTTTTTTAGCTCGTTTCTAAGACCTTTTGATTATTTTTCCTGCGAATTCAATGTTTCCTAGTTCTACCACAGACAAATATCCATATTTGTAAATCTCAGAATCATGACGCCTCTCGCCGTTACATATGGTACTAACACTTCACCACTTTCTGATCGGTGCATTACCATTTCATCTTTCATCTGTGAGCTCTATGTTTGAATGGACACGTCTGATTCTGCAACTGGCATTGCATCATCATTCATATCATGTTCCTCAATCTCAGATTCTGAGCTATTGTCTTCTGTATGGCGCTTATTGACACTTAAGTCACATTTGGTAGGAGCGGCATTTACCATATCTTCAAGCTGACTTAAATTAAAGTGGGCTTAGCGGAAATCGACTGAACTTTCCGTCTTCTGAGACCTAAATTTATCCTGTCCTAATTTTAATTCATCTTCTAACGAATTGTAATCTGGATCTTCTGTAAGATCATGATTTTTCAGCGTTTCTTCTACATCCATGTTTGACTCCATTGCATTTTGATTATTTTCTGAGGTTAAAATTATACCCTCCTCTATTACTTGAATTTCATCAACTGCAGTTGCTTTAACATTATTTAATGATTTGTTTGTGCCATTTTCAGTGGCGTGAACCTCGACAGTAGCTTCCGTAGCGAGTGCTACAGAAACATTTGAGTCAGTTGCATCCATTAATGTCGGATTGCCTTCTGGCAAGCTGGCCATGTTCTGGTTCTTTGGACAGCGCCGTTTTAAATGTTCAACTCAACCACAGAGCAGACGTTTGTTTCGATTGGGACAATCTGTTGCCAGATGGTCAGTACCTAGGCAGATTCGACACTCTTTAATTGTCCCTCTATACCACAAGGGCAGGACGAAACTGCCATCAAGCGCCAATCTGTTTGGTAAAGGGCTATCAACTGTTTCAAACCAGATACATCTTACACCATTTTCTAGCGTTCTGTCAAAGGGATATGTTTCTCGTTCAATCTTTTGCCCGTTGCCGTACATTTTTAGTTCATTCATGATTATGTCATCTGGAATTTCTAGTGGAACTTTCTGCTTCACGAACAACCTATCTGACTCGATTTCTTCTATATTACAAACTTCACCTTTCACAATAAGAAAATCTTCTAGCAGCTTCTCCTTGATACCTTCATTTAACATTGTTACGTTCCGTACAGTTTTCGTAACATTAATGGTCCCCTGCAAAATAGCAGACCCCGCAACAACCACGTCCTTTAACCCATGATACACGCTAATCGCAGTGACACCCCACCCCTTGGTTGTTATTTTAAGGCTTATGGTACGTTTGTATTTGGTTGCCATTTGATATTACAGTGCAATAGCAATCATTAAAGCAAGATGGTATACCAGGTAAAACGTTAAAATAACGCCACTTTAAAAACGCCTGGTCAGTATAAATAAACAAACCAATGCCATAATGGCTATAGAGACCACTAAGCCTAGATTCAAATAGAATTACCGACACGCAAAGAGCTAAACACTAATAAATTAGTGTTCCCTAAAAGCAAGATGGTGTACCAGGCAAAACGTTAAATTAACGCCACTTCAAAACGCCTGGTCAGTATAAATAAACAAACCAATGCCATAATGGCTATAGAGACCACTAAGCCTAGATTCAAATAGAATTACCGACACGCAGAGAGCTAAACACTAATAAATTAGTGTTCCCTAAAAGCAAGATGGTGTACCAGGCAAAACGTTAAATTAACGCCACTTCAAAACGCCTGGTCAGTATAAATAAACAAACCAATGCCATAATGGCTATAGAGACCACTAAGCCTAGATTCAAATAGAATTACCGACACGCAAAGAGCTAAACACTAATAAATTAGTGTTCCCTAGAAGCAAGATGGTGTACCAGGCAAAACGTTAAATTAACGCCACTTCAAAACGCCTGGTCAGTATAAATAAACAAACCAATGCCATAATGGCTATAGAGACCACTAAGCCTAGATTCAAATAGAATTACCGACACGCAAAGAGCTAAACACTAATAAATTAGTGTTCCCGTTAGAATGTGTGGTTCCCTAACACCCTTATAGGAACGCACGCAAAAAGCTAAACACTAATAAATTAGTGTTCCCTTTAGAACGTGTGATCCACTGACAAATATCCGGCGATATTAACAGCCGTATATTCATCAGTCTACCCTTGTTGACGGTCTTCCGTTAACTGGTGTAGCTTAAAATCGCCAACGCTCTGAACTAACAAACTGATTAACTTACAAAAGATTTGACCGCCGAAATGACAACCATAAATGCTCCCCATGGTAAAGCATTGTTACTAATAGGACCAGTAAAAATGAACAACGGGGACGGGCGGAATCTAGCCGAGAGGAAAAGAAAAACGAGTAACCTCAGTGATAAGCAAAAAATGGTTAACCACAGAGGAGATTTCAGCTTTCAATCTGAAAATTCAAGGCACGATTGCGACTTCCTACAATCAAAAATATACAAACTGACAAGAAATTATGAAACTATATGCAATTAGAAAACCAACTGAACAACAAATATATATATATATATATATATATATATATATATATATATATATATATATATATATATATATATATATATATATATATATATATATATATATATATATAAGCTTACTAGAAGCTAGTACTACGAATAGATAACGTAGAGCTAAAAACACGTCTGTTCGTTTTGAATCCCACTACTACAATCACTACAACCACTCAATGCACGCAGGCCCTCCCCTCCTAAGGTATCAGTGCTCTGTAGGAATATCAAGAAAATCGACACTAGTGCTTTCCGTGATGGTCTTGAGAACTCAAATGTAAAGCAACACCCTCCATCTAACTGCGATGACCTAGCAACACTTTATAATTCCGAGTTATTAGAAATTCTGGATAAACATGCTCCAGAACGCCTAAAAACAATCTCACAGAGGCAGATATCGATGTGGCTCTTCACGCCAGAGGTAGCCAAAGCCATAGCAGGTAGGAGAATAGCCGAGCGCAGATGGAGAAAAACTCGTCTAGAGATACACCGACAAATCTATTGCGCTGCTAGAAACTGCGTTTCTAGTACTATCGTCAGAGCTAAATGTATATCCCTCAATGATAAAATAATAGCCAGGGAATCCAACTCAAAGGCTCTATACAAACTAATGTTTGATCTGATGGGCAAGAAAACTGACTCGTCGCTTCCCAATATTAGTGATCCTATGCAACTTGTCCAGTCGTTTTCACACTTCTTCACTGACAAAATCGAAGTTATTCGTAATGAACTATATAGTCTGTCAGATTCCGTTAAACTAATCTGCGTCTCATCTACACCATGGCATGCGTATCTTGACCATCTCGAGCCATTCTCCGAATGCGACGTGTTGCTATTACTACGTAGCTCCAAGTCAACATATTGTGCCCTTGATCCAATTCCCACGAAATTGCTACTAGAGAACATTGATATACTACTACCTACCATTACTTCAATCATAAACTCCAG
>CM067375.1:82697596-82700096 GCA_034401795.1 Chaetoderma sp. LZ-2023a
TATATAAAATATTGACCCATTTAATAAATCTGGAACCAAAGCCAATATGGTCTAAAGATTTAAACAAGAAATCCCATTCAAGTCTGTCAAACGCCTTCTCGTTATCAAGTGCTATTATTGCTGCTGGGATGCAATCCTGTTCAACTAATTGGATAAGGTCTCGTATAAGCAATGTGTTTT
The DNA here is from genome assembly GCA_034401795.1 of Chaetoderma sp. LZ-2023a. Taxonomy (NCBI): domain Eukaryota; kingdom Metazoa; phylum Mollusca; class Caudofoveata; order Chaetodermatida; family Chaetodermatidae; genus Chaetoderma; species Chaetoderma sp. LZ-2023a. The sequence continues at coordinate 82,697,777 of CM067375.1, forward strand.
TTAATATCGTTCTTCCTGGTACAGAGCACGTTTGATCATCATTAATTACTTCGCCTAGGACTGCGCCAAGTTTTAATGTTAGTGCCCGAGTAATAATCTTATAGTCTACACGGAGTAGAGAGATTGGTCTATAATTCCGTATTTTATTTGTCACCTCTCTTGTATATAAGCCGAACATATGCTTGGGCCATCGATGGAGGGCGATGCCCTTGCTTAAAAATGCTAGCTGCTATTTCTTCTAATACTGGACCAAATATGTGCCAGAATGTTTGATAAAATTCGACTGGAAGTCCGTCGCAGCCAGGAGACTTTTCTAACTTCATTCCTTTGAGGGATTTTGTCAAATCATCAATTGTTAGTGATTGGTCGCAACTTTCGCGACATGAATCTGGATGTCCTTGCAGTATATTAGCTAAAATATCTCTAGTTGCAGCTTCATCACTTCCCTCAGATTTATACAATGATTTGTACAATTTGGATACTGTTTCCATCATCTCTGCATTTGAGAACACTGAAACACCATCATTAGTCTTCAGTGAGCGCATTAATTTCTCTATACCTCTTGCTTTTTCCAAGTTACAAATGTAACGTGTATGCTTTTCGCCCTCCGTGTGCATTTGTGCTCTTAACCTTATTTTGGCCCCATCAAGCTGATATTGCTCTATTTCGTTTAGTCTACCTTTTAATTTAACTAATAGTTCGTAATAATTATATTCTCCATCATTAATTTTCTTTTTAATTTTAAACACCGACCTCTGAAGCGCCTTTTTACGCTTACGCATTTCTCGTGCTTTTCTGATGGAATACTGCCTTGAAATATGTTTCAGGTCTGATTTAGCATCCTCCCACCTGTCTGGTATACATTCATACAAACTTCTCTTTTTATCCCAATGCCTCCAACAACTTTCTACACATTTGCGATAGCAACTATCTCGTAACAACGCTACGTTGAGTTTCCAAAATCCATCTCCTCGTTTGATCCAGTCAGCGTAGTCTAATGTGATGGAAAACATATTGTGATCAGAGAAAGTTACTGGTTTTATGTTAGTTTTACACATGTAACCTTTCAATTAGCATTCTACATAGATCCTGTCCAGTCTGGATGGTTTCTTTCCATCAGTTGAAAACCAAGTAACGTCCCTGCCTTCTGGACTTTCAATCCGATGAGTGTCTAACAAACTTTATATTCACAGATGTGTTTCAAAATATTATCAGATGTGTGTCATTAAAGTTAGACCTAGCTTTTCTGTCTTTAGCTTCATCTAATATGCAATCAAAGTCACCGCCTATAATTAGGTTTTCAGGCGTTCTGTCTTGAATTATTGTGGAAACATCATTTAGAAATTCACGAAGCAATTGATCAGAGGTTGGCGCATAAAGGCACATCAAATTTAAACTTGTATTTAGTACATCAATTGATACACAAATCCATCTACAATTTTTATTTGATGACGAGGATATAACGTCAACATAGTTGAGACAGCGGGGCAGGATAAGAATGGCCACTCCCGCACTATTGTCTTGTGATAAAGAATAAAAAATCTGCCCTTTTGAAATATTTTTGAGAGATTCATACTCTTCATGTTTTTTAATTTTGGTCTCCTGTAGAAAAGCAATATCATCCCTCTCATTTGCTAATTCTTCAAGCAAGTGATCCTGCTTGACGTCGGTGTTTAATCTTCTGCAATTTATGGTGCAGATAATCATAATTAGTAAAATGATGGTTACAGCCGCCATCATTAGATTAACTTGGTTTGGTTTTTTAGCTTGTTTCTTAGACCATTTGCTTAATTTTCCTGCGAATTCAATGTTTCCTAGTTCTACCACAGACAAATATTCATATTTGGAAATATCAGAATCATGGCGCAGTAGACGATATTTAACGCCTCTCGCCGTTAAATAGGGCACTAACACTTCACCCCCTTCTGATCGGTACATCACCATTTCAGATTTCACCTGTGAACTCTGTGTTTGTATTGACACATCTGATTCTGCAATTGACATTGTGTTATCATCCGTATCATGTTCCTCAATCTCAGATTCTGAGCTATGGGTCTTCTTTCTGGCGCGTACTGCCACTTGACTTACATTTGGCAGCAACACCATTGCCCATAGCTTCAAGCTGACTTGGGCTTAGCTGGAAATCGACAGAGCTTTCTGTTTTCTGTGACCTAAATTTACTCTGTCCTAATACTAAGTCATCTTCTAAAGAGTAATGATCTGCATCTCCGTTACTATCATCATTCGTCTGTATTTCATTTACATCCATAATGGGTCCCACCAGATTTTGATTAATTTCTGGGGTTAATGTTATTCCCTC
>CM067375.1:82705096-82742596 GCA_034401795.1 Chaetoderma sp. LZ-2023a
TTAAAATTGTCCTCCTAGGTACAGCACATGTCTGCTCTGTTCCAATGATTTCACCTAAAACACTACCTAGTTTCAATGTTAGAGCTCTGGATATTATTTTGTAGTTTACACATAGTAGAGAAATTGGTCTGTAATTCTGAATTAGACGTCTGTCATTTCGTTTATGTATTAGTCTTACGTATGCTCTAGCCATAGCTGGTGGTAAATGGCCTTTCTAAAAGATTTCAGTGGCTAATTCTTCCATTATTGGACCCAAAACGTTCGATAAGATTCAATAGGAAGGCCATACACACCGGTGATTTTTCTAGTTTCATACCTTTAAGGGATTTAGTTAAATCTTCTAGTGTTAACGGTTGATCACAAAATTCACTACCGGTGTCTGACACCTTTTTGTCTATATTTGCTAACAAATCCAATTTTGCATCTTCATCAATTCCCTCTGACTTGTACAATGACTCATAGTAATTACATACAATAGTACTCATTTCATTGTTGGTAAACACGGTTGAACCATCCGGCATGTTTAATGAGCACATCACCTTATCTATTGCCCGTGCTTTTTCTAATGTGCCAAAATATCGGGTTGGCTTTTCCCCCTCTGTGTGCATCTGGGCTCTTGCTCTAATTTGTGCACCCTTGAACTCATAGTGTTCTATATCTCTTATTTTACTTTTAATTTTAACCAGTAATTCACAATCATTATCTTCACCATTATTTACTTTAGCATTAATTTTCATTAGTGATCGATGAAGTGTTTTCTTGCGTTTTCGTATTTCCCGTGCTTTTCTAATAGCATACTTTCGGGAAACATACTTTAAATCCAGTTTTACATCATCCCACCATTGCAATGTGCTCGTATATGATGCTTTCCTATTGATCCAATGTTGCCAACAGCTCTCTATATTATTCTTATAAAATTCTTCTCCCAACAGTGTTGTGTTTAATTTCCAAAACCCAAGCCCTTTTGTTACCCAGTCAGCATTGACAACTGTTACACAAACCATGTTATGATCTGAGAAGGCGACTGGCTTAATATTAAGATCTCTCCAGTACCCTGTCAACAAACTATTCACATAAATTCTGTCGATCCTTGAACCAACTTTACCATCTGCCGAAAAACATGTAATATCTTTACCATGAGGTTTTGATATTCTATAGGTGTCAATTAAATTTTCATTATCACATATTTCTTTTAAGCGTCTATGTGATGTATCAGTGTAAGTTGAAGTTGCATTCTTGTCATTTTCTTTGTCTACGACACAACTAAATTCACCACCCATTACTAAGTTTTCAGTGATGTTATCTAGTGCTGTTGTATACATCTCATTAAAAAAATTACGACGTAGTTGATGAGATGCAGGTGCATATATACATAGTAACGTGAAACGTGTTTGTTGTATATCTAGCGTGACTCTCACCCAGCGACCATTTGCACCCGATACTGAAGAGATTATATTTACATAGGCTGAACAACGAGGGAGTATAACAATTGCTACGCCCACTATTATCTTGAGATAACGAATAGAATATTCTGGATCCAGAAATCTTTTCTAAATTATTGTATGATTCTGACTTCTGAATTTTTGTTTCCTGTATCAAAGCAATGTCAATCTGCTCATTTTTTAGAGTCTCTAGTAAGTGACGTTACTTTATGTCACTATTTAAGCCTCTACAATTGAGTGTGCAAATTAGCATAAAAAGTAACAAAATGATGTGTATAACGGCCATTATTAAGCTAACTAGATTTTGGTTTATTCGACCCTCTCTTAGACCATTTACCTATTTTACTCGCAACGCTGCACTACTTAGCTCAACGTTTTCCAAATGCTTATATTTTAATATATCTGAATCATGATGCAGATGCCTATATTTAACCCCTTTTGCCATCACATATGGAACTAACACCTCTTCTGCCTCTGAACTGTACATGACCATTTCATCGAGTGATTTAGAACTCTGTGTTTGAATCGATATATCGGATTCAGCGACTGACATAGTATCGTCTTCTATATCACCTTCCTCTATTTCTGATTCAGAACTCTCTCCATCTTTCTGTCGCTTTGTTCCACTCAATCGATCCGAGACACCAATTGCTTCCTCTATATTATTTAAATCGTCTAGATTGAGTGTACTCAGTGGAAAACCAAAGTTAGTTTCAGTATCTTGCGACCTGAATTTTACTTGTCCTAAATTAAAACTCTCTTCCAGAGGGTATTGATCACCATCTTTAACTTGTGTGGAATTAGCCTCTCTGACATCAGACTTGGATTGACTTATTACTGGAGTTAGCCCCTCATCTAGAACCTCTATTTCATCACCTACAACTACAGCGATTGGATTCTTAATTTTCTCACCATGCTTCTCATTAACATGGACTTCAGCTACACTCTCAGCAACTACTGGTTCGATGACATTTTCTTTAGCAACGTGCTTCCCATTAACATGGATTTCAGCTGCAGTCTCAGCAGCTACTTGTCTATGACATTCTCTTTAGAGACAACTTTCTCTGCACTCTTATCAGCACCCTTTTTGACATATTTGTTCTGCGGCATCGCCACTTAAAATGATCAGATGATCCACAATCTAGACATTTGTTTTTGTTAGGGCAATCAGTTGTAAGATGTTCTGTGCTTAAGCAGATTCTACACTCTTTGATTTGCCCCCTGTACCATAATGGCAAGATAAACCGACCATCTATCATGACCTTACTTGGGAGCGGTTGTTCTACCTTTTCGAACCAAATTTTTCTGATGCCATTTTCTAAGGTTCGATCAAATGGATAGGTCTCGTGTTCTACTTTGTCCACTTTGCCATACTTGATCAATTCATTGATAACCCGTTCACCTTGGATCTCTAATGGAACCTTCATCTTGACTAACAGACGATCAGAATATATTTCCTTCACATTACACACCTCACCCTTCACGACAAGGACCTCGTCGAGCAACTTTTCCTTCACACTTTCATTAACTACGGTGACATTCCATACAGATTTGGAAACGTTAATGAGACCTTGAAGGGCCCGTGGCCATGCCCATCTACATCCTTCAACCCATGATACACCTCAATTGCCGAAACACCCCAAGCCTTTGTCGTGATTTTAAGACTCAGGGTACGCTTATAGGAGGTTGCCATGGTGTTTTAAGAAAAGTACTACTACTACTACTACTACTACTACTACTACTACTACTACTACTACTACTACTACTACTACTACTACTACTACTACTACTACTGAAGTCCATGTTAATAAGAAGCATGGCGAAAAAACTAAGACTCCAATCGCTGTAGTTGAAGGTGATGAAATAGAGGTTCTAGATGAGGGGCTATGTCTTACTCCAGTAACAAGTTAATCCAAGTCTGATATCACAGAGGTTAATTCCACACAAGTTGAAGATGATGATCAACCCCCTCTGGAAGAGAGTTTTAATTTAGGACAAGTAAAGTTCAGGTCGCAAGATATTGAAACTAACTCTGATTTTCCACTGAGTATACTCAATCTAGACGATTTAAACAATATAGAGAAAGTAATTGGTGTCTCGGATCGATTGAGTGGAACAAAGCGACATAAATATAGAGACAGTTCTGAATCAGAAATAGAGGAAAGTGATATAGAAGACGATAATATGTCAGTGGATGAATAGGATATAGCCATTCAAACACAAATCGCCAGATGAAATGGGCATGTACGGGTTAGAGCCAGGAGAGGTGTTAGCTCCATATGTGATGGCAAATGGGGTTAAATATAGGCATCTGTGTCATGATTCAGATATATTAAAATATAAGCATTTGAAAAAAGTTGAACTAAGTAGTACAGAGTATGAGTAAAATAGGCAAATGGTCTAAGAGAGGGTCTGACAAAACAAAATCTAGTTAGCTTATTAATGGCGGTTATACACATCATTTTGTTACTTTTTATGCTAATTTGCACACTCAATTGTGGAGGCTTAAATAGTGACATAAAGCAGCGTCACTTACTAGAGACTCTAAAAATGAGCAGATTGACATTGCTTTGATACAGGAAACAAAGATTCAGATGTCAAAATTATATGATAATTTAGAAAAGATTTCTGGATCCAGAATATTCTATTCGTTATCTCAAGATAATAGTGCTGGCGTAGCAATTCTTATACTCCCTCGTTGTTCAGCCTATGCAAATATAATCTATTCAGTATCAGATGCAAATGGTTGCTGGGTGAGAGTCACAATAGATATACAACAAACACGTTTCTCGTTGCTGTGTATATATGCATCTGCATCTCATCAAGTACGTCGTAATTCTTTTAATAAGATGTCTACAACAGCACCAGATAACAACACTGAGAACTTAGTAATGGGTGGTGACTTTAATTGTGTCGTAGATAAAGAAAATGACAGGAATGAAACTTCAACTTATACTGATACATCACATAGAATCTTAAAACAAATATGTGATAATGAAAGTTTTGTTGACGTGTATAGAATATCAAAACCTCACGGTAAAGAACTTACACGTTTTTTGGCAGATGGTAAAGTTGGTTCAAGGATTGACAGCGTGTATGTGAATAGTTTGTTGACAGGGTACTGGAGAGATGTTAATATTAAGCCAGTCGCATTTTCAGATCACAACATGGTTTGTGTAACAGTTGTCAATGCTGACTGGGTAACAAGAGGGGCTGGGTTTTGGAAATAAACACACAACAATGTTGGGAAAAATTTGTATAAGAATAATATAGTGAGTTGTTGGCAGCATTTGATTAATAGGAAAGCATCATACAAGAGCACATTGCAATGGTGGGAGGATTTAAAACTTGATTTAAAGTATGTAACCTGACAGTATGCTATTAGAAAAGCATGGGAAATACGCAAACGCAAGAAAACACTTCATTGATCACTGATGAAAATTATGCTAAAGTAAATAATGGTGAAGATAATTACTATGAACTACTGGTTAAAATTAAAAGTAAAATAAGAGATATAGAACAATATGAGCTTGAGGGTGCAAAGAGTAGCGCAAGAGCCCAGATGCATGCAGATGGGAAAAAGCCAATCTGATATTTTTGCACATTAGAAAAAGCACGGGCAATAGATAAGGTGATGTGCTCATTAAACATGCCATATTGTTCAACCATCTTTACCAACAATGAAATTAGTACTATTGTATGCAATTACTATGAGTCATTGTACAAGTCAGAGAGAATTGATGAAGATGCAAAATTGGATTTGTTAGCAAATATAGACAAAAAATGTCATGATACAGGCAGTGAATTTTGTGATCAACCCTTAACACTAGAAGGTTTAACTAAATCCCTTAAAGGTATGAAACTAGAAAAATCACCTGGGTCTTTCAGTTGACTTTTACCAAACCTTTTGGCACATTGTATGTCCAATAATGGAAGAGTTAACCACTGGAACTTTTAGAAAGGCCATTTACCACCGACTATGGCTAGGGCATGTGTAAAGTTAATATATAAACGAGATGACAGACGTCCAATTCAGAATTACAGACCAATTTCTCTACTATGTGTAGACTACAAATTAATATCGAGAGCACTAGCATTGAAACTTGATAGTGTTTTAGGAGAAATTATTGGAACAGAGCAGACGTATGCTGTACCTAGGAGGGCAATTTTAACCAATACCATGTTAATAGGAGACCTTATGCAGTTGGTTGAGAAGGATAGCATTCCTTCAGCTGTGATTGCCTTGGACAACGAAAAGGCATCTGACCGTGTGGAATGGGATTTTCATTTTAATTCTTTGCAATCATTTGGGTTAGGCACAAACTTTATCAAATGGGTTAAGATTTTATATACGGATATCAAGAGTAGCTATTTAGTGAACAATCAATTATCCAGAGAAATTGTCTTAGAACGTGGCGCTAGACAGGGGTGTTCCCTATCACCATTATTATTTGCGAATGTGATGGGCTCCATTGGCATAGTATTGAGGCAAAATAATAACTTCCCAGGAACATGTAAAGACCACTTAAGCTGCTCCAATATGCTGAAGACACAACTATGTTTGCTAGTTCAAACAAGGATTTTACAATTTTAAACCAAGTACTAGAAAAGTTCCAAAATGTGTCTGGTTTGAAAATCAATAAAGGAAAATCCAAAGGATTATTTTGTGGCCATAGAAAAAGCGGGATGACCAGCCCCTTGAAATCAATTGGTCTAATGATACCATTACGATTTTAGACACATGTTTTAGCAGGAAACCGAATGCAACACACAATTGGGATGAACGAGTATCTAAGAGTAAGAGAATATTATCAAATTGGCATCGCAATAGCAAATAATAATGGCGATAGGGAACACCCCTGTCCAACGCCACGTTCTAAGACAATTCTTTCAATTTTTGGTAGAGTGTTTGTTGTCAACAACTTGATCTTATCTGGGCTATGGTATACAGCATCTGTTGTACACATGCCAAAACATGTAGAAAAGGAGGTTAACGAGTTGATATTGTCATTCATAGGGGAAGAAAAGAGTCATTTAGTTTCCCATCGTGTTCTCAATAATGTTAAGTTAGAAGGAGGACCTGATTTAATTGATATTAAAGTGAAATGTGTTTCCCTAAGTCTAAAATTGTGGGTGATCTTATTACATCAGATGCGACGTGGGCATGTGCTTCGCGAGCTCTCGTGTGAGAGAATTGTAGAGCCATTTCTGGTAGAGTGTGTTTTTACCTCAAAGAAGCTACCTCCGAATAGCCAAATGATACTAGATGTGTTTAAAGATCAAGTTAAGGATTTAAAAATATTTGACAGATACATGCCTCCACCTACATGCTGGAAGGAAGTACTAGAAGAGTAATTGTGGGGAAATAGTAGTATATGTTATAACATTGCATTACATTATCTACCTTCCTTTGCAAAAAATGGCATTCAACGTTTGTCTGATATCATACACCCCCAAACACATAGATGGGTTTAAAAGCAAGAAGGAGCCAGAAAAACACATGTGAGGCATATATACACCCGTGCAAAAGTTAAGCACCACCCTATTTTTACGCACATGCGAGGGTATATTCATGTGCTATGAAGAAAGCAATAGCATAAACATTTATGTACCCATCCATCTTAGTGCAAGAGGTAATAATGCAACTAGAGGAATGCTGATTATGATGGTGGGGAAACACTGTATGTTTTTGTTTGAACTTGAAAAAGAGGCCTGAATATGGTTACGTTGACACAACTGACAACTATTGCCCTACAGTTGACACACGTGGCTAGATTGTCATTAATGGTGTCTGAAAACGAAGTTTAACATCTGTGCACGAGTTTGAGACTGCCATTATTAATACCGGGTATATCCACCTTGTGCCTGGATGACGGCCTGGACACGACGTCTCATGCTGGTCACCAACCGACTGATACGCCATTGTGGTATTCGTTGCCATTCAAGATGGAGTGCGTCTGTTAATTCCTGTAGGTTCTGCACAGGAGGATCCCTCCTTCTCACCATGTTTCCCAGAATGTCCCAGATATGCTCAATAGGGTTCATGTCAGGGCTCCTTGCTGGCCATGGTAGGGTTTCGATGGCATTCTGGCGGAGGTATTCATGCACAGCTCTAGCACGATGTGGTCGGGCGTTGTCATCCATGAATATAGGGTGGGTTCCAGGTGCATGATTTACAAAATGAGGGACCACAGCTCTGTCCAGTATGGAATCTTGATATCTTTGTCCATTTAGTGTTCCAGGTACAGTCAACAGATCCAGCTTACAATCAAATGAGATGCATCCCCATATCATAACGGAACCTCCACCAAATGGAACTTCTTCCATGATGTTACGTTGGTCGTACGCCGTGCGTCTGGACCTCCATACACGAGTTCGACCATCTGTGGCATGAAGCAGGAACCGACTTTCATCGGACCAGTGTACCCGTCTCCAGGATCTCATGTTCCAGTGTCTTCTTTCGTTCCACCACCTCAGACGCTCCTCTGTGTGGTGTGCAGTGAGGAGAGGACGTCTGACAGGTCTCCTAGCTTTCATGCCAGCAGCATACAGTCTCCTTTTGACGGTAGACATTGACACTCTATTGCGCGTTTCCCATTACTGGCTGAGCACTCTGCTGTTGGTGAATGGAGATCTCCTAACAAGGCGTACTAGGGCTCGATCATCACGGGCAGTAGTCTTCTTCGGTCTTCCAGATCTAGGCCTGTCTTTCACCTCGTTAGTTTGCCCATGTTTTGCAATCAAACGACTGATTACAGTATGGTTAATGTTCAGCTGTCTGCCAAACTCTCTGCATGACATACCAGTGGTATGCATGCCTATGATTTGCCATTTCACACGATCACTTAACCTTCGTCTTGCCATAGCGGTTCACAATCAAGAGCTAATTCTCTCTGTACAAATAAACCACGGTCATGAACACAAAATCGCCTAAATCTGTATGTAATGTTCTACACCTCAAACTGGACTTTTACATAACTGAACACGTGTGCTGTTTCCCGCCACGCACGGACATCAAGCGGCGTGAAGTCATGCATGCATGTGCATTTCGTTCTTGGAATTATGTCAGCTAACGCGGGGACAAAAGGTATGGCAGACTAGTTGTACCATCATGTTTCTACGTTCTATTGTTTTTGCTGGTGCTTAACTTTTGCACAGGTGTATAGATGCCCAGCGGATACTAAATAAAGTAAAACATGCTGTACCAACTGAATGGTTTCGTCTGCCAAATGAATATCATAATAGTTTGACTCCGCAACCTGCACTAGTTCTTGATAATGAGATGTTAAAGAACGAAATGAAATCCAAGGAATGGTACCAGGTTGTGAGACTAAAACAAGCAACACCTCCCATAGCAATTAAGAGATGGGATAACTCCAGCTATATACAATCCATTTGGAAAAATGTATGGAAAATCTTACATTTTCCATACATACCAAATATGGCTCGTGATTTATTGTGGCGATTACTACATCAACGGCTATGGGTGGGACACTTGACATACAAGTGCAATATAACGACTTCTGATAGGTGTTACTTATGTCAAACAGACGAGGAAACAATCAAGAATTTATTTGCAGAATGTCCAATATCATCACAATTTTGGGACTATATCAGCCAAATCTTGGCACAATTTGGAGCTAAGCCCATTGTTCTAGAAACACATGTAGTCTTATTTAGGGAATTTGGAATCAAGCAGTGTAAATATCGCAAAGTCTGCTAAGACTATATTAATAACAATGACAACCATAAGTGTTTGGGCCATTTGGAAACATGAGTGTGCGCAGGCGAAAAATCCATCTATGGACAATCACAATAGAGCAATAAAGGCAATATTTCGTTCATTGCTGCTGAATCATATTCCTTGCGAATATTTTAGATTAAAACAGTACGGTAAGGAAAAAGTATTCAAAGACATATGGTGAAAAACAAACATAGTTTCAATAAAGTTGGGAACTGTAAAAATAAATGAGCCTGCACTAGCGTAAATCATCCAATTACTACAACTGTTTTATCTGTGTCTTTTAATTAATCTGTGTCTTGTAACTCATTTTACATTCGATTTTGATATTGTTATGTTTAATACTTCATGTTAACCCAAAAACAGACTGGGGTAATTTAATAATCAATCAATAAAGTAAGTTGCCATTGAATTATAAGATAGTCCCGGATAATTTTAGAAACTTGCACAGGGTTTTATAGGGTTATTTGTTTCCGGGTAATTTACAAAACCTTACATTAAAGTAAATCGGAAATGTAAACAAGAGCACCTTCTATGTTTCTGTAATTGTCCTGCCGACTATATGCGTTTTACTAACCAAATGCTCCTACACCCACTGATCTGTGAAGAATCAGCTCACTGGCGTTAAAGATTGCCTTCTTTGTCATTGAGTGGCGAGTCACTTTTCAATTTTGGACAGTTGCATTCACCACATGCGCCTACTACCACACCTGGATTGAATAGTACTGCCTTTGTTAAGTTTTGTTTTGCTATCAGCTTATTGTTTTGTATCTATACCGTTTAAGAGGTATGTATTTATAGATTGTATTAATGTTCGTTAGTTAGATATTTTATTTATTCTTTGTTTTGTTGTAATATTAATCAGGCTTACTAGTTCACAATTTTTTTTCCCGGGGAGTTTGCAAGTCTTTTTAAAGGAGTTCCTCCGTGAAGTTTGTCCGACTGCGTCAGCGTCGGATTTTCCAAAAATAAAGAGAAAAAAAAGTGGTAGTAGTAGTAGTAGTAGTAGTAGTAGTAGTAGTAGTAGTAGTAGTAGTCGTAGTAGTAGTAGAAGTAGTAGTAGTAGTAGTAGTAGTAGTAGTAGTAGTAGTAGTAGTAGTAGTAGTAGTAGCAGTAGCAGTAGTAGTAGTAGTAGTAGTAGTAGTAGTAGTAGTAGTAGTAGTTTTTATTATTGTCAAGCATTAATTCTATGAAACCTGTCATTGACGACGCACTGGCCCTAGGATATAGCTCATTCATCATCTGGAATGTAATCTTTAACTTTTTTCAATTATCGACCCCAGCGCGGTTCGAACCAGTGAATTCTATGACACCTTGTAGTAGTAGTAGTAGTAGTAGTAGTAGTAGTAGTAGTAGTAGTAGTAGTAGTAGTAGTAGTAGTAGTAGTGGTGGTGGTGGTGGTGGTGGTGGTGGTGGTGGTGGTGATGGTGGCGGCGGCGGCGGCGGTAGTAGTAATAGTAGTATTAGTAGTAGTAGTAGTAGTAGTAGTAGTAGTAGTAGTAGTAGTAGTAGTAGTAGTAGTAGTAGTAGTATTAGTAGTAGCAGTGGCAGTAGCAGCAGTAGTATTAGTAGTAGTAGTAGTAGTAGTAGTAGTAGTAGTAGTAGTAGTAGTAGTAGTAGTAGTAGTAGTAGTAGTAGTAGTAGTAGTAGTAGTAGTAATGGTAGCGATGGTTGTGGTGGTGATGGTGGTGGTGCTGGTAGTAGTAGTAGTAGTAGTAGTAGTAGTAGTAGTAGTAGTAGTAGTAGTAGTAGTAGTAGTAGTAGTAGTAGTAGTAGTAGTAGTTTGACTATTTTTGGCTGAGCGATAGTGATCAATAATTAGATTTTGTCACAAAGTTGGTATGTTGCTGAAGTTGTTGATATGCCTAAACATGTTGAAAAAGAAATCACCAAGATGATATTTGATTATTTGTGGGAAGGTAAAACACACCTTGTCTCACAACATGTCTGCACTAATTTATAAGCTTGGTGGTGGTCTTGCCATCCCAGACCTAAGAACTAAATGCGTCTCGTGAAGGCTGAAATTATTAGATGATTTACTTCATTCAGATAGTCAGTGGGCAAATGTGGATAGATGCCTTATAGAAAGGTATATTGAGCCATTTTCAGCGAAATCCTTTTTATGGTCTTCCAAACCTCCACCAAATTACACACTGATTAGATGAGTATTTTTGGACATTAAAGCTGTTTTAGATAAGTTTGTTCACAAAGAAGATTCACCTCTTGGCCGGTAGTATGCCTACTGCCAGTATCTGTGGGGGAATGATCATATTCTACATAAAGGTAGAGTTTTATATTACACTTCTTTTGCTAAACATGGTATTCAAAGTTTGTGTGATATTGTAGATGTGAAAACTCGAAGATTGAAATCACTATATGACATATTACAATAACATTTTTATGCCTAATTGACGTGCAATGCCTTCTGAAACGGTTACAGGAAGCGATTCCAATGGAATGGTTTCTTTTCTCTAATGGGCCAGTGAATGGTGCACGGTCCAAGTTAATCCTGGAAAGTACGTTTTTCATATACGTTAAGGAATAAGGGGTGGTATAATAATTTAATGCTGCAGAATATTACTATTCCAAAGGCTGGGAAAGGACTGAACATTCACTCCTGGGTTGGGATGTTGTTTGGAAAAATGTCCATTCACCACACATTCCGAATCGAGCAAGGGGTGTTTTCTGGCGATTGCTTCATAGAAACTATGGGTGGGTCCCCTCCTCAAGAAAGTAGGCATGGTAAATAAGGAACCACTGTCTATTCTGTACAGGAACTGAGGAAACCATTATCCATTTGTTCACAGAGTGTCTGCCGTCTCCCAATTTTGGATGTACATTGAACAGATATTTAGGGAAATTGTTACAGTTGATATCAACATAATCCAAATTTCAATTCTCTTTCATGAATTAGACACTTATAATCCATAAATAATGCAAAGAAGATCTTTTTGTTTGAGTGTGGCGGTCTGGGCCATTTGGAAGCATTGTTGTACGATAGTCAGTAAATCTTATACAGGGATTAACTGCGGTAGTTTTGAAAAATTGAAGTACGCATTTCGTGCCTTGTTCTCGTTTTGCCTTAAATGTGAATTTCATGATGCACTAACTACAATTGACTTCACTCTTTCGAAGTTATTTGGTGCTCTGGTGATTTGATTTCCATTGTTACGACAGATCTGATTATTTCCTATCCACCGTAATTGGCCCCTGGAATGATTTATTAAATAGTATACATGTATTTGCGCGCTTGGAGATGTGAATTTGTTTCAAAATACGTTGTTTTGATGTTTTCTATATTTAAAAGCTAATTATATATTTTTAATTATTATTTTAATGCACATGCAGCATTTGAGGTTTTGGAGTGTGCGTGCGCGCGTGTGTCTATGCGCGTGAGCGTACGTGCATACGTGCGCTCGCCTGTGTGTACGTATGCTGGCTGTTGCTATGTGAAACACCAACATTTGCTTCACGCAGCAACAGCTCCAACATGCACATGCACTCTAAAACTCTTTGCTAATCAGATTGAGGTGACAATTTGGAGCGTTGGCTCTGAACGAGTTAAAACATACCCCTAAATGTGGGTGTCGCGTGAACAGGTTAACTCATTTTGTTTTGACAATTAAATAAACAATCCAACATTTTCTATAAATAATGTTTGTTCTGGGGTAATTTTAGAATCTGATATAGAATGTAAATTGAATTTTACAAAATAGATTTAACATTGAATCGGCGCCGTTTCCTATTGAAATGAATATCGTCAGATATAGCGGTTCTCGTCAATGATTCCATGGCAACCCTCTATTGATTTATTGTTTGTTTTACACTCAGATACGGTGTCTGGGCTTTCAATCACATTTGATTATGTCTGACTAGTTTTCTGACGTAATAATGATTTTTCAGGTTGGAATCGGCCTTTTTCATTTACGGGTATGTTTTGAATGACGACAATTATGTAGGTCAGATTTTGTGACCTCAATGGGTCAAGCTTCGGCCTGCGTAATGTCATCGTTTGTACATGATGGGATGATAATTATTATTTATTATTGTAGCCGCATTAACTTCAGTCGCGGTGAACACCCACTTAATCTAGCTCCCTATTCATGACGTAACAGAATTCCGATTATTCTGGCATTTTAGATAACGTCTGCCGGTACGTGTATTATTTAATGTTTGTCGTGCGTGTTCGGTTGTTGATTTATTCTTAGATATTGCCTGAATGTGGGCATTTTCCATAAACCATTACTGAATGTCTGCCTCTGTGACGGTGTTGCAGAACATGGCTGGTGCAGAAATTTGCATATCAAACGACAGGCAACAGTCAGTCTGCCTATTAACCCTTTCTGCCTGCCAGTGATTCCGATTTTTTAATTCTCATCTTGTTTTGTGAAATTTATGTAATGGCATTGTACCTGATCAACACAGGTCATTTACCATTTTAATTTGCGTAATTGGATGCGTATTCTGAATTTTCATTTACCTTGGGGTGTTTCAACTTCAGTGATTTAGGGTTAACATTCTGACCGTACAAAACTTGAGACATATGTCTTGTTGTACAGTCATTGTCCATTGTTTTAACCATGTTACAGAGTTTGTGATTGGCTTGAAACTTATTATTCAACCAATCACGGATCTCGTTGTTGTAGATGTATGTCTAATTACGACAGCTCGTGCGGGCTAATGTTTCAAGGTTTAGGAAAATTATATAACCGTTCTTCTGCTTTTGACTTTACTAGTAAAACATCAAACTCTATAGGGCTAAAAGTGACTTAAAACGTAACTTCCTATGTAATTAGGCCTTGAGCTTTTGAAATGGTCTTGGGGCATGTTTTAATATGCCAGTGTTAAAATAAACGAAAACAGCAACCAGGGCGCGTATGTTGTGCAGACAGTGCCCATAGGCTGTTTTATCTCCGAATGTGATAAGCGCACTTTAAAAGATTTTGTAAGTCAAGGCCTTGATTTATTGTAGTTGATTATTCACTTCGCCGGAAGCAAGGACTTCTACGTCTCCGGCACTTGAAGAGGCACCATTTTTACTCCTGTTCGACCAGAAGCAAAATAAGTTTTAAAATAAGTGTCTCTTGTCAAAATTCCAGGATGAATTTTATATTCATCAAAATGTAATACTACGATTTTCTTTTTAGAGCTCATAGTCAATTTCAAGGTAATTGTACCCCAGTCAATTTCAAGGTAATTGCACATAATGACGTCATGTATCTACGGTATCAGTATTTTATGAATTTATTGTAAATTTATTAAGCACCTAACTGAAAATTGCAGGGTGCATGAATTTATAAATTTATTACGCACCTACCTGAAAATAATATGGTGCATGTATTTTATAAATTTATTAAGCACCTAACCGAGAATTATAAGATGCATGTATTTTATAAATGTATTAGGCACCTAACTGAAAATTATAGGGTGTATGTATTTTATAATTGTATTGAGCACATGACTGAAAATTATAAGGTGCATTGTTATACAAGGCCCTATTTATAACTGTGTTAGAAACGTCTTATTGTTATGGATATTCGCCACTACTTATGAATTTACACCACGTAGGAACATAACTCATTAGTGCATACATGGAGCGGATTTGCTTGTTTGATTATTATACATATTCACTAGGGGATTTACAGTTATTTTTTAGAATGTCATTTATTGAAGTTTTATTGTACATCGCTTAAGTCCTTACTCACTTAGTGATGCTTTAAGCACTATTACATCATAGACTAGAAAATTATAGCTATTGAATCTGTCCAGACATTTCATCTTTATAGCTAGGATAGGTAAACCAGATTTATTAGATAGCAGCCTAGCCTGCTTATCAGTTCTGTCTTGGCTGTTTCTGATTAATTTAGTAAAACTTTGACTGAGTACTTTAAAATTAGTTCCAAATTGCCACAAATTTGGCTCTAGGTATCAACACCCATTGGATGCTCAAAACTTGGTCCGGTATCACATTAACCCAGGCCCCAAAGGAAAGCATGTCCATCTTAGCAGGGAGTGCGAAAGTAAAGCAGCATGGTATAAACTCGTTCTTGCGATGAATGTTGGTTAAATGTGTTTTCAAGAACACATTTGAACAATATTCCATGCCATTAAGGGTTTGCAGTTAAGTTATAAGTCTGCTTTATTTGCCCGGGCTATTTCAATAGCGAGCTCACGCTCCAATAACCTAAGAAGGTAGCCTCAGGACAGTCTAAAATCAATAGTCTTATTAAATCAATTCAGTAACCGACTTCCCTAGAATTTAAGTTTCTTTGCCATCCTTATCCTCATTCTTATTATGTTTGAATAGCTTTGCAGGCAAAGCAATCTTCTTCTGCTGATTCACCTCATCGTTCCTCAGCGGCTCATGATTGATTTCCATGCCAGGTTGTTCTAGTTAATTTGTAGAGTTAGTTTTCCTTTTCACTTGTTAGATTTCACCGCAGTAGTTTGTTGTCGGTGCTTTCCAATTGGTACTTGTTGCCGGAATGCATTCATACTTAGTACTCATATACCCGACAACATCGCTGAACCCAGTCCTTTCATTTTGAGTGCTTGAGCATTGTCAGAGTATTTTCTATTTGGTAGGCATTGCCGGATTGTGCTTGCGGTATTCCGTTGTCAGATAGTGTTAACACTGCTACATCATTAGTATTTGTAGTTATATCAAAGCCAAATAGATTTTAAATTGGAGCGTTGTTGCCAGATCGTGTGCTCATTCGCTACCACGGCAGTATTTAATCTGTGCACCATTTACTTGCCAGATTGTTATTATTTGTCTCTAACTTAGCTATTGTTTATAATAAGTAACATTTATGTATAACATTTAACCTTGATACCAATCACTTAGTTAGTTTCAATTGACCTTTTTAAGTGATTTTTTAGATAACCATTACACTTTTCTGTGGCACAGTAGGCTAATTTGACCTGTGAGCCATTAGCTAGCTATTAGTCTGTGAGGTTTTTTCCACTTTGTTTATATTTAAAACGTTGATCTATTTGATTGCAAACGTGTTTGCAATCTGGCCAACGACTTTTCAACTATCAACTTATTGGTTTACGATCCATTGTCTTTCGCAGCTCAGTCTTTATATTTAGAGCCTTTTATATTACATCACATTTCCATTAAGAATTTGATTCTTCTTTAGAATTTTGCAGACAGGGTAGTCTTTAGACCCATTTAGATGTTGGTGCCACCCCCAACCTTTTGCACCAACTAATATCCTCTTAGTTTATTCTCTTCAGCACTAACTTCACCACTGCACTTTTTGTACTCTTCTTAAGGTGTCCAATAGAGTCACCTGACTCTGAAATCATGAACGCTTCATCATCTCGTGGAGAGTGGATCGCTCGGGTACGACAGTTGCTCGGCGAATGCACTCGCCACCAAAGAATAAAGCCTTCTGTGACTATGGAGGAGGACTTGGACTGGGAAATAGAGGGCATAGCATGACATATGACTGATCTCATGGATCAGTTATCTCTCGAAGAGCAGGAAATTTCCAATCTGAAAAGTCAGTTTTCAGATGTGGAAAGGGGGCTTCCTCGAATAGATGGGCATGGAGCTGGAATGGGAGTAAACAATGTAACTGCTACTCCAATTCCATCGCTTGAGGCTCCTCTTTCTCATTCAACCTTTATACCCGAGTCCTTGAGTGGACCAGTTCCAAGTCCAGTTATTTATAGGCATTTGAACCCATCTCGATTACAGCCGCCTCCAGGGTTTTCCGGTGTGCCTATGTTCTCCCCCAATTCGTTACACTATTATAGATTGTGAATATATAGCTCTATATACATAATCGCGTTCGTACCGGGATGATTATCGAATTTGATACGTGTTGTAAACTGAAATGTTATTAATTGATTGTTCGGGTTCAAACCACTTCAACTATGTAGGTTCCATTAGTGCCTCACTGAGCACGGTGTAATATCTTGGTGATTAACTTTTTATAAATTATTAATTCATGTGTAGCCGGTTGACTTTATGTTTTAAATGCGCCTGGTCGTTGTGTTTGTCTCTCAGCCCCATGCTCGCGTAAACCTTTGATTTTAATAGTATGTTGTTGAACTATGTGCTTGTAATCTTTAAAGGGGAACAGCATGCTGTTTTGAATTAATCGTTTGTCGTCATATATGTAATGTTTATTTATACACATGACTGATATAATTGTTTGTTCTCTTGAATTATTCTACGTTTAATGTTCTTTTCACTCAGCATATTTTTGGCTACTATGAATTTCCACTTATCGTGAAAAAGTAGTAGTAGTAGTAGTAGTAGCAGTAGCAGTAGTAGTAGTAGTAGTAGTAGTAGTAGTAGTAGTAGTAGTAGTAGTAGTAGTAGTAGTAGCAGTAGCAGTAGTAGTAGTAGTAATAGTAGTAGTAGTAGTAGTAGTAGTAGTAGTAGTAGTAGTAGTAGTAGTAGTAGTAGTAGTAGTAGTAGTAGTAGTAGTGGTGGTAATAGTAGTGGTAGTAGTAGTAGTAGTAGTAGTAGTAGTAGTAGTAGTAGTAGTAGTAGTAGTAGTAGTAGTAGTAGTAGTAGTAGTAGTAGTAGTAGTAGTAGTACTAGAAGTAGTTAACAGAGTATGACATCTTACATATATGCAATTAGCATCCTGTTGTAAATGTTTACTGTAGGTGTATTTGTTCCAGGGTAATTTGCAAAAACTTATAATAAAGTAAATTTAGAATGTGAATGCAAATCGCCATCTATGTAGTCATAGTTTGTATACTTGTGCTGTGTGCATTATATGACATAAAGGCTACTACGCCCGCCCGGTATTTAAGAATCGGCTGACTGGCGTCAATGAGTGACCTTTTGTTACTTATTAACGAGTCACCTCGCCACTTGTTGGCGAGCTGCACTCGCCATTTGGCCCTTATGCTATATGGTGTGCTACGTTAAGGTACATATGATCTACTTAGCCTGCCGGTCATGAATCGGCTCAATGGCGTCAATGAGTAGCAGTAACTTACTGATAATTGCTGATGAGTCACTTTACCACTTGTTGGGCAACTATGCTCGCCATTTGGGCCTACTACCACACAGTGTGCACATAGTAATGGCTTTGTTGAATTATATTATGTTATCAGCTCTTTATTACGGTTTTTTCTATGTAGTTATGCCATGGGTGTGGTATATGGTAATAGAGTAGTTTAGCCTGCATTGTTTTGATATGTTAAGTTTGTATTGTTATTCATATACTATTAATAACGCCTGCTATTTCACCCGATTTTTTATGAGAGTTTGCAAGCCTTTTTTAAAGGAGTTCCTCCGTGAAGTGTGTCCGACTGCGTCACCGTCGGATTTTCAAAAAAAAAAAAGTAGTACTAGTAGTAGTACTACTACTACTACTACTACTACTACTACTACTACTAGTAATAGTAGTAGTAGTAGTAGTAGTAGTAGTAGTAGTAGTAGTAGTAGTAGTAGTAGTAGTAGTAGTAGTAGTAGTAGTAGTAGTAGTAGTAGTAGAATCTGTCCCTCTGTTCTGCCACATATTATATGTCTCGCAACGATAGCATTCACAAAATAATAATTGAAGCTTAAAGGTATTGTCATGGTCTTTGAGGAAGGAAAGGGATGTATGGGCATGGGCTTTGAGGAAGGAAAGGAGTGACCAAATCGAGAGATCTGATCTGTCACCCAAGTATATGATCTCATAATCAATTATGTCACAAGTAGGCTGACGTCACATATCAACTTACGAAATGGATGTCGTATCTAGCTCTGTCATGAACGTTTTAAATGGCAGTCGAATATGTTGAAACAAATTAGCTAAACATACAGTAGGCAGTAACAGCACACACAATCAAATTAGCTTCAAAATATTCAACAGCTGACTTGTAAATGATACCTTGATTTTGAGATTCTGGGAATTCAGGGTTTGATCGATCGATCGATCGATCCCAACACGGGTAACGCGTGGGTGGAGTTTGGCTTTAAATGGACCGAGCATAGCTAGAAATGCATCCATCTATTGCTCAATCGTCGCACAACCGGATTATTCATGCGTGTTAGAAAGTGAATTGACACCACCTCGTATATAGACGGTTTTATTCTTACCAGATAAATACCCATTTGTCATATAATAGAATATTGATTATGATAGAACATGCTCTTTTCGATACTGACTTTGTTTAGCCGTGGGTACCATATCAGGATTTGAACATGACTCACAGCTTAAATATGCCAGCATCCCTGTTGAGACATCTTTCTGTCTGTGTGTCAATCATATCTTAGACAATTTCGGCAAATCTACATAGATCGCAATTATAGTGGATACCCGAGTGCAACTTGGTGTTGCTAAGCCACGCGTGAGGTACTTTTGAGTTTGGCACATTGCATATACTGAGATATGGAATGTAAATGGTTCATGGCGCTAGAAATGCCACTAATGTTAAAATTCCATAACCTGTTTCCATTGTCAATGGAGTAATCCAGTTTTAGCTATGCCCATCAGTCGTTAACGAAGCTCCACCCACATTTCGTCAATGTTGGGATCGATCGATCCTTGAACTCATTGACCATCAATTTCTAGCAAACTCTACAGATAAGCTGTTGAATATTGTGAAAGTAATTTGACTGGTCGCTGTTGCTGCCATAATCAAGTTAGTTTCAAAATATTCAACAGCATATTTATTAAAGAGTAAAGACATACAATTCGTACATTCGTACAACAACGCTTAGTCCGTCATCAGTTAAGCGTTGGAGACGCTCTCAACTACGCCGTTCATAACGAACATATTTGATTATGACATCATCATATACGTCGTGTAGTTTGATTATGACGTCATATGATTGACTGAGAGACTGGACTCCTTCAGTGGCTCTATACGTTACGCATATGGTCTGTGGTATTAATATGATGATATAACATGATATAACCTATGAGCTATAACCTATTATTATTATTATTATTATTATTATTATTATTATTATTATTATTATTATTTATTATTATTGTTATTATTTATTATTATTTATTATTATTATTATTATTATTATTATTATTATGATTATTATTATTATTATTATTTTTATTATTCACAGCAATGATAATGGTGTATTGGTGGGTTTCGTTATCGATGTAATAGAAAATGGTAAGTTATTGCTACATTTATTTGTACTATACAATATTTCCTTCCATAAATTGTTTTGTGATGATGATGATGATGATGATCTAATTGTATCGTATTGCATATCGTACTATTAAGAATCGCCTAGATGGAGAAATGTAAGCAACAGCGCCCAGCCAAATTAGTTTCAAAATATTCAAAGATTGCTTATTAACTGGTAAAGACATACCATGCATACAACGTGTCGGACCATTACGCGTTAAAGACGGACTATATCGAATCACTCATGACATCATGATTAATGGCGTCATCCAACACGTCACGCAGTTGATTATGAAGTCATGTGATCGATGGATAAACATGGAAAGGTCCATTTCAGAAATATTCAGAACTGAATATCATATGGCAGGCACCGTGTGGCATCATACTCTGACTATCAGTTCCCGCTACCTAGTAGCCCATGTGCAACACTATATAGGCAATATCTATCCCATAACATAACCATAATTTATCGTAATTCATAACTTTCCCGACTAATTAATTTGGTATGGAACCGCTCTGCATATATATTTAGTATAATATACGAACTATACACAGTATTCAAGCTGTATGAATGCTTTTGTAAACTTAAAAAATATAAGTAAAACCACTATACAATGTGCTTCTGAGATGTGTTGCTTATGCCATACTATTTCACAACGTCAAGTCAGTGAAGTCTGCGTCAATCGGCTCGCCACTTGGAGATGGTTTATGCCATGTACTTTTCACTAATTCCACAAGACCAAGCGCACACACACACGCAGGCACGCACGCACGCACGCACGCACGCACGCACGCACGCACGCACGCACGCACGCACGCACGCACGCACGCACGCCTTCATGCGCGCACGTGTACCGGTGGCCATACTGGGAATGCTGCTAGAGGTGGAATACGCCGACTACATGGACTTCATAGACGAGGAAAAGATATCCTTGGCGAACTTCTCCCAATAGCCGCAAGCAATTAAAAATTGAGAATCTGTTGATGAATGAATCCAAAATAGAGATCACCCACATACACCTATCTACAAAGCATGAAACTAAAGAAAATGACGATCCACTTCATGGCGGCGAACCATGTGGTGAAAGGAAAATTCTGGGCTCACTGCTTTGTAGTGCTGCTAAGATTGCTACATGCTGCATCATGGGGAACATAGTGTATCATTCAAAGGCAGCTCTAGACAAACGTCGTGCTTGCTATTACAAACACATAAGCACCATCACTGGATGCCGATGGCCAGATAGCATAATTCCCAATGATGCACTATACGCGATGTGTAATACATTGTCGCTGTCCGTAAAAGTCGCCAGGAAAGGATGGCCCATCTTCGGTCTTGGTATTCGCGCTACTGGGAGCCAACAAATACAAAGCCAGAAGAGGACGTCTTTGCATAAATCTGTTACGTGTACCACGACGTGATCTCAAGAAAGCAGGGCTACGTACAGTCATGATAGTCAAATCAAGAATGGACCCGAGAAAGCTACAGATGAGGGCTGAGGACAAGACACGGTGGGCAAAAGCGAAGAAGGGCTGATTGCAGCTGTATGATGTCTTACTAATACAGCCGCAGAATACACTAATCATACATTTTGCAAATCCAGACGTGGACACAGACAAAAAATAAATGCTATTTTGCTATTGGACTTAGATAGTAATTCCCGTTCCCGAGCTTCATACTATTTCCCGGACAGGAACCGGATTTATATACTAATTCTCGGACCCAGCCCAGACTTCACAAACTTTCCGACAAATCCACCCACCCAACCATAAGTAGACTCACACACACTTACAGATCCACACTCTCTCACACTCACACAATGCCTTAATAACCCACATTCCCTCACAACCTTCCAATACACCACTTACCCACAACTCGCACACATTACGCACACGCATATACACACACGCCATCAACCCACAGGACTACCCAGAGCCGTCCACTCACATATACCTGACACACACACACACCCAGCAAGACATAGATCAACCCAACGTGAGTGAGTCATTTGTTGAGTGTGAGGGTGGGTGGGTTATTAAGTTATTGTTTGGGTGTGACACGACAGTTGTTGGAAAATCAAAGATTGAAAATGCATTGATGAATACACATCATACAGTTATCAGTCTACGTGTGCAATTATTACGAAGTATTATATTATGCAATGCTATTCAACCATGACAAGATTTTGATAATCATTTAGGTAAAAAGTGTTGAAGCCAATGCCAGCACCAACGTTCACTGCAATCGTTTGAGGTTTTTCCAAATAACCACTAGTGTTTTTTCAAACATTTTGAGAACACTTTGACTCAAATTTGTTCCTTCCTATGGCATCATCATATTTCAGTAAAATTCTTTTCAAAACAAGCAACGGAACCTGGCTAATCAATGTAACTACCGTCGTGATTTGGAACGAATTGAGATCAAACACGCACACTCGGGCCGACTGGCTATGGCACAGCTTAACTTGATACAACTGCCATGCCACACCAACACTGTTATCTGCGAAAGGCCGTTGAATTGTGTCCAGACGGCCATCGTCGTATTGGTGGGGGCCAGTTGTTAGGCGACAAAAATAGACAGAATACCTTTGCCATAGACTGATTGTTCTCGTTTTGTCATTCATAGTTTGCCGCGTCGCGGGAAAGACGTGTCACTGGACAAAAGTCCCTTGGTCTGTCTGTGGAACAACTGTTAACTCCGTCTTTGCCCCTGGCGACTGTAAGTTATAGATAGAAATTGACCTTTCCAGTCTTTGCTATGGCGCGCCCAGCTTTAGCTCCACCCATACCTCTCTCGTGCTGGGATCGATCAATCTCTGAACTCCATGACTATCAATATCCAGAAAACTATGCAGGTAATCTGTTAAATATTTTGAAACTAATTTTATTGAGTGCTTTTGCTGCTTATCTCAGCAACAGCGCCCAGTCAAATTAGTTTCAAAATATTCAACAGCATGTTTATTATATAATAAAGCATACAATTCGTACAACAACGCTTAGTCCGTTTTAATTAAAGAATTCGTGATGTACTTATCTACGTCATTCATGATGTCATTGATGCCGTCATCCTACACGTTAAGTAGTTGATTATGACGTCATATGATGGATGGATAAACTGGAAAGGTCCATTGTTCGTGTGCATATGATAAGTGTTAACCATTATTAAGATCGCCCAGTAAGTGGAATGAGCGTGCGTGCGAGTGTGTGCGTTAGTGCGTGCGTGCGTAAGTGTGTGAGTATTTGTGCGCGCGCACGTGAATGTGTAAGTGGTAAGGAAAATTTAATTCTAGTGTGTTTATTAAGGATTCAATTATAATTTCGAAAATGCTATGTTATGTAGATTCGTATTGTAGCAAGTAGTACTCTACATGGCGTCTGGTCTGTGAGCTAGACAAAATCGTAACGTCACGCTAGCTAATTCACTCTATATATAATGATAGTTCATTTATTGGTCATTTTAAAACCGTTTCTGCATAACACTAAGATCTATCACACAGACTAAATCGTGGGAAAATAAATAAAAGAAATACAAGCAATACCCTTTGCTAAATTGATATGTTCACTCTATGCTTGCCATGCTCACTTACTCAATATAGAGCCATCCGATGTGCGACTCAATTATTTGATGTCAAAATCAAATACGTCACATGTTAGCTGACGTCATAATCAAAATGTCGTCTAAAAATTGTATGTAGTTGATGAATTCGCAATTTAACACACATTTTGTTGAATATATTGATCCCAATTTCACTGGGGGCTGTTGCTGCCATAGGTATTCACTTAGGTTCAAAATATTCATCAGTTTAAATTAGTATAGTCGAAATTTAGATTCTCAGTGAGAAATTAGGTTTCAAAGTTTCAATTCCCGATTCCAACGCGACTAAAAAATGGGTGGCGCTTAGCTGGAAATGAACAGGTCGTGGCTAGAAATGGATCTCTAAAGTCAGCTTGATCAACCGAACCATCTGGTATGATATATGTGTGGCCTAATAGTATTTATGTGCATATTTTGCAGACCTGATGGGCGGAGATGTGGATGTGTGCCCTGAGTGGTTAATTACCGGAGAAAGACGAAATTCAGTGGACTTTACGGCTCCATTCTACAGGGCACAGGACTTCTACTTTACTATTAGAACTGGGACACATTTTGACTCAGCGGACTTTAGTGGCGCTAGAGTCGGTAAATTGACATATCGCATACAGTTAAACTGACCTCTGCACTGGTCATCGCCCGACCAATGATACACCTTTTTGTCTTGCCTGCGAAGCTGAATGCGAGACATGGGGATCACTAATTCCGGTGGCGGCGGCGGCGTCCGTCATTTGTGCAGTTTTGGTTAAGGTTTTTAAATCAACTTATTTTTCAGCAATTGCTCATCCGATCTCACTGAAACTTTACAAAAGTGATCTACACTATACAGGGATGTGATCTGGGTAACAATAGATTTAAATTTGGGTCATTATCCCCTCGCTTGTGTGTGTGTGTGTGTGTGTGCGTGCGCGCGCGTGTCGGCGCGCGTGCGTGAGTGTGTCGGCCGTCTGTGCACTTACAGATTGTAACGCATCTTCTTCTAGACCGTTTAAGATTGAACCTTGAAACCTTGGGAATGATTATACCTATGGGTAATGACGTGCATGGCACTTTTCGAATTTTGTTCTGACCACCCCCACCCCGCCCCCCCCCCCCTTCCCGGGGCTGGGCCCAGGGGTCAACAGGTCAAATTTGGCCAGTAATTATCGATTGTAATGCAACTCCTCCTATACCATTTCAGATAGAAACTTGAAGATTTAGGGATAATTGCAGATATGGGCAAGGATGTGCATGACACCTTTGGAATTTTGGCATGACAGGGACAGGGGCCTGGAGGTGGGGAATGTGGGGTAGAAAATAAAAATTTTCGAAAGTTTGTCATGTCGCATATCATTTTCAAGCCAATGATGAGTAAACTACAGTACAGGGAATTATTTTGATGTCGGTTCAAACTGAGGGTAGTGTTGGGGGGGGGGGGGGTGCGGGATGAAATGTGGGCACCAATCGATTGTAACGCTACTCCTCCTGGACCATTTCACATCCAAATATGTTTTATGCTGATTGTTTTTGACAAATGTTTCTTCTTTTTCCATACTATGAACTTTACTTATGTTTGGACCATTTGCCTTTCAGTTAGCCCCAGGGTGCCAGTTGTCATTACAATGACTTCACGTTACTCCTGGGCAGAAAGGCTTTATGGGTCAGTCTCCAAGTTATGCTTGCCCGGTGGGTAATACCATGGGTATTTTGAATCGGCATGTTGATTGTCAAATTTCCAAATGAGACTGTATCCGGTGGTCCATCATATCCTGTGATGTACAATTAATGTACAGTACAGGTAACCTATTTGCTATCTTCTGATAGCTCTTGTAGAATTCTGGTTTGACCCAGCGGTACGGCCCGGGGGGTGGGAAATATGGGGTAAAAAATAAAAATGTATATATTTATCATCACATAGCATTTTGAAGCCAATGATGAGTAGACTACAGTACAAGGGATTATTTTGATCTTGGGTCAAACTGAGGGCAGGCGACGGGGTCAAAAGTTGGCACCAATCGATTGTAACGCAACTCCTCCTAGACCATTTCACATAGAAACTTGAAACTTTCAGTATTATTACACATATGGCCAGGGATGTGCATGACACATTGGAATTTTGATATCATCCACAGGGGCAGGAGTGGGGAAAATAGTGTACAGAAAATAAATTGTATCAGATGTGGTCATGTCACATATCATTTTGAACCTTATAGTTACATGCAGTTGACTACAGTACAACACATTATTTTGTTCTTGAGTGAATCTGAGGGCAGTGGCTAGGGGTCAAATGGGCAATCTAATTCTATATATGTACATGGCCTGGACACTATGTTTTCGTAGAATATTTAGTCCTTGGCAGACCTCTTGTTTCAAAGTTTTGGACTTTGAACATTTTTCATGTTTTTCGGATAATTTTTTATAGACCACTGATTTTCAATAATGGCTACTATCTGCACCGTTACTAGTTTTAAGATTAGACTATCAACAGTTCGGGAAACTTGTCCATGTTTGATTCGTTACACTGGTTTGTTAGTGCCTTACTGAATATGCGTATTCCGAACCAATCCAAGTTTGCTTTGGCAATCCACACTACTCATGCCTTTACAGGTGAGACATTGTACGCTTCAGCGTTCTTGTTTAAAAATCTACCACTGGAATGACTAGCTCGATAACAGAGCCAGCCGTTCCCGTCACGCGATTTTAAAAAATCGTCTTCTAATTGCGCGCCAGTGGAACTTAAAATGTAAATAACAGTAGCATAGCCGGTATTAGAAAAATTACCACCCCCCTCCACAGGCAACCGTTTCACGATCCGCGGCTCCCACCGCCCTCTAAATTCCTGAAGCATATGAGTTTGAGACATGGGCCACACAAATACATACGAAATACCCAGGCCCCGCTGAACCACACCCATCAGTCCAAGGTTTAAGATCATTGATATAGACTTTATCAAACATGCGTTATAATACATGCAAATGGTTCATGCGAGGTAAGCCTGTTCGATGCTTAAGGAGCTGTCTTGGAGAATATTGTGGGCCACACAATGCTCATTTCCGGAAGGCTGCTGTTGAACCGAAGCCACGCAGAGGATGCGAGGCAGGTATTTGTACAGACTGTGGACTATGTCAAGCATGCAGGGGTCGTAAACATTCCAACAGAATGAACTACAAGAAGGCCTGTGCCAGGAGAAAGTTCAGTATTGTTATGGACGAATTTAAACACGTCATGCCTCGCATATGAGACACTAACTCTTATCTAGGCGCATCATCAGAAGATGGGAAGAAATCAAGCATTTAGAGACAGCCAGTGTAAGATCTAATATATAGACCTTGTATCCTGGTTACTATAACACAGCTTCGAATGATGGCAAAGCAATTCGGTCTTAGAGGCTATTTATTCTAAGGCCTGCAAAGCGGACCTGCTCCAGATGATTGCACGCGCCGATGCCGAGGGGTGGCAAAAGCAACTCTCCGGAGCACAACAGACAGGGAGGTTTCCGGCGCTCACCTCAGGGGAACCATGGAACCCTCACAAAAAAGCATAGCCGCTCCGTGCGCTTCGCCAGTTGTATGACGACTGTCAGCTTGCGGGCCAAAGCTGTAGCAACTCAGATGGTAAGCCATCCACAAGAACGCCTACCTCTTCTACAGAGAATCAGAAGACGATTCATGAGGGGGCCGAGATCTGAACACTTAGCCCAGAGTATGAGGTGAGAAGGTCAGCAGATTCTCAACGAGCGTCTCTGTGAGAGGGAGACAGAGGAGATAGGGCGGCGAACAGTATGCTGGACATTCTTCAGAGGACTAGAATGAGACATTAGAGGTCGGATCATGGAGAAGATCCAGCCCGTACAGAACGCCTTCTACCTTCGGTATACCCACACCTATCGAATCCGCCACATCGAGGATGGTAGAGTGATGCTCTTCCACAAGAATGCTCCAGGGAGTCCTTGGATGAATACACTAGGAGCGGCCCAGAACTGGGTGGAGGCCAGAGAGCAAGCCCGCCTCGACCCAGACAATATCGATCCACCCAACACCGCGTGGGCCTTCGTCCGATCAATCAACGTTGAGGTCAACGTTGTCATTGACAACCAGCCTCTGCTAGGGACAGGTCCCCTCCTAGCCTGGCTCCAATGCAGGAAGAGAATGGTGGCACTCGATACCTACAAGAACAACATGTGGCACTGGAGATGTCCAACAGTCCACCAGGGCGCGAGAGCTGAGAGAAGTACAGTTCCTGCGCGAGAGCTTGTTAAACAGTTCTATGGCCTGAACAGGCATGTGGCTGACATGTCAAAGACAACCCTGGAGCAGCTGGACAAGGTAGAGTTCTTTGCGAAGACAGGGATTCGAATTTACGAGCCTACCGAAGAGGGCATCCGGCATCTGACCAGGAAACCTGCTCACTATCCGAGCGTCATGACCATTGGAGTATATTACCTCCACGCCATCTTCATTAAGGACATCTCCAAACTGGCCCAGACTTTCAACTGCTGGCACTGTCAACAGCGGTTCACCCACGCATGTAGTCTCCATTGCCATGCTGACCGCTGTACAGGAGAAAAAACGACCATCGATTGTCTTGGGGAGGAGGTAGTAGCACGGCAGTCCCCATACAAGAAGGCCTTCTATCCATACCAACCGGCCAGTTCAGCGGCTACTCGTTGGATTGAATATGAGTCGAGAAACCGAGGAATTCCCATGCACCATGGAAAGTGTGGTCACGGTGGCGAGCATTGGATCAAGGGGGCTCCCATAGATGGTTATGATCCGACAACCGGCACAGTCTACCAGTTACATGGCTGTCACTGGCATGGATGTTCACAACACCAGCGATGTGAGGATGGCAAACAAAGATACCGCAAGACGGTCGCAAGAGATGGGAAGCTGAGAGCATCTGGATGCATGCTTGTGGTACAGTGGGAGTGCTGTTTAAAACGCTGTCCAAGCGTCCATGCACCGATGAAGATGGTACCATACACACACTTTATCGTCTATGACATTGAAGCCCTTCTAGATGAGATTAAAACCCACCCTACAGAGACTCTCACGATCGAGAGTGCCCACATACATATCCCGGTGTCAGTCGGCTGCTCCTTAGACGGTAGCATGAAAGAGCCGACTCACCTCCGCAATGCTAATCCCAAAGCGCTGATCTTCATGTTCATGAAGGTGATCCAACTATAAGCCTCCACGGTCCGTGCAAGTGTTCGGTCGCAGTGTCTACCCGCAGACTTGGACAAGCTACTAAAACAACAGCAGCGACTGATCGCGGAGTGGTGTGACCAGGTGCCTGTGCTCGGGTTCAACTCTGGCCAATACGACCTGAACCTCAGCAAGAAGTACTTCGTAGATGAGCTCACAAGTTGCGTAGGAACAGC
The DNA here is from genome assembly GCA_034401795.1 of Chaetoderma sp. LZ-2023a. NCBI lineage: Eukaryota > Metazoa > Mollusca > Caudofoveata > Chaetodermatida > Chaetodermatidae > Chaetoderma > Chaetoderma sp. LZ-2023a. The sequence continues at coordinate 82,734,346 of CM067375.1, forward strand.
AGGCATGGTGAAAATCGCCAAGAAAGCCAGCCAGACAATGTTCGTCATCACACCCTAACTAAAGTTTCTAGATGCGCCGAACTACCTCGACTCCCGGCTCTCCTATGAGTTGTGGAATCAAAGCTTATGGGTGCACACAGCACAAGAGCTGGTTGCCTTATGAATGGTTCGACATTCCCGAGAAGCTCAACTATCCAGGTCTCCCAGACTACCCAGCATGGGGGTCTAGGCTCAAGTGTGGGGGGGGGGGGGGAGGGGGAGGGGGGCTACCTCTTTGAGCTGTCAGAGTTGAAGCAATGTAAGCAGGCCTTCAGAGAGCAAGGAATGTGGGAATTCGCCGACTGGCTGCGATAGTACAATAACTTGGACGTCAGCCCATTCATCAAAGCCGTAGAGCGAATGCAACAGTTCTATACAGAATGCGGTATAGACATCCTGAAAAACGCGGTCTCCCTCCCAGGGGTGTCACTACAGTATCTTCTTCGTAGAACCGCTCAGCACATGCCAGATGTGAGCCTCTATGCTCCAGCCAAGGAAGCCTATGAGATGCCGAAGGGTACCATTGTTGGTGAGCCCAGCATCGAGTTCACAAGATACCATGAGTCGGGTGTTATGTGAATTCGTTCCTGTCCTATGGACACAGCGGGCGTGTCTGTCAGCGTATCCTGGGTTACGATGCGAATGCTCTGTACCTGTCTACAATGGGCCAAGAAATGCCATGTGGTAAAGAGGCAGTGGTCTGGCACTAGCGACGTAAAATGCTTTAAGGATCTCTTAGAAGATTGCTGGTGCGGGTTCACTGAGGTGGACATAGAGCTGCCCGAGGCCCTGTGGACGAAGTTCGAAGAGATGCCTCATCTCTTCTACAACCGTGAGATCCCAGTAGAGGTGGTACCTCCTAGGATGCTCATATACCTTGAGAAAACGGGTCGGAATCGCCCCACCACCAGCAAGCTGGTCGGTGCCCTCTCTGGCAAGAAGAGGCTTCTGTACGTACCAACATTCGAGTGGTATATTGCCCATGACCTAGATATCACTGCTGCCTACCGCACCATAGGCTCCATCCTACAGAAACTATTTGTGTGGTTCATGAACGCCGTTACAGAAGCCCGCCGCTCAGGAGATGTAGATAAGAGCAAAGCGCTCTTGGCAGAGCTCTTCAAACTCCTCGGCAACAGCGCTAATCGAGGCCTTAGGACGCCATACAATCACACAGTTCACCAAGGATGAACGCGCGGTAGATAGAACACTGTGCAGCGCATGGTTTGAGGATCTAGGGGAGATTGGTGAGTCCTACGATCTGCAGAGCCATAAGCCTAAAGTCACCATTCGTCGCCCCTTCCAGGTGGGTATAGCAGTATACGAGCTCGCGAAGCTGCGAATGCTGGAGTTCTACTACGACTTCCTCGATCTCTACGTAGTTCGTGACAGCTTCGAGTACCTGCAGATAGACACCGGTTCTGCGTTGCCATAGAAGGCTCCAACCTTGATGAGGTGATATGCCCAGAGATGCAAACGGAGTACCAGGCCTGCAAACGGGACTGGTTGTCGTGGGACAAATGGTCTGGACAGACACCAGGCATGTTCAAGCTTGAGTTCGAAGACACTCGTGGTATTGCTCTCTGCTCCAAGTGCTACTATGTTGAGAGCGTAGATGAGGCCAGAGGCCGTGTGAAGTGCTCAGCAAAGGAATGTCTAAACGGCAGAATGAGGTCTCCTGGCAGAGGTTCTACAACGCCCTCCATGGTGTAGCGGACAGAGCCACAAATCGAGGCCTCCGTATGTGCAACCAGGGTATGGTGACGTATGAACAGGAAAAACGTGGTCTCTCCGCCTACCACGATACGAGATACGACCTCTGCAGTGATATTGAAAACTGTCCATTTGCGGGCTAAGAGAATATTTTTGAAAATTTACAACTGGAATGGCTGGATCGGTAACCGAGCAAGTCATTCCAGTAGCAAATTTTCAGCAATGCTCTTCTTGGTCTGCAAATGGACACTGGCTAAGCAGAAATTAGAAAAATTTTTACCATTGCACTTTTGATGAATGTCCATTTGAAGGATAACAGAAATAAATTTTTTGTAAATTTTAGTTATAAATTTACAAAAATACTCTTTTTGGCTACAAAAATCAAATTTCCTTGAAGGTTAATTGGCAATTAAATGGTTAATTGAAATAAATAGTATTTTGAGCGCGTTAATGCGCTGTTGAGACAAGAGGCACTAAGGGTTAAAGTTTTCTATAGTGGGCACCCAAATCTGGAGCCATGGTATTATACCATAGAGCCTAGTTTTATACGAGGGCTGATCCTAAGGACCACTGTTATCTGGCACCAGAATATATATCCCACCACCATTGAAATATACATGTGATGGAGGATTCCAGGTTATCCATTAATCACATGACGTCATAATCAACTACGTGGCGTATCTGATGACGTCATAATCACTTACGTCATGAATGACGTAGCTAAGTTCGTCACGAACGATTAATTGATGTCAGGCTTATTGTACAAATTGTAAGTTACTATTTAATAAACAGGCTGTTGAATATTTTGAAACTAATTTGACCGGGCAATGTTATAGGCAGTACCAGCACAATATTCAACAGTTTTCCCGAAATTGATAGTCAGAGAGTACAGGGATCGATCTATCTCAACACAGTCAAAGCGTGGGTGAAGCTTAACTAGAGATTGGCGTGCCATAGCTAAACCTGGATTCCTCTATTATAGGTGGCCGTTAAAGACAGGTGGTGACCTAGCTGTATAATTATAATTTAGCGGGAAACTAATCTCAGCTCAGCTCAAATACAGTATTTTAGTCAGCGATTACTTCTAAATATATATATATTCCACATCATTCACTTCCCAGCACATTCCCATCTATGCAGCACAATGGACCTTTCCCAATGCGTTATTGTACAAATTGTATGGCTTTACGAATTAATAAATATTATGTCGAATATTTTGAAATTAATTTGACTGGGCGCTGTTGCTGCCATATGTAGTAACAGCACCCAGTCAAATTAGTTTCAAAATATTTAACAGATTATCTGTAAAGTTTTCTGGAAATTGATTGTCATGGAGTTCAGGGATCGATCGATCCCAACGCGAACGAGGTGTGGGTGGACTTTAGCTAGAGGTGAGCTGGGTTTAACAAGACCTGCAAAGGTCCATTAGTTTGTTTGTCATCATCGTATGAATGGTGAAGTGTGACGTCACATATAACCATGCATCTTTTTAAGATCTCTGGTGTCGCCTACCTTCAACTGGACTTCTTGCTTAATATCCAAAAATACAAAATAATACACCTCTCTCCACACCCCACCCCAACACTCACCCACCCACCCACCCACCCCTCTCTATTCCTCTCTCCCTCTCACTGTCCCTCCGTCACCCCTCCCTCCCTAACCCCCCCTCCCTCCCCCCACTCTCTCTCTCTCTCTCTCTCTCTCTCTCTCTCTCTCTCTCTCTCTCTCTCTCTCTCTCTCTCTCTTCCTCCCTTGAATTGAATTGAATTGAATTGAATTGCATCATTATTCTTACGCTTCAGCGGTGATGAATGGATTTGCCACAAGTGAGTTCTGCATCCGTTCAAGTGGTATTGCTATAATTGGCACGGTATTCATCACAGTGGCCTCGGAGGCTGAAGGCGTTGCTCTACTCAAGAATGGGGGTGTAAGTCCAGCGATGCAATGCGCTTAATGTCATATTTATTGCCAGCTTATTTGAGCCAAATGGCGTATTATTGGAGAAGACTGTTATAGTATTAACCATTTCACCGTCAAATCCCTGAAAAAGTCGATATATAACTTATCACTATAGAGCTTTGTGATATAGAACTTATTCTAATGAATATTTTGTAATTAATTTGACTCTATGGGCCATGGAAATGAGATTTGGGGAATTCATGATGAAGGGGTTAATGTCTTGAAATTTCGCGCGCTATGTGATGCCGAAATCGTGGCTTAACTGTCGAAAGGTCGTTTCAGACCAGAGGCGAATTCTCGCGCGGTTTTTGAAGCGGTGCTGAAGAAAAAAATAAAACATTAATTTCCTAATGTGTGGGTATACACCAGGCGCGAGAGAATAATGTGCCGGCGATTTCCTGAGCGGGCGAATTTTAAAAATAGAACTTGCCCTATTTTTTTCGCTCAGTTCTGCAGAATAGTATATATTGTGTTGTATATATGAGGACAACTGGTGATTAAGATGCGATCATAATAGAAGTAAAATTGAAAATATTACTATGTATAGGCATATAAATCGAAATGAATTACATAACAAACTAAATACAAAACTAGTAAAGGGATGGGAAACATTCAGACGTAGAAGACAGTCGTCTAAACATATCAAGATCGTGCCTCAGTTCCCAATACGAGTCTATGGCAATCCGCATATTCCCCTCAAGGTGTTACGATGGGTGCGTTCAGTATATGTGCATTCTAATGCGATAAGTTACAACGCCCGTTCATCAAGATTGCGTTTGACCAATAGGAGCTACAATGGCCGCAACATGATTACATATTACGTTTTGTCTGTTTGGAATGTAAGGGGCACAACTACCGATGCTTGAAATGAAAACAAATTACACACCGTCCGACATTTCAATCCAGGAATCGAAAATAATAGACGTTATTAAATCATTACTAGCTAAACAAAGCCTCGGGAAATGAAGAAATAAATCATAAAATGTTAGAAGGAATTGTGGATTCAATTGCTTTTCCGCTATATCTGCTTCCTAATAAATCAATTGAATTTGTTGTATTTCCGAATGCATGGAAAACTCCCATCGTTACTTTATTTAAGAAGGGAATCTTAAACGACAAAAAAGACCCGTTTCCGTGATAAGCACTGTTGGTAAAGTAATGGAAAGGATAATATCTAAACACGTTTACAAACGTATTAGTGGTCAAAATCTTCTCTGTACGCACCAGTCTGGCTTTCGTCCCGGCTACACAACAGTGTTTAAGTAATTGAGCTGTGCCATATTCTGTCAAAAGCAATTGACGAAAGCAAATCCGTGTGCGTTCTTTTCTGTGACATTTCAAAGGCTTTTGACAGGGTATGGCACAATGGACTTTTGTTTAAGTAGGGCATCTCACATGGTTTAGGAGTTATTTATCATCTCGATACCACTGCCTTACAATTCACCTTTCCAGAGTACCCACCCATCATATGACGTCATAATGAACTGCGTGGTGTGTACAATGACATCATAATGAATGGCGTCATGAATGACATCGATAAGTACGTCACGAACGCATATTTGAAGCCGATCTATGCGTTATCGTACAAATTGTTTGCTTTTACTATTTAATAAATAATCTGTTGAATATTTTGAAACTAATTTGACTGGGCGCTGTTGCTGCCATAGGCAGCAACAGCACCCAGTCAAATTAGTTACAAAATATTCAACAGCTTCCCTGTATAGTTTTCAGGAAATTGATAGCTAGGGCATTTGGGGGATAGATCACCCCAACACGGCGAGGTGTGGGTGGAGCTTCGCTATTGATGGGCGGGGCATGGCTAAAGATTGAAAGGTTCATTAACCAGGATAAGTCGTCTCTCAGACAAACTGGAGCTAGAGTGCCTCAACGTTCCTGCTCGGTCCTCTTTTACTCCTAATTTATATAAATGAGGTTTCAAAACATATTGGGAGCATCGTTAGATCTTATGCTCAAGATACTGCATTATGCTGCGCTGATTCACCGTCTGTTGAAATAGAGATGTGATTAAATGAAGACCTAGGTGCCATTTCTATCCAGGCACAGAAATGGCTATTGATATTCAACGCTACAAAAACTGTGAATCTATTACAGTCTCAAGCGCAGAGAGAGAGAGAGAGAGAGAGAGAGAGAGAGAGAGAGAGAGAGAGAGAGAGAGAGAGAGAGGTGAACTTCCTTCATACGTTGATTTGGCTCACTTGTCTCACTGGAAGTTATTTTAATTGGAAGTGACAATCTTTCTGCCGAAGAGAATGAGAAGCCATCGAGGAGTGTACGTCGTTTTATGAGGCAGACGGGCAGATTTTGACATCTGTTTGTCTGTCTTATGGATCAATGTACATTCAGTAAGCATATTATCAAGCATCTTCTCTCCCTCCCACACTCCATCCCTTCCTCCCTCCCTCCCATAATATCCGCATCGAGGCATAATTATTGATGGTATGGATAGATTTAGATCGAATTACTGATATTTGAATGACAATAAGCGATTTTACTCTTTTTTCCTCTCCGGTGTGCAAGCAATTGTCGGGCGACAAAACAATGTTACGCCCGCGAGCCCGCGCAAGAAAATCGTCAAATGTCTTGTCTGAACGACCTTTAGCATACGTGCGCCTTGACTATCAAGAGTACTTGCGTAGGCTTATTCTTACCGCTAGCTTCATACTTCTGAGAAATTGGTATACGCCCGTAATCAGCGCGGTATTACAGCTTTCCACGCTACCGTGCAAATCTGAGTGCAAAAAAATGTAACTATAAGAGGGATATGTTACAGCTTAAAATAATCTTAACGAAACCTCATCACAAATTTACTAGCTGTTATCTGTTATGCATTATGCATCACGTTAGACGTTTCGTCATAGTGCGGGCGTTTTAGCCATGCCCCGCCCATCTCTAGCTAAGCTCCACCCACACCGATCGGATTGGAATCGATCGATTTCTGAACTCCCTGGCTAGCGGTTTCCAGAAATCTATCTGGGTAAGCTGTTGAATATTTTGAAAGTAAATTGACTGGGAGGTGTGGCTGCTTATGGCGGCAACAACGTCCATTCAATTTACTTTCAAAGTATTTTGCATAATGCTTAATAAATAGTAAAGACATACAATTCGTACAACTTGACGGTCTATTAAGTGATTATAAGAGAATAACCGATTGCACGCACCTCGCTAATATACCTTTCCATTTTAGTTATGTCCCCGCCCATCTCTAGGTAAGCTCCACCCACACCTCGATCGGGTTGGGATCAATCGATCTCCGAACTCGCTGACTAGCAATTTCCAGAAAGCTATACGTGTAAGCAAGCTATTGAATACTTTAAAACTAATTTGACTGGTTGATCATTGATGTTGGTTTAAACAGATTTTATTTTTGTTCTGATTGAAGCACAATAAGATATGTGTCTTATAACCCAGTCTTCCATACGCCTAAACATATAATACGTTGAAAACTGAAATAATCATCATCTATAACCCGTCCAACCCCTGAGTCAACTTAGACTGGGATTTGTTTCCAAATATTGCGTGGGTGTTTGAGGCACGTTATACATGTAATAGATTGTTCTTATTTCCCTAGCACGTTTGAAAATTGATTCGCTGAACTGTGTACGACTCTGAAGATCGTTCGTTACCCGCGGTCGAGTTGTTTTAAAGTTCGACTAGTTAATTTTATTCTGTCAGGGTAATAACTAACCGATTGTCCTTATGCTATACACCGACCCTTGTACATTGTCACGGCTAAAAACCCGCTGAGGTTCAGACGTTTAATAATGATCAACCCGTTAGACTAATGGAGGAGTCTTCCATAATTGTCCCTACTCTCTAGCTTGACCATTTAGAGTCTCCCATGTTTGCACGAGTTCCCGGAGTCAGGAATAAGACGTGCCTAGACATGTAGCCTGCCCGTCACTCATTACGTAATACATTAACCCTTGAGCGGTTGCCATGGCTCCAAGAAATCATCCTTAATTACCCCCATTAAACCTTGTTAATCAGCAATACGCTAATCACCCTTAAGCGTGCCTCATTGGATACCTGGTGACCCATGATTTAATGAGGGGGCGGGGCTTCGTCATCGAGCGAGTTCCCAGGAAAAGACGTGCCCAGACATGTAACCTGTTCGTCCCTCATTACGTAATACATTAACCATTGAGCGGTTGGCATGGCTCCGAGAAATCATCCTTATTTACACCCATTAGCCCTCGTCAATAAGCCGTAAGCTAATTACCCTTGAGCTCGCCTCATTGAATTTCTGGAGGCACGTGACTTAACGAGGGTGAAGGGGCTTCGCGATCGAACGAGTCCAGACATGTAACCTCTCAATCATCCTTAATTACCCAATCATTAACCCTTGACAATCATTACGATAATTACCATTAATCTCACAGCATGACAGGAGGCATGTGACTTAAGGAGGGAGCGGGGCTTATGGTCACCCTCTACATCTAACATCCAATCAGAACTGGGGAAGATCTGGGTACCTTTTTCACACCTTTACACAAAGGCGGCAAAGATTAAAGGAAAATAG
>CM067375.1:82747596-82780096 GCA_034401795.1 Chaetoderma sp. LZ-2023a
GCAATTAAATGTAGGTTTTAGGCGATCCTCTCTCTGGCGCTAGAATGGTGATGGAGGACAGTGGAGAGAGAGAGAGAGAGAGAGAGAGAGAGAGAGAGAGAGAGAGAGAGAGAGAGAGAGAGAGAGAGCGAGAGCGGGAGAGAGAGAAGTTGTGGGAGCAGCTCTTGACTAAGGTCTTTTAGTCGTCTAGTGAGCGGTATTTTCCATTGGGTGAAAAGTGTGCAGATGGGCCAGCGAGATGAGCAATTTGCAGCCTCCTTGTCAGGTAGTACGTCGGCCTAAATCAGGTGGTCGCACATGAGTCATTAGGGCATGTTGGAGTGATAAGAGGCCGTCTCTCGGGCGCTAACTCGAACTAGGATCTGGGATCGGGTCCAGGATAGGGGGGAGATACATCAGAAATTCTCCCTGTGTTCGTTACATCACTAGCTATCGCTAATCATCAGGTTCATCTCACCGGTTACTATAAAGTCATTGATGCTGGTTCATTTTCCTAAGTCGTCTATTTTTCTTTTTTGTGCTTCTACTTTGGTGTGCTGTAAATGGGGAATCCTCGCATGGCGCTATAGTTCTCACCACCTGGTTGATCCAATGTTCTATGGAGTTGTCCTGAGGTGGTCCTTCTGTGTCTGCCTATCTCTAACTTTTATTTAGGGGATCCCGCACTAGGCGGTAGTCTTGGAGAAAACGAAATATGCTTTGCAGTTTATGGCCTCTGGCAACTGCAGAAGGATGCTATCAATTAGATTATGCGAGAACCTCTACCTTCGCATAGTTGGGAGAATGTTCCGCTCAGAGCTGAAGGCTGGCCTGAGCGGCATCAAGAAAGACTTGACGAAGTCCATGGGTGATCTTACCAAGTTTCAGATGCAACAACCGACTCGTGTACATAAGAGGAACGTGTTTAGGTAATCACTGTCGACTCTAGGTGCCGCAGTGGTCTAATGCAATGGCTGAGAGAGGAAGACGCGGTCGATTTGAAAAGGTTTCTTGCTTATGAGGCAGTTATCTGTTTCGGTCACCAAATCGAAGGTCAATAACGGCAGGGTCGAGTAATTAAGCGAGTTTAACCTAACCGTCTGTCAAAAACAAAAGAGCAGTCACTCGTTGATGGAGAAGGTCATGTCACTGTGAGAGTCATTCAAGCATGCACCTAATGCGCGCTAGTGGCTGTAGTGAAGTACCTTTATGCAGTAAGGTCTTCTCAGAAAACAATGACAAGTGTCGCTAGACCTGTAACGGGCTAAATATGTGTAGACGAGACCAATGCCTAGAGAGAGAGAGAGAGAGAGAGAGAGAGAGAGAGAGAGAGAGAGAGAGAGAGAGAGAGAGAGAGAGAGAGAGAGATAGAGAGAGTATATCCACGGGGAGTGGTTTTAAGTGGCACGAATTGTGTCACGATCCTAAGGTCGGTGCGAGAAGGTGGCAACGGCAATGAAAGCATAAAAGAAGGTGAGCTGAGAAAAGGTGGAGGCACATGTTTTTTTAACCTATGATTGTTCACTACGGTCTGTCAGAATAACTCGAAACGTGGTGCCTGTGACATGCGGCATCATCGCTGTCCCAGACAGAAGATACGACGGATGCAGTGGAAAAGTAACATATCTACCGGCAACTTTCGTTTATGAGGTGACCCAAGTATGGTGTGGTGGACCTAAATTTTCCAATGTAGAATGCCTTTTTGGTGGTAATAAAATAATGCTATAGGCTAGAATCTATGTTTAGTGTAGTTTCTAACTATATACAAAATCTAATTTATAGGAAAAAATTTCTAGCATCCTTTTTCAGGAACATAAGCAATTCGTAATTTTCATCAAAATTGTTAAATTCCTATAGTCAAAATTGATTTGTCTGCTATCTTTAATTGTAAATTATATAACCTTAACATAGATACTCAATTATTTTAAAATATGCTCTTGAAACGTTAAAAAATCTATTTTGCACAAATGTTTGACTTGTTATAGTAGTATTGTCTGACGATGCTTAAAACGTGTGTTGAAAGTTTGAAAAAAAAAATGTAGAAATTGCATCGTCTACATGAAAACAGCTTGTAATTTAGCCGATTGACGCCGACAGAGGTGTTAGAATCACCCGTCCAGCCCAAGCGTTTGAGTTGTAACTGCCAGAGACCTTGTGTCAGACAGAGACACGATATTAACAATCTATTCGACCTAATAGCAAAGCTGAATTATTGGTGTTTGAAAAAATAAAATAAAATAAAATAAGCTCAAATAAAATAAACATTATAAATAATCAAGTAAATAAACTTTAACTATTAATAAATAAAGCTAAGGGGAGGGCGTCGTCTTGCTAGTTTAGTCTGATTTTTAGGTTTGCTAAAATAACATGACAGTTTAAAAATTACTTTTGACAGTTGGTACTAGTCAATGATCTAGTTTTAATTGACAGGGGTTACTTCATCAATGAGCTGGAATACTCCGCCAAGTTTACGATTTATTATTTACTAAGCATTTTGTTGAACATTTTGAATCTAATTTTACTGGCCACTGTTAGCAACGGCACCCAGTAAAATTAGTAATGGCAGTTGATGTGTCTTGTTGAACGACATTCAGACTACTAACCAATTGCATGGTTTGTTAGATCCACAACGTGACTATTGGCAATGCTTTGGGTGGCTATCCCTATTAGCAGCGTGTTAAGAGTGCATCAATATCTGAATTAGGCCACGGCCCCCCCCCCCCCCCACACACACCCCACCCCCACCACCCCACCCTAAGATTTTCGGGAATCATTACCCTTCCAATACCTCTACATGGCACAAAACGCCTCTTCAGAACTGTTCATATTTTAATATGTTCATTAGGTGGTCTCTCTTCAGGTAGGCGATGCTTGTTGAATGTGTTATAAGCCTAGAGTTGTTCTAACCTCAGGACACCTTGATGCGCTCACTTATAAGAATATGGTGTTAGAGCCTATGGGCGAGAGACTCTCCTAACACCCGTTTCAGGTAGACGCGAGGGAATGTAACTCCTGGACCACATAGCCAGGTATAGTGCGTATACATGTTTCTATAACTCTACACGGAATAGGCTAATATAATAAGCAGGTAGATAGTTTGACTGGCTCATACAACGAGCAGTCAGTGTTCATGTCTGTAAATCTAGGACTGAGCGTGGCAATTATTATTATTATTATTATTATTATTATTATTATTATTATAAATAATATTATAATTAATAATAAATAATATTATTATAATTAAGGCTGCATTGTAGTGGTAGCGCTAGTATGTTTTGAAGCATTTCTGCAGCTTAGGTTGATCCACTGGGCTTCTTGATAGAGGAGATACCAAGGTGCTGGACATGCCAGGATTACCATTGCTATATTGCCTTTTTCTGGCTCAGGAAATGTTACGGCGCGGGTTTGAATGGTACACCTTTAGACTATAAATTCCTTGCATAGTACCGGTACTAGCAGTACTAGTAGCACTGGGTGTAGACTACTGGTCTCGTTGAAACCGTTATGATGCTATAGACCTTCCGACACCCAGACTGCTAACCATGTGCATGGTTCCTTAAAAGTCATATATGGAGAGTGTATTTTAAGACATTATAATATACCCAGTCCGTCCAAATCACATAGCTGTTATCAATTTGCTAATACATGGCATATTTTTGTATTTATTGCCAATAAAGTATATAGCTTCAGAATATCGCGTCATGAATTACCTCCCTTGAATTCCAAGCAGCTGTGACGTCATAGTGGAACAACCGCTAAGCAAAGCTAATACAGGCAACACTGTTTAACCAGGGTAACATTTTTATTCTATTGTATTTAGCAATGGATTTTGAAATAGGCAATGATCTCAATGATATTCCCGGTAGACATTAGTCAGAACTTTATAGTAGCGCCGATGCCATATTTAAATATGAATATCTCGGGCACAAAACCCCTTTTTTAGATGAGATCTGCTTCGAGAAATAACTCAGTGTGATTCTGTAGATACTGTATTTTTACGACACTATATTTTGCTACATCCACTATTGATGGGATGGCCGTCAAGCGCAGATCTAGGACTTTATAATAGAGTTAGTCCAATATTGGAGAGGGTCTGTGAGTGAGGGTGTGCCCCTCCATATGGCTGGGCGGGTTCTTCTCCCTCAAAGTTCCGATGCTATGCCAAGTCATTTCCTGCATTCCATTTGATAAACAACATATCTATTTTGTATCCAAACTGCGCCTATAATTCAGCAGAATCTATTATGATTTTTCTCTATTCCCCATCACCCCCACCCCCTCCTCGTACGCACGCATGCACGCACACACGCACGCAAGCATGCAAGCACGCACGCACGCACGCACGCACGCACGCACGCACGCACGCACGCACGCACGCACGCACGCACGCACACACACACACACACACACACACACACACACACACAAACAGATGCACGCACGCACACACACACACACCAAATCCAGATTTGTTTAAGTCTAAGACTGGAGAAAGCTAGGTCTATAGTGGATACATTGTATAGGCCTATATAATTAAATTTCCTGTATACTTAAGCCAAACTATTTGTGACAATCCAAAGCATCAATTTTAACAAGCATAGATTACAATATCATTTACGGCTATATATTATGCCAGCAATGAGTGACCGGTGGGGGCGGGAGTGAGGGGGGGGGTGGACTTCTCATAGGCTACGTGATTAACCTACTTGAACCAGCAAATAACACTACATTCAGTTGCAAAAATTATGCCAAAAATACCTGTGGTCGGACCTACACATTGCCACTTATGTTTCCTGTCATTCTAAACATAGGCCTACACATGCGTGCGTATCCTATATGTATGTGGGTGAGGAGGTAAATTCTGGGTATATATCTATACCACTTCTTTGAATGTAATGTAGCATGTAACGTATAAATTTACGCATAGTGTACATGTGTTGTGTATATTGAAAAAGCACATATATGAGTGAAGATGCGCAAAAAACGTGACAATAATCATTTATAACAGGTGGGTAAGATGAACTAAATTGTCATATTTAGATAGGCCTACGTTTATTAACAGTGCACAAATTTACGTTGGATAGCTTATGCTTACGCTTAGACTGTCGAAATTGTTTGTTTACTATAAGCTTTCATTGACGTCCGCATGAACTGAAAGAGAGACTATCGATAACCGATATGTCAGTCTTCTTATGAATTCGCCCATCTGCTACTACTTAAGTGCTTCCATCACACTGAATGCTTGTTTTAATGCTGTCGTAATGATAATAATTGTAATATTACAAGTAGTAGTAGTAGTAGTAGTAGTAGTAGTAGTAGTAGTAGTAGTAGTGTTGGTAGTAGTAGTAGTAGTAGTAGTAGTAGTAGTAGTAGTAGTAGTAGTAGTAGTAGTAGTAGTAGTAGTAGTAACGGTAGCAGAAACAGTAGCAGAAACGGTAGCAGCAACGTTAGCGTTACTGGTAGTAATAGTGGTAATAGTAGCGGTAGTGGCGTTGGTCATGTGGTGGTGGTGGTGGTGGTGGTGGCGACGGCGACGGCGGTGCTTGTGGTGGTGGTGCTAGTAATGGTGGTGGTGGTGGTGCTGGTGCCAGTGGTGGCAGTGGAGATGGTCGTGGCGGTGACGGTCGTGTGTCGTGAATGTGGTGGCAATTGTCATCACCGCCGCCGCCCTGATGCTGCTGATGTCGCCACAGCCACTGCCTCCACAGCTGCCGTCATCGTGATCGTCGTCACCGTCGTCGCAGTCACTGTCGTAGTAGTAGTCGTCATCGCGATCATAGTAGTAGTAGTAGTAGTAGTAGTAGTAGTAGTAGTAGTAGTAGTAGTAGTAGTAGTAGTAGTAGTAGTAGTAGTCGTTATTATTATTATTATTATTATTATTATTATTATTATTATTATTTTTATGATTAGGCTTCCAAGCTGCAGGCTGGAAGCCTATTGTAATTGTGCCGATTATTATTATATTTTTTATTTTTTTTATTCCGCCGGAAAAACCTAAATGTCTTCTTCTCCCATACCGGTTAGTGGACTGGAGTGAAACTTTGTAGGATGTAACTATGCCCTAGCCTCTTTAAAGTTTGAGGACAGAAAGTTGCTAGGTCACATGGTTTGGCGGCCATCTTGGAATTTATGTAAAGATTTGTGCATATTTAACAATCTTCTATGAAACCGCTGCCTGTATTGGATGGAAACCTGGTTTATCGGAATGATACCAGGGCCTGCTGAAAATTTGAGAATTACATGTTACCACGTCACATTGTTTGGCGGTCATATTGATGACATCATAATTTCAATAAATGCTCATTTCTCGAAGATTCTGAATATAATGCATTGATATTTTGAGAACTTGGTCAGTTACTCAATGCCCACAAGCTTCCCCACTATAAAAGGAATCGGTCAATGAACAGCCGAGCTATTACATCTTGAAATTGTTTAAATTGCTACTGTTTATGTAGTAATACCTTTGGCGGGAAATTTGAATTGGCGGTTTATCAATATTGACTAAATTCAAAGGGTGAAGTGCAAGGCTAAATTAAACCTATTAGTGTTGAATGGCAAGGCGCAATTAACCCATTTACTGCTGAATTGTAAGGCACAATTAACCCTTTTATTGCTGAATTACAAGTTTCAATTATTCCCAATAGCACTGAATTGCAAGTTCAATTGACCTTTTTACTGCTGAAGTGCAAGGCACAATTAACCCTTTTACTTCTGAATTGCGCAAGTAATCCTTTTACTGCTGAATTGCAAGGTGCAATTAACTCATTTACTTCTAAATTACAAGTCTCAATTAGCAATTTTACTGTCCAATAGCAAGTGTCACTTAGCCCTATTACTGCTGCATGACAAGTGTCAATTAACCCTTTTATTGCTGAATTGCAAAAGGTCATTTGAGTGCAATAATGTCATTTGATTGTAAAAAGGTCACATGAGACCAAAAAGGTCAAATGAGGACAAAAAGGTTATTTGAGTGCAATAATGTCATTTGAGTGCAAAAAGGTCAAATGAGTGCAAAAATGTCAAATGAATGGGAAAAAGTCAAAAGAGTGCAAAAAGGTAAAATCAAAAAATGATCTTTTAGTGCAGAAAGGTCAAACGAGATTATTTTGGCCACAATTATTCATTTTCCTCAGTTTTTTGTTATTTTGGCCCATTTTGTTCATTTGTGACTGTATTCCTTAACCATTTTCTGCCTTTTGGGACTAGATTTTGCTCACCTTTGTCTGTTTTTAACAATTTCTGAAAGCATTTGAGCATGTTCTGTGTTTTCTGTTCATTTAATCTATTTGTAAATATTTTTTGCAACAGATTTTGGTAATTCTTTTAACCATTTTTGGTCCTTTTCACCAGTTTAAACCTTATACTGCTGAATTATCTTACTTAGCCATTGTATCTTTAGCCTTAATTGCTGACTTTCCATCATTCCCTGATAGGCCCCATGCTGTTGCAGGTATGGTAATGTTAGTGGTCTAGTTGGAGCTTTGTGAAACTGTCTTGGAAGCCATCCACAGTAACTGCTTGCAGTTACAGGTCTAGTTATTATTATTATTATTATTATTATTATTATTATTATTATTATTATTATTATTATTATTATTATTATTATTATTTCTCAGGTGATCCACGGTGCATATTCGCTTGAACACATATAATCTCTTTCCATGGAAACGATAATATTATTATTATTATTATTATTATTATTATTATTATTATTATTATTATTATTATTACTTCTGATGCTATGTCAATCCAAGTTCCAGCAATATCTGTCTATATACCCACGATAGCATAATCACGACCTTATAATTCATTCCGGGTATATATTTGTATTTACAGTTTATGAGATAATGGACCGTTTCCAGGTTATCCACTCATAATATGACGTCATATGATACATTTTATATGTCAACTACGTGCCGTGTTGGATGATGACATAATCATGGCATCATGAATGCCTTGATTTAGTCTGTCTTAAATTAGTTTCAAAATATTCAACAGCTTGCCTGTATAGTTTTCTGGAAATTGATAGTCACCGAGTTCAGGAATAGATTTATCCCAACATGAGCTCGGTGTGGTTGGAGGTTAGCTAGAGATGGACGGTGCATAGCTAAAACTGGAAAGGTCCATTGACATAGGTAAACTCTTTTATCCAAAAAACATATGTGTGTATCTTTATATGCATTCACAAGCTACACCTTATAACATGTACGGGACGAGTCCGAGTTCACCAGGCATATCAGAATCGGCATAAGGTGGATATTGTCTGGGAAATAATCATGCATGCTTCTCAGAAACGTATATACTATCACATGCTCGTGCTTACACGCACATGCGTACCATGCACACAAAACATACATATGCACGTGCGTAAGCAGAAGTGGGCACGCATTCGCTATGCATTTTTACCGTACTTATTTTTATTGCCATATAATCATTCCATACATTGCTTTCAATACAACTAAAACAAGTAAAATACTGTTATGTAGTTTAATCTGTGGAGAAGGTTTGTCTCCCCTCCCCCCACCCCTCTTCATCAGTCCATTGATGTATGTTCATCTGACAGTGGCCAATGGCCAAAATAGAAGGATCTCTTTCTGTCATTTCCCCGCCCGTGTCTAACTAAGCTCTGGCTACTTTGAAACCTGAATTCCCAGAACCCAAAATAAGTATGCAGGTAATTTGTTGAATTTTCTGAAAGTAATTTGACTGGTGGCAGCAACAGCTCCCATACAGATTACTTTCAAAATATCTTACAGAATGTTTATTAAATTGTAAATTTAATCAACAGATACAATTCTTACACATTCGTGACAGACTTCTACTTTCAATACATCATCTATATGATGAGCTCAGCTGACAATTGACCTTGATAATGAGGTCAGGTAATTGGGTTATTGGATCTTTTTGCTTATAGTCATTCCATGGGCTACAAGAAACTACCTTGTACATACGTACACAAGTACACATGCACTCACACACACACACACACATACACAAGCACACGCACATGTGCACGGTTACACCCCAATTGCCACGACCAAACAGCGAAGCTATATTGTTCTTTTACTTTGAACTGTGCAGATTAATTATATATATATATATATATATATATATACATATATATATATATATATATATATATATATATATATATATATATATATATATATATATATATATATATATATATATATATATATATATATATATATATATATATATATATATATATATATATATATATATATATATATATATATATATATATATATATATATATATATATATATATATATATATATATATATATATATATATATATATATATATATATATATATATATAATTAATCTGCACAGTTCAAAGTCAAAGAACATTATAGCTTCGCTGTTTGGTCGTGGCAATTGGGGTGTAACCGTGCACATGTGCGTGTGCTTGTGTGTGTGTGTGAGTGCATGTGTACTTGCATATATATATATATATATTTATTAGCATGAGATAAACTGGGTGTCACAGTGTTTTGGATATCTTAATGTTACGCATATGACCAATAACGAGGGGTAACAAAAATGGCAATGACTCTCGACACAATCATAGTGCACTGGAAAATGACTACTCAAAATGCTGCTCTTATGCGTCTCTAGCATTTCTACATAACATAGGCCAATTAGTTACGTAATTGGTTCATTAGAGGTGTAAATGTCACAAATGTTCCTCGCTTCTTAATCCATCTTGCCAATTCGGAAAAAGATTAAATTTGCTCTATAGGCTGCTTAAATGTTTCTATTTTTGTATGCATTTGAACTTTGCTTATGATTGGACAATTTGTTTTTCGGTCGGAATTGGTGTGCCAGTAGTCATTGTAATGCAGGGTGCTACCAGGCAGAGAAGCTTTAAGGCTCCGAAGCTAGGTTTGTCCATGAGGTTATGCACCATTGGTATTTTGATTCGACAAGTATATTGCCATTTCAAAATGAGATTGTATCTGGTGGTCCATCACATCCTGTGAGGTACAATTACTATACAGGTACCCTATTTGCTGTCTTCTGATAGCCATGTTCTCTATATTGTATGTACATGGCTTGAACTTTACTTTTTCACAGAATATTTAGTCCATTGCAGGCCGTGTCCTGCAGCAGCATACGAGTGCGAGATATTTGGCATCCTCTAATACCACTTGTATATGATTGATGCAATAAAGTATTTTATGTGATTAATGCCTTATGTTTAGTTCCAAAGCCATGAAGTATTGTATATGATTAATGCTTGTACGCTAGACAATTTAAAAGAACTTGGTGTAACATATGCAGTTTAGTTTTGATTAATGCCATGAAAAACTATACATTACATTTTATTGCTCATACCACATCTGGGAGAGTCTTGATGTATTCTGCGGCTGTAGTAGTAGAAACATCATACAGCTGCAATCAGTCCTTCTTTGCTTCCGCCCACCGTGTCCTGTCCTCAGCCACAAATCCTTAGCTTCCTCAGGTCCATTCTTGACTTGAGTGTACCTAATCCTACTTTCTTGAGGTCACCTCGTAGCACGCTTAGCAGGTTTATGCAATGGCGTCCTCTCCTGGCTCTGTATTTGCTGGCATCGAGTAGGTCGAATTCCAAGGCTTTCTGTGTTGGTGTGTCTTCTGGAATCCTTAGCACATGGCCAAACTTGGACCATCTTTGCTGGGCGACTTTTACAGACAGCGGTGGCATATTACACATCTTGTATAGTGCATCGTTGGAAATTATGCTCTCTGGCCATCGCTGTCCAGTGATGGTGCTTAGGTGTTTGTGGTGGCAGGCGTCAAGTTTGTCTACAACTACCTTTGGAGCTGCAGTTATACATCATCAAGGATATGCAGGTTGCATTGTATAAATCTCGCCTTTATACCAAGGGCATCTTTGATCTACGAATCCATAGCTTCCAGAAGGACTGGAAAGCTATGTTCCCCATGATGCAGCGTGTAGCAATGTCAGCAGTACGACAAAGCAGTGAGCCCAAGATTCTACTTTTCCACCATGGTTCGCAGCCACGGAGTGGATCATCATTTTCTTTAGTTTCATGCTTTGAAGATAGGTATATGTGGGTGAATTCTGTTTTGGGTTCATTCATAAAGAGATCCTCAATTTTTTGTTTGCTTGCAGCTATTGGGAGATGTTCGTCAAGGGTTTCATTTCCTCATCTATAAAGTTCATATCGTCGGCATATTCCATCTTCAATGACTTGACTCATACTCTCAGCTTGGTGTCTGCAAGCAGTAGTCTCACTAGTCATAGTTCATCTTCATTGCAACTGGCCTGGTGTCAACAGCATTCAGTCAAATTATTGTCAAAATAATTAGTAGGTAATGCGAATACTAACTGCTACATATTTGATACGAATTTTAATGAACATTGTTGCTGCAACAGCTTTCAATCTATATATTCTAAAATAATAATCATAATTCACTCGCTACGGATTTGAAGTGTAATTTACAGTAAGTTGTTGCTGACTAAAACACCAACAACATTATCAAACTGTTGCCTATAGAATCACGCGGCGTTCAGTATTGCTGTCTAAGTAGAGTGAGTAATATGGACAAAATATGCTTTGCCTACACGAAGGTAATATTTAGACAAGCTAGCGTGTGTACGTTTCTCTACCTTTATATTGACTACACGTATGTGGCTAACAATTCGATAGTGATGTTGGTACCTTAGAAATCAACAACATACAGTCAAATTGCTCTTCAAATGCGCAGCTAGAGTTGGATGATTATTTTACAATATATAGACTGAAAGCTGTTGTAGCAACAATTTTCATTCAAATTAGTTACAAATCTACCTGAGGCAGTAAGAGCATTACCTAATAATTAGTCTGACAAAAATTTGACTGAATGTTCTTATTGTCATTTATAGCAACAACGTTCACGCAAATTATTGTCAAAGTATATAAAATCTTTCTCCAAATTTCTCCTGAAAATTGACACACACTGCACAGTATTGAAATACTGGCTATGGAATGCACTGCTGTGAATACGTCCTACTTGCATGCCTATGCTTCCTGAGCTGGAGGACAATTTGCACGTGCATGCGGATTGGTTTTATTTGTGAAATCCTGGCCTATACAGACTAAATATAATAAACGAATATGGTGTCACAACGATTATCGAGTCAGGGAATTGCATGCTGGGTAGCATTGCATGCTGGGTAGCATAGCATGCTGGGTAAATTGAACCAAAATCAACAGGCATCGCATATCTCATGCAAAGGTTTCTATATTTGATGGGATACAAGAACCTTAACTAACTAGTCAGTTAACTATAACCAACCTCTTTCTCTTAGTTCAGATGACAGAACACGTGGCTATAAATTTAAGCCTTCAAAAGCCAGAGTACACAGCACACACAAACAGAATTAGAGAACTAATTCTCTATTCGAGTCATAGACTGGTGGAATGCACGACCAGAAAATGTTGTTGACGCATCATCACTAACTTCCTTTAAAGCTAGTTTGGCCACTGCATTCATTTCTCATCCTGTATACTATAACTTTAGGGCACTTGATAAACCTACTCAGCCAAAAATGTCAATAAACCCCTAAGCGCACCAGCTGGTAATAGGATATGATGTCCTAGTGAGCTGTAAATATGTTATGTTAAGAATTTGAATATGGTGCAGTGTACGTGCGTGCGTGCGTGTGTGTGTGTGTGTGTGTGTGTATGTGTGTGTGTGCATAAGTCGTACTTGCTAAGTCTGTGCGCAGCTACTAAAAATGTAGCATCTATCTGTGGTATAGATGTATATTGAAAACGGTGTTTAGGTTTATGTTGATCTAATCATGGTTTTGGCATGACTGTCTTGTCCGCACCCCATGGCAGCAGATTCTAAAGTAAATGGGTGGGCCCAACAAAATCAACTGGTATGGCCGTGTGTGCGCCAATGTCCATTCTTCCCCTATAGACCCTGGTCTCATTTGTTGTGTCTGATTTTCGTCATGATGATTTGGTATGGCGTAAATATCAAAGTGAAAGCTTGTGTGGTGAAATGTTTCTTGTTGAAGCTATAGCCTATTGAAAAGATGAACATGATGAACACGATGCAACAGTATTACAGTTAAGAACGATGATACTGTTACATACAAAATTGTTGCAATCTAAAACTAGTTTGAGTAGGTTAAGTAATCCAGGATAGTTAACGGACCATGGAGGCCATGTTTTTATGAAGGTTGAGACAGTGTGCGGACTCTCGATTGGGGATGTGTGTGTAGTGATGTGAAATCCATTACATTTTGAAGCTAGTCACTTGATGATGCTACTGGTCATTTTTATGTCATTAAATGGGTCTGATGTACATTTCTTAATGTTACATTTGGTATGTTTACCATATCCAAGACAACCACTTGCCAAATTGACACACCAGATCTCAGTTTGCAAATCATACACACATGTACATGCTTGACAACCGTCAAGGAACAGAGACACAACCACACTTAAGCATTCCCAGCAAGCAGTGCTACGTTGGGCAAACGTAAAATGAACATAGGTTATTCTCTGGGTCAGTTGACATAGTAAATGCTTGATGGCTTTTGTTTTGCTTGTTCGTTTTAACGTACCACGCTGAAAATGTAGACCCAACAAGGTAACAACCAATATAATGTGCAGAACGTTGAACAAACATGGAAACAAAAAGATTTATCTTGGCATAAGCTCGGGCCAATGTATCAACAACCATTTTAATGAAACCATCAATGATGGGCCAATGTTGAAGCATCCAACTTTTATTTCATTTGGCCAATGGATAACCATCTAATCACTAACCATCATCTTGTTGGGTCAATAGTTAAACAAGAGGCGCAAGGGTCTGTGGCGCTCACATGGACCATTAACATTTGACCCGTTTGTATTTAAATAGTCATGATGGAGAATTTTCGGAAAATCCAAAATGACCAAGAATTTGCCTGATCAATCAATATTCCTATTCGATTTCTTGAAGCCTATCATCATATGGTCGGTCCACCCAAATGTGTTTGACAGCGAGCCGTAGTAGTAGTAGTAGTAGTAGTAGTAGTAGTAGTAGTAGTAGTAGTAGTAGTAGTAGTAGTAGTAGTAGTAGTAGTAGTGGTAGCAATTTAAAGACTTCTGAAAACGCTTGAACGTGTAAAGTGGCTGCCGAGAAAATGACCAATCAAAACACTCATTAGAAGTCTAAGGTCGATGACCATAGGACCATTCCACCCAAATTTCGTTGAAATCTGGCTATTGACCAACATTGTAAAATATTTCTGGAAAATAAAAAATGCCTGCCAGAAAAATTGACCAAATCAAATTCTCTATAAACTTTCTGAAAGCTACTCACCTAGGGACCTTCAAAATGATTTCACAAAACTTTTGGCAAAGTCTGTGAAAAAGTAACGTTCAAGCCATGTACATACATTATATAGAACAGGGCTATCAGAAGACAACAAATAGCTTACAAGTATAGCAATTGTACATTACAGGATATTACGGCCATCAAATACAATCTCATTTTGAAATCGCCATATACTTGTCGAATCAAAATACCAATGGTAGTTAACCACATAGACAAACATACATGTAGTTTCGGAGCCTTAATCCCTCACTGTCTGGTAGCAACCTGCATTACAATGACTACTGGCACACCAAGTCTGACCGAAAAGCAAATTGTCCAACCATAAGCAAAGTTCAAAAGCATACAAAAGTAGAAACATTTAAGCAGCCTAGAACAAATTTAATTTTTTTTCCGGAATTGGTTACGTCTTTGTTGATTAAATTATCATTTAAAAAACAGTTTAACCACACACTAATGAGTATAACCTAGATGTAAATCAGCCTCAAAATAGTTACGTCTTAACCACACAATAATGAGTATAACCTAGATGTAAATCAGCCTCAAAATAGTTAAGTCTTAACCACACAATAATGAGTATAACCTAGATGTAAATCAGGCTCAAAATAATTAAGTCCAACCCAGTAAAAATGTTAAAATTTTCAAAATCTATTTTTTATTTTTTTCTCTGGCCTGAACGATTAAGTGTGCATTGTAATAATCGTTGTAAGTACATATAATACCCTTGGGCGATGTCACGTATAACTTATTACTCTGTTCTGTGCTGTCTGATCCACACTGGTCCTTTCGAAACCTCAACCAATCCTTCACCACATCAATATTCTCGCCGTCTATGGCCTTTTCCCCCAACAGATTCTTGCAAACTGCAACTGCAGAAATTCAATTCAACTATGCCGAGAAGCTTAATATTTTACAACGAATTATACCGAAGGCTGTTGCTACTCTTCAAGTCAGAGATATTTTCCACAGTGTGTATGTTTTTAAGGTGTAGGTTCCATACCGCATGTGCATATTCAATGTGGGGGCGCACAAAAGCTTTTTATAATAGCAAAAGTGTTTCTTTATCTAAATATGTGTAGGTCCGTCTAATGAGGCCCATGATACTGTTGACTTTATTGATTTTATTTTGAATGTGCTGATCAAAGGAGATAGCTGAGTCAAAGATGACTCCGAGGTCGTTTTCGTTGTCCACATGGGATAGGGTATGGCTAGCATTATCACATTCAAGTTTGTATTGGACATTCTGTTTTGTACCTCTACCAATGGATAATACATTACGTTTAGCAGGGTGGAATTTTAACATCCATGTTTTGACCACATTTCCAGGCTTGTGAGATCTGAGTGCAGGTCATCACAATCAGATTGTTTTGTAATATGCTTGACGATCATTGTGTCATCTGCATAAAGATATAGACTGGATTTTTGTATTAGTTCAGGCATGTCATTTATCTAGATCACAAACAGAAGAGGGCCGAGCACACTGCCCTGCGGTATGCCACTAGTCACGGCTGCCCATTGAGAGTATGGGTCGTTTATACGTACTCGTTGACGCCTACCCATCAGGAAGGATGTAATCCACCCCAGGGCTGGTTCTGTGATGCCATAGCTTGCTAGTTTGATAATCAAACGGATGTGAAGCACGGTATCAAATGCCTTAGCAAAATCCATATAGATAATATCCACAGTGCCTCCCTTCTCTAGCATATTAATCCATTCATCTAGGACATTTATTAACTGGAGCATGGTTGATCGTCCAGTAAGAAATCCATATTGTAACTTTGTATTATTCTAGCAGCATTTTCGTTTATTTAGCATGAGAGTTGCAATTTAAAGAAACTGTTAGTGAAACATATAATTTGCATTTATCCAACCAATTTGTTATATGATTACCCAAGCTAATATATTATTACCGAGTGCTTGAAGAATTTCCAAAAAATCGTATGACGTTGACGAGAATGTTCAAAAGAATGCTAAAACATAGTACATGTTTTGCAATTTACCGCTATTCATCGGATTGCGGTGAACTCTTTGGGGTGTTACTGTCAGAACTGGTTCTTACATCATGTATTTATGCACATAAATGAAATATATAGCAGAATTTTTGTTATATTCAGAGTATTTAGTGTGTCTGCTTAGTGCTGGTTTACGAGCATTGTATACGCCAAGATATATACAACTGAAATCGGTCGACGAAAAAACCCATAAATTGTAACAAAAATACATGGAAATCGTGTCAAATCACGTTTTAGTCACGTTCTAGTAAACCCAAACAATACACTAATGCCAATTAGTATATTCCCCCAAAGGTGCAAGTGTGCTGAATATGCTTCAGTAAATTAAGCAGACAGACATTTTGTCTGCTTAAAAAAATGACTGCCGTATCATTATGTTCTAGCAAATTTTGATTGCCTATAACTGCATCCTGTGTTATATATAACGCACGCACTGGCCCGTCAACTTTTCCGTCAAACAAAGTCTGAAGAACCTGTGGGTGGATTTCAAACAAATTTGGCAGAAAAGCATCCTTGGGCGATAGTGACGCTAGTTTGTTCAAATGGAGCTGATCGGCCAATTTGACCGGCAGCCATATTAGATTGTGGCTGATTTTTAGATACTTCTTATAAAGTCTCCAAAACCCCTGAAGAGATGTGGTCAAAGTTTGGTAAATTTGAATATGAACTAAGGGTAGTTTGTTCAAGGGGAGCTAGCACGTGGATGCCATTGATCAATCATAATTCAATGTCTTGGTGGCTATATTATAAACGTGTATTCATTAGATGGATTTTGAGGCCGAAATTGGTGTTATATAGGCTTTTGGGTATGATGATTTCAATTTTTCTACATTCGAAACTCTCATATAAATAGGTTGGTGGCCATCTTGGATTTTTCCGCCCACAAACTATCATAGTAAAGCAATAGGAAACTTAAAATGTTGCCTCAAGAACCACTGGCCTGATTTTAACCAAATCTGGTCTGCCGCATCGTCGTTGCAATTCCTGTCAAAACCTTAGTGTTCTATTTATAGCCGCTCTAGTTGAGATGTCTATTCTCCAGGTGCGCTCTTGTTTTGTATTCTTAAAACATCTTGTTACCCATTACTTGTTCTGTATATCCCGCCTCTAGGCGAACCTCCAGTCAGCGCTGCTGTCTTAACCGATGTGGATTTTAAAGGCAAAGGTTCTTGTCGCTTCAGTGTGATACCATGTATTCTCGTTTGGGCTAGTATACATTGGGACTTGCCAGTCAGGATACAAGATCGTCTGTGGCATAGCTTGAAAAAGAAGTCACGGGTGACTTCCTCCAAGACGGCTAATTCTTGGATTGTGGTAGGAAAAGCATGCTTTGTGTCAAGAATAAGTTTGGTCGACTCTTGAGCCGAGTTATCCTTCAGAGTGAGATGATAGCCTGCTACACGTATGTTGGCAATCTTCTTAATGAATTGCATTCGCGACGACTCAAAGCTGGGACACCGTAATAGGAGGTGTTCTGTAGTTTCTGCTCCAGAGTTGCACAGAGGACATTTTCCGTTTATGATACAATTTCGTGTACGACCAGCATACAGATTATATCTTTGAATCAGTAGTTTGGATGGCATCTTCCCATGGTACAAGTGTGCAGGCTAAGATAGGCCAATCAGAATATTTCGCCAGTAGCTGTCAATCTTTTGACGCAGGTATTGCTTCCAGACATGTTTCGAAGGTTGCCGTTTCACGAGCTCAAACGCAGAGGGAAGTTGATACTGAATCAGAAGTTGTCTTATTACAATGGCCCAACTGTGAGAAGTTATTTACTGCAAGTTGTCGTCTGATGACATTTGCCTCTACTGAGTCGACCCGGCGTAGCATGTTTATGAACAGTGTCTATATCCTCTTGTGGAGCTGTCCTTCAATATGAATGACGCCCAGAAGAAGATATGCAGCTGTATTCGTGGTGGAGACGGGTAGATATTGCAGCTTTTTCAATCATCCTCTGTAGAATTCGTCCAACATCTAAACTTCAGTTTTTTTATAGAACAACTGCTTCTAGACCATGTAGAAGCGATAGAGTCACATAGATTTCCTAGATCTTTATTGAAGTCTGAAATCTGATAAGATCCCATAACTTGCCACGCAGTCCTTGCTTACAAGCTGAATTAAGCATATATTTATGGCAGACTATATCAAATGCATCTTCCTCCAATGATTTTTCTGTCGCGAGAGGCGGTCTAGTGTGTTGCCTTTCAATGGGCCGTTGTTTCATCTGGATGACATCTTGGATGGTATGTATGTGACATTGCGAATGTAGTATTCCATGTGATGCCAACTTTCCTCACTTTTGTCTTAGTGGGCTTTCGGTAACGGATTTGGAGAATATGATTGTATCGGCATTCATGCATTCTTCATTTTTTCTAATGAATAATCTTGCGATTTGGGGGTTTTGCCATCACGGGTTTGGCACGAATGTGAATGAGTGGAATATCCCGTCCACCGGGACCTGATAACATATCAACTCTTCACACAAGGATCGGATGATTGCATCAGAACAGATCCAATGTTGCATAGTCTTTGTTGACTCATCGGTGATCTGTTCCCTAGAAATGCTATGAAGTATTGATGATGCATCAGAGACTTTAGCTACACACCAAGACTCAGATCTTTAAATCTAATGTATTATGGGAGGGGGGGGGGGTGAGAGAGAGTTGCAAGTCAAAATGTCAAATATAAATGTCACCAGGTCATTTTCATACCCAAATCCACATTTTGGGCACAACTTAGAATCAACAAATTTGGGACACAGTCATATTGGTGGTGGCTAAGGAGAGCTGACGGTTCGGGTCAAAGGATCAAATATCTATGTCGCGAGGTCACTAAGTACATACCGGATATATATTTTGACCCTAACTCTGACAGATAGAATCACCAAATTTGGCCCATCCATTCATATTTCACTGGGCTAGAAGGAGATTGTGGGTCATGTTCACACGGTAAATACTTTGTCACGTGTCATCAAGAGTATACCGAAATATGCAGTATTGGTCATAGCTGGAATGAAAAAAGCTAAAATAACCAAACTTGGAACATTCCATGTCTTCCATTCTGGGGGATGAATAACGTGCTTATTTTACGCACAATAATTCTCACGACCTCTTAACAGTATAATTCTGTCTTCACTGCACAATGCTATTTCTTGATGCAGGCCCTCATAAAAGATTTTCAAGTTTGGTTTTGGTGGAACCTGGCCAGTCCTAAATTCCGGCCCGTAATGACTAAATTCATTAGGAAATTATAGCGTTATGACGTGAGTCAGCACCTCGTACGAATGCAGTATAGATGGTCAATGTGTTTTCTAAATTTCCTAATTGTACTCACCCTACATTAATCTGCTACGGCCTAAGTTTGTACACCACACGTCAAGGCCGCACGTGCGCCCACTTAAACAGTTTGGAATGCTGTAGTTTTACTTCCTGTAACAGATCAGATTAAAGTGGGGCTGAGTGAATATGATAAGTGGATTAAAAAGCAAATTTCACATCTCAATTTATGCAAAAGCCTGCAAGGGGCCGGAGAGATAATATAGCCGTCTCTCAATAACACCCCCATCCCGCCATTACCACCTATCTACCTACCTACATATCTATCTATCTATCTATCTATCTATCTATCTATCTATATATCTATCTATATATCTATATATCTATATATCTGTCTGTCTGTCTGTCTGTCTGTATGTCTGTCTGTCTGTCTGTCTGTCTGTCTGTCTGTCTGTCTGTATGTCTGTCTGTCTGTCTGTCTGTCTGTCTGTCTGTCTGTTTGTCTGTCTGTCTGTCTGTATGTATGTCTATTTGTCTGTCATGCTGTCATGCTGTCGTGCTGTCATGCTGTCTGTCTGTCTGTCTGTCTGTCTATCTATCTATCTATCTATCTATCTGTCTATCTGTCTATCTGTCTATCTGTCTATCTGTCTATCTATCGATCTATCGATCTACCCATATCCGTACGT
This sequence comes from Chaetoderma sp. LZ-2023a, assembly GCA_034401795.1. Classification (NCBI taxonomy): domain Eukaryota; kingdom Metazoa; phylum Mollusca; class Caudofoveata; order Chaetodermatida; family Chaetodermatidae; genus Chaetoderma; species Chaetoderma sp. LZ-2023a. The sequence continues at coordinate 82,767,903 of CM067375.1, forward strand.
CCGTCAGTCCGTCCGTCCGTCCGTCCGACCTCCCAGCTACCTATATCCGTCCACCCACCCACCCAGCCATCCATCCACCAACCGACCGACCGGTCAACCTATCTATTTATCTATCTCAGTGGAGGTTTGTGTAAGTGGGTTGGTTATTGGATGGATGGATAGGTGGGTGGGCCAATGGATGTGTGGATGGGTGGGTGGATGGGTGGATGGGTGGGTGGGTGGGTGGGTGGGTGGGTAGGTAGATAGGTAGATAGGTAGATAGGTAGATAGGTAGGTAGGTAGGTGGGTGGGTGGGTGGGTGGGTGGATGGGTGCGTGGGTGGGTGGGTGGGTGGATGGATGGATGGATGGATAATGGATGGGTGGGGGGGGACGGATGGGTGGGTTGGTGGGTAGGTGAGTGTAGTCGGGGTGGGTGGGGTTGGTGTGGGTGGATGGATGGACGGACGGATGGATGGATGGATGGATGGATGGATGGATGGATGGATGGATGGATGGATGGATGGATGGATGGATAGATAGATAGATAGATAGATAGATAGATAGATAGATAGATAGATAGATAGATAGATAGATAGATAGATAGATAGATAGATAGATCCGCTTTTATCTGAGCATCTACAGGAAGCAGCAACATTTCAAACGCGTATGAGTGATTATATAGATGGAGTAGGCCTCCTAAGGTCACTCGATTCACCACTTTACTCTTGTATATTTCATTTCTTTCATCATTCGAGATTAATTGGTTTCAAATGATCTAAATATCATAATATTAATCAATTCGATGGCTTTCTGACAAAGTGTTTTCAAAGGAATCGTGTGGGGGCATGCTAGAGTCAAGGGATTTCGACTTAGAGCATATATTATTTATAATGGCATATGTTAATACGTTGTTTGGCTTTGACATTGATACCAGTTTATGTGACTGTTACGCACGTTCATTATGGGTTAGTTGGTTTATAATACCAGAAGGATGAACGTGCTTATCGTCGGGCTCGTGTGCGTATTGATGGCGTGTTTTACACAAGATGTTCAGAGTGACATTGCGGGGAGTACTGTGCACCAGAGTGAGTAGATATAGGGCATCGATCGTCGTCGTCGTCGTCGTCGTCATCATCATTATCATTAGCATTATCATCATCATCGTCAGCAGCAGCAGCAGCAGCAGTACCACCACCGCCGCCGCCGCCGCCACCACCACCACCACCACCACCACCACCACCACCACCACCACATCAGCAGCACCACCACCACTACCACCATAGCCACCCCACCATCACCACCACCAACACCACCATAGCCACCACCACCACCACCAACACCAACGTCAGCAACGTCACCCAGCAGTGCATAAGCGGCATAAACAGCAGCCTCGGGGTTGTTATTTTTGCAGGCACCCAAATCAGCGGCACGGTTTTCATCATCGTCATCGTCGTCATCCTTCTCGCCCTCGTCATTATCCATGATAGTGGACGGCATCAGCAGCAGAAACAATCACAGCAAAAACTTCACCTATACGGTCGCTGGTCGCTGCCACCGGACGGGCAATGACGACGACTACAACAGCTATGACTGTCACGGCTCCTGCTGCAGTTCCTGAAAATGGCATACTATTTTTCCAAAGAACGTCTATGGAGACTTAAATATATTTATGTATAATTCTGACTTGTTTCGGTCTCAAAGCCAAAAGCTGATAATGTCCAGAGTTACGCCAGAGCTTGTTATCACTTTTAGATCAGAATTTCGGGAAAATAATCCTTCCTTTCCGAATGACTCAGAACCAAACTCTCCAGCTTTCAGTGTGGGTGTGACTTGGAACTTAGCAATTAAACTCCCAGCTCTCTGCATTTGTGCTCTGAAAGTGTGTGGCTCGGATTCAAGAAGAAAGCTCCCAGACTCGGATTTTGTATGACCGAGATAGGAAGGAAACCTATTTCCCTAAATTTGTATGTTAAAAACACACCCACCTATGGTCAAGAATCGGATGCGGATTACGGAAACGTGGAGATGGGAGCCATACCGTCTTAATTCGGATGGTAAATATCAAAACAGCCAGTTGGAATGATGCTTTTCCCGTGGTTGTAACTTATTTAGCTCATCTACTTTCCCGCTTCTCATTTATAGGTGATTCATTAACTATCAATAATTAATTCTTTTGCGTCAACAGCGCCTCAAAGCAAGCGCTAAAAATACGACTTATAGGCCTATCAATTAAACATTTTAATGGTCAAAGCTTTTCAAGAAATTTTAATATAAGAAGACATTTTTGTGCCCGGCTTGACCATTAAAGGGGTAATGGTAAAGAAAAGTCCAGCTTTGGCTTACCCAGTATCCATTTGCAGGTCAAGAGAAGAGTATTTTTGAAAATTTACCGAGCCAGTCACTCCAGTGGTTAATTTTCCAAAATACTCTTCTCTTGACCTGCTAATAGACATGCCTCAAGACCACTGCAGAGTTGTATTGGTCAGTTTGGCCATTAAAAGGTTAATTAGACACAAACAGGATTAAGCAAAGTCGATAGAATCTCGGCCGCTGCTGGTTCCGGATTTGTGTCTGATTTTGCTGATTTTTGTTCGATAACGCCTAAAGTTGCGGATTCCTAATGTATGCCTATACGGTTTCCAGGGTTACAGTATTCTCTGAGATATCCACAGATCCAGAATCTCATCTGATCCGGATAGCAGCCACCGTACGGACATCCTCTTGCATTGCAAACTCCTTCGTGTTAAAATATGAGCCAAATTATATCGCTATCTTTGAGATGCAACCCGGAAAAAAGCTTGTGCGACTGCTTGAGTAACTAACTGACAAACTCCAGAAGAGACTTGTTGGTTTATTGAGCTGCTATCCGAAGCTAAAGCAAAACCTCACCTTATCTTACACTAACTATTCAGGTGATAGGGTCTGCCACCCACAATGCATCCCTGACATGTTAGCTTCGTATCATGCCGACAATGAACGATATGTAGGCTTTAGTAGCTAAATGTTGATTTTGTTGTTTTTGTTTGTGGTTTTATCAGGGACGATCGGAAGTTCATCCATAGGCCCTGCGTCACACAGATCTAAATAATATTTTGAAAACTGAAATAAACAAAAACAAATTTGCTGCTTATGATGAATGTGGCATTGTTGCTGTCTCTTAATGTACTGTCGCTATGCATTTGCGCGTGGTGTAGTGTTGCTGTTAGGATTGGCGTGAGGTGGAGGGGTGGGAGGGATAGAGGTGGGGTGGTAACTTTTATTAGGTGAAGATATAACTTGGGTTTTGGTCTGGAGAAGGGCAAAGTCTGTGAAATTAAATCTAGAAGGTAAATTAGGCTGAAATTGAAACACATATATTAAAATGTCCACAGGCAGTAGCCAGAGTAAGCCAGGATGCGAATACCAACTGGAGCAATAACGATAGACTCCCTTTATCCCTTTGACAATCTTTATCTCCGATGCATCTTTATACATATATCAACATCGCAAATAAAAACAGTACAGGCCTGTTAATTAAATACGTAATGAAATCACCATTTGTTAAGTTGTATTTCATTTCATTACTTTGGGGGTACATAATTTAAGCTTATAAATGTACTTAATTTTAACAATTTTATTTTCAAGCATTTTTGTGTGAATGTGTACCTTTAAATATTAAATTCATCAAAGACATACAATTCGTACACTTGGTGTACCGTAATACGGTACAACTGTGCAACTTTGCTACCATGAGGTAACTTTGCCACTCACTTTCTTAGCCCGAAATCGGCCTTCAAAGGATTTTGTTTGGTGCCATTTGACAGCGTCTGTTCTGAAACGTCTCCCATGTTAGGAAGCGTACGACAACTGCAGCCCTCAAGAGATATGCTATTGATCCATTCAACATCACCAACCAAACAAAAGCGCGGTGGTGGTGGAATGGGGTGTATGGGTGGTGGCGGGGAGGGGGACGTGTGCGGGCGTGATGGGAGCATAGCACGACAGATCCTTTCACCAATCGGGAGTGCAAATCAATCAGGGACTTTTTTTCATCTTCCCACACTATCCCAAGAACGAAATCCTTACAATATCTGTCATCCAAATTTCTTCACTCCATTCCGCTGCCGTACTGAGCTCTTCTATGGATCCTTTTCCCCAGCAACCGTCCGCGCCTGGAATATGCTTCCTGTGCCGGTGAGAGATTCTGTCACTTTTCTAGAATTTAAAAGCAAACTCAGGGCTATGTCACCCATACGACAACCCCCTGAGTGGTATTACGTAGGCCCGAGGTTTGCCAATATAATGCTATGCAGGCTCCGAAACGGTTGTAGTTCTTTAAACCGACATCTATTTGACAACTTTCTGTCGGAATCTACCAGTTGTTCTTGTGGGCACAATGCTGAACCACTACCTCTTACATTGTGCCCTTTTTAACGAGCAAAGAGTCGTTTTCCAAAATCAGCTTGCCTTGAACGATATTTCTCTTGCTAATCTTACGGTCAACCAGCTTCTATACGGGACTTACACTGCCAACTTGGAAATGAACAAACTGATCTGTAATGCGGTATGTCAATATATAATTAACACCAACCGTTTACAGTAGCTTCCCGTTCGCGAACTTATAGTGTAAGGAACAGCAGCCCAACACGTACAGGTCGGGGCTCACCTCTGCTATTTTTCCATTTGATCTTATTCCTCGCTCTCTCTATCTCTCACCCTCTCTCCCCTCCTTTCCCCTCTCTCTCTCTCTCTCTCTCTCTCTCTCTCTCTCTCTCTCTCTCTCTCTCTCTCGCTTTCTCGGTCTTTCTTCCTACTCTCCCCCACCTCACACTCAACATCCACACACTTATGCACATTAATAGACTACAATTAATTAGCCGCCATTTTGTTGTAAAAAGGTCTTGTATAATCTGTATGTGTATGGGAGATACGGGCATAAGACTCTAAGTCTTATCGTGCTTCCATCTAAACAAAAATAAATCACGTTTAAACCAATCAGGGACTTCAGGTCCTAGCAGCGCCTCCAACAGAGGTCCGACTGATGTGTATATGATAATGTGGATGAGGTGGAGGAGCATGGCACGTGCACACAATGCAACACTGTAATATGGCATAAGTTGCCTTGGTGACGTGATATGAGATTATTGAAAATTGACAGGTTTTGAACATTAATCTGAGGATGTACAAGGAGAATACGTTGAGTTTTAAAGACGAATTTACGAGACCTTTTCTATGATACCTTAGATGATAATGAGGAACATATTACCACAATTGGTCGTTCCACTTTTAGCTCTGCCCTGCCCTTCTCAATACAGGCTTCACCCACAGAACGTCCGTGTTGGCATCGATCGACTATCAAATTCCAGAAAATTTTACATGTAAGCTGTTGAATATTGTGTAACTAATTTGACTGGGTGCTGTTGCCTATGGCAGCAGTAGCGTCCAGTCAAATTAGTTTTCAAATATTCAACATCATGTTTATTAAATAGCAAAAACATACAATTCGTGGAACGTGTCGGACTCATAGGAATGTATTATATTAACTGTATAAGATTTTGGGGTGGGGGCGGGACTATCCGATTTTCACTGAAATTATTGGGCAAGGGAGATAAATGTCGCTTTGAAAGAACCGTTTGAGCAAATAAATTAGCGTGATTACGTCCCATACAGGTGATACATTTTTAGGAATGATCAGCGCGTTGGTGGAAGGCTGTCAGATATTGAACAAAAGTAGTTTTTGTTATTAACAGAGAACGTTTCAAGCGAATCGGTGTGTGTTTTATGAAATATTGACACATGTGTGATCTCTTTACGCAAAGTTGTTACAGTCGTGTCGCGCACACTTTAAAGACGGGCTAAATGAAATCATTCATGCCGCCATGATTATGACGTTAGAATATACGTCACATGGTTGATTATGACGTCATATGATTGTGTAAGGAAATGGATTCTCGAATTACCACCCCATTAGTCATTTCCATATAAAGGAAGAAAACAGGTGCTTCAGCGTGTGTGTGAAAATCCATGTTCAACCAAAGATAGCCTATGGTTGCTTCCAAGGGCGAAATCCAGTTTTTGCTATGGCCCGTCCATCTCTAGATAAGCTCCACCCACACTTCACCATGGCAGCAACAGCGCTCAGTCAAATTAGTTTCAAAATATGCAACAGAATGTTTATTAAATAGTAATGACAAAGACATACAATTCGTACAACAACGCTTATAGTGTGTTCTAAATTAAGCGTCCGTGACGAACTTATCATTTATGATGAATTAGATTATGACGTCATCCTACACGTCACGTAGTGATTATAGCGTCATATGATTGATGGATAAACTGGAAAGGTTCATTGAAGGACCCATTTCTATCTAAGCTCCACTCATGCTTTCCGAAGTTATTGATTTGGTTGTCTTCTTTCGAGTTTAGGCACGAACCGGGTTCTCCGGTTAAGAAGTCCTATGTGTGAGCCAAGGCGCCGCCTTCCGCTTGCTTTGGGCGTGTTTGGATCGATTTACATACCTTGAATCGTGAAATCCCCGGATCCCAATTTCAAGATAACTATAAAGGTAACATGTTGAATATTTTGAAACTAATTTGACTGGTTGCTGCTGTTGCAAATATTAAATCGTACATACATATACAATTTGGTCACTTGACGAACTATTCAATGTTCCCGATGGATCTAGATTACGTCATTCATTACGCATTTTTATTGTGACGTCATCCTACCTATGGCGACATATACGTCTACTTGAGTGACAGATCGGATCTTTCCATGCATGGGCTGGACGATGACTGTAGTCATGAGGAGTATTATTGTAGCACCGTCGATGTTGTAGAATCACTATGTGAAGAATGATTAGAATCCATAACTGAAGAATTCTTGGACTCAATGTTCCTGACATCCACATGTATGTCATGTCTCCGAGACTTAATAGTAATTACAAAGAGAGATATTTTGTGCAAAAAAATAGAAAACGATTTCCAGGAACCATATGACAACTATGACACTATTTATTATTAACACCAGATGTCTTAAACATTTCCATGGCGACAAATCTCTGAGAAAGTAAATTCTCTACGATGTATAACATATTCTGAGTAGTAATGGGTGGTTATAGCCGCTATTGTTCATCACCGCAGGGGGTCTGTTTTAACCAATCAAAACGCTCCATTTATGATCGCTATTGTTTGGAGAACAATGGCGACTATATGCACACACGTGTTTGGAGAACAATGGCGACTATAACCACACACTTGAGAGATTCTAGAACACTGTCGAATCGCATGAATCAATATTGCTGTTCCGGTATTCTGAAAATGTTAACCCTTAAAAGTTGAGTATTTTACGTTTTAACGTAGCGGTGCTTCCCCCCTCCCCCCTCCCTCCGTGGTTATCTACCGTGGTATGTAACGTAAAAAACAATAGAGTTTAAGAGGAGGACTGATAATAGGATGTAAATAAATAGAGTTTAAGAGGCGGTCTGATAAGGGAGGTCTATGAGGAGGATGAGGAGAAGAAGGTAGACGAGGCTAGCATTCTTGCTCAGTTGGTTTTGAGGGGCTTAGCGTACTTGTTTACAAGCATGATGTACGAATATTTTGAATATAATTTGTCTTTTAACCCCTAAAAGTTGGGTATTTTACGTTTTAACTTAGCGGCGTGCGCCCCCCCCCCCCCTCCCCCTCCCCCCTCCGTGGTTATCGACCGTGGTATGGTGGGTAAAAATAATGGGTGTTCTGATAATATGAGGAACGAGTTTAAGAGATGGTCTGATAAGGGAGGTCGTAGAAGGAGTAGGGAGTATGAGGAGGAGGAGGAGGGATGAGGAATTACGTCAATGCTCGATATTGATGTATATTTTGAAAATAATTTGACTCTTTCATCGCTAACATTAATTTATTAGTAAACTATTTTGTTGAATATGTTGAAAACGTTTTGACTGTTGGCTTAACCGACACTACGCGCAAATTTTTTTTTAAATACTTAATATTGCATTTGCAATAATGCCAGTCGTTTTAGATTTTGTGGTTACACGATGATTAGAATGTAGGAATTATGTCTCTGAGGGCTCCATGTGGTTATAGAATTGTATGTCGAGCCTACGTATGATAAAAAGATTATTTGTCGCGTATGGTTTAATTTAACCATTACTGTCGCAATAGCCGTGGGACCAATCCTTAATCAAGATACAAACATGGCACGTGTTAAGGAATAATGAAAGAATGTACCACCCGTCTCGTTCTAAGCACGAGGTATTACAATGTCCTCGCCGAGAGTTTTTAAAAATATATAATAAGCGTGCACCCACTCACCGGCTATTGTTGTTTACCGATGCGTAAGGATTCATCAATTAAGAGCAACATTAGGGCATAGTAGCATAATCATAGATGTTCGTTTACTATAAATATAAATATATCTTTTTGGCTACAGAGCAGTGATACTTATAACCAAGTTTTTACTATATAATTCCGTCATGCCCTAAGCGACCACCTCGTGTTACACCATTACATGGACGCTAGAGACTTTATTAACCTTTAACCCTCGAATTTCTTCAAGAAAATGTTCATTTTCTTCATATTCATATTTGTAGTACAAGAGAAGACTATTTTTGAAAATTTATCATTGGAATGACTGGCACTGCAGGCTATCCATTTGTCTAGACATTGCGCTAGCATACACCCCCACCAACCACCACCACCACCATCATCATCATCATTACCACCACCCACCCACCAACCACCACCACCACCTCCACCTCCACCGCCACCACTACGACCTACACCCAACACCATGCATTAACCCCACCACCAACACCCACCAGCCGCCAACTCATAGCGAATTTCTTCATATTCATACTTGCAGCCCTAGAGAAGACTATTTTTGAAAAAGTTTCATGACAACGACTGCCTCTGACAGCTATCCATTTGTCTAGACATTGTGGTCGGAATGTGTGAGAGCTCAGTGTCTGAAAAATGGTAAATAGGCTGGAGAGGGTATGTCAATGAGGGTTTAATAAAGGTCACGCTCGTATGCACACGTGCTAATATGTGATACTGCTAGTTATATGTTGTGCCCTTGTGCGTGCGTAGGTACATGCCTGCCGCGGTGTGCGCCCTTGTGTGCATGCATGTGCCAGAAGACTATTTTTGAAAATTTATCATCGGAATGACTGCCTCTGATGGCTATCCATTTGTCTAGACATTGCGACAGCAAACACCACCCGCCAACCACCCACCACCATCACCATCTTCATCATCACCAACACCCACCACCACCACCAGCATCAACACCTTCACCAACACCAGCGCCACTAGCACCACCACCGCCAGTACCAACATCCACCACCAGAACCACTACCACCAACCACCACCGCATGTTGCGGATTGCGACCACTTGTTGTTGGTGCATGTTGCAGATTTGTGGGCGCATGTTGCGGATTTGCGGGCACATGTTGTGGATGGCGACAAGTATATGTACATGCCTGAACACACCTACACGCCAAAATTCATGCGTACATGTGCTGTCGCATGCGGGCCGCATGTTGCGGATTTGCGGGCACATGTTGTGGATGGCGACAAGTGTATGTACATGCCTGAACACACATACACACCAAAATGCATGCGTACATGTGCGGCCGCATGCTGGGCGCATATTGCGGATTTGTGCGTGCATGTTGCAGATTTGCAAGCACATGTTACGGATGGCGACAAGTATATGTACATACCTGAACACGCATACACACCAAAATGTATGCATACATGTGTGGACGCATGCGGTCCACATGTTGTGATTTGCGGGCACATGTTGCAGATTGCGGGCGCATGTTGTGGATTGCGGGCACATGTTGTGGATTTGCGGGCGCATGTTGCGGATGGCAACAAGTATATGTACATGCCTGAACACACCTACACGCCAAAATGTATGCGTACATATGCTGCCACATGCGGTCCTCATGTTGCGGATTTGCGGGCATATGTTGCGGATTGCAGGTGCATGATATGGATTTGCGGGCGCATGTTGCGGATTTGTGGGCGCATATTACAGATTTGCGGCCATAGTGCATATAGTCCTATAAATGGTATAAATTCAATCCCCTTTCTCATTCCAGTTTAAACATCACAGAGTGGTTGGACGTGTAACTGCAGAGTAGTTAGGCAGTCAGATTTCTTTGAAGAACCGTGTAACTTGAATACTTGCTAGATTTGTCCTATAATCAATATGCCGAGACATAAATGTTTTGAATGTGGTTCAACTTTTAATAGGTAAAATGACCTGAAGCGGCATAAGATCCGATTCCATTACGATGAAGATAGCGAAAATCTAGACAGTGAAGATGAAGAAATGAGAGAGTTGTCTAGTGAAAATGATGATGAGCCAGCGGAGTCGGAGAGTGAAGACAGTGATGACTCACCGGAGTCTGAGAGTTAAGATGAAGGTGGAGATGAAAAAGAAGCCATAGGCAATGACGAACTATTTACCATATTCTAAAATATTAGATATTTATTTCCACAATAGGCCATCGGCCCTTGAGTGCACATTGAACACAATATATACATGATGGATACCGTATATAAAATTCAATTAATACATAAGTTTAAGTATACTATGGCTGTATATGTTAACATTTAACTCTGATCTTGCAATAATTTATACACACATCCACTCAACCACACAGAAACGTACTCACGTGCACGGACACGCACGAGGCAGACACTCAAACGCACACCACCAACGCATACACACACGCACATGCGCCTATGCACATTCGTATACACAAACGAACTCACACCCAATCATATACATGCTCGCAGACGCAATCCCACATGCAGGCACTCCTGCGCGTGCACACCCACGCGCGCACGCACGCACGCACCCACGCACGCACGCACGCACGTACGCACGCACACACACTTTCACACGCACACACGCACACACATGCACACATGCAAAAGCGCACGCACAAAACGCACATTCCCACATACGGAGGCGTACGGCAGTATACGATATCGTTACGAGAATATGCAATAAGATTAGTAAACTATAAGTTTATTATGAAGCCGGTGATCGTGAAATTATTATGACGTATTGATAACATATAATGATGACGTCAACTTTATAATCAATTCGGCCATCCAAGAACCCTGCAGCGCTATCAGTGATGCTGATATTGTGCAGAATTTATGGTTGGTACAATATCTTACTGGCTCTGTAGGGTCGCTGAAAATTGTGATGAGGAGCAGATAGATATAATAGTTTCCAAGCGTGAAAGACTAACTATGAGACAAAGTAAAACATATAGATGAAAATAGAAAGACAGACAGAATAACTAGACAGTGTGTGTCTATATATGTGTGTGTGTGTGTGTGTGTGTGTGTGCGCGCGCGCGCGCGTGCGTGCGTGCGTGCGTGCGTGCGTGCGTGCGTGCGTGCGTGCGTGCGTGCGTGCGTGCGTGCGTGCGTGCGTGTATGAGTAAGATGCATGGATTCAGTGTAATGAGATAAACTATTATTTGGTCATGTATTCGTCTCGAAGCACAAACGCATAATGAATAAAGGCAGCCAGTTTTCGTATAATTGTACAATTGCATGATTGCAGTAGTTCGTGAAACTTATATATGATGGGCCTATTCCAATTGTTTTATATATTGTTTTCATAGATTTTTGTAAATTGGGCAAACTAATATAAGATGAAACTCATCTTCCACAATGTTACACAAATTACACTTTCTATCTGCCGTCGGAATAGGGAAAGGTTTGTTCCACCTACCAGTTTCAATACGGAGTCTATGAGAGCTAGTTCGTAACCTGGTCATCGCTTTGCGAAATTTCGGTATTGTAACCATATCCAGATAGAACTTATATAACGGATCAACAGCAACATTCTTATATAATTTCGTTTTATTGCTGGCCTCTAACTGTCCCCTCCATCCCTGCAGAAAATTGTCAGTTGCTCTCTGTTTATAACCAATAATAAAAATATTTACATCGATTCCTCTGCCCTGCGCTAACCAAACATCGTTAAAACCTCTATTACGTAACATATTCCTTAAACTGTTTGCCCAATTATTGATTCTTGCTGATTCATTTAGCTCACGATACAGTACATTATATATACATCTGGCAATTATGTTTGGTTCTGAACTTAGAAGTTTAAACCAATATTTTAATATTCGTCTTTCTATATATCCTTAGTGGTACCCTTCCAAGTTCCCCGTATACAGTGCTACTTGG
>CM067375.1:82785096-82965081 GCA_034401795.1 Chaetoderma sp. LZ-2023a
AAGTCCAATTTCACCAGACACGCTGAATTACACTGAACACAGTTCACGGAATCTTAGCACATTACGGAAATGTTAACTTCTACTGTAATTTTCGCAAAATATTTACAGATTTGACATCGGCTATTACTCAGTATACTTTATTACACTATTTAGCCAACTCAATGCTCATTAACTAGTTTTATAAAGCCAGGAAAAACCAAGGAAACTACTCCAATTGTAGAACAACTTCCTGACAGCTAGCAGGCCGATCTTAAAAAAATTTATTAAGCAGGTCTTAGACACTGAACAATCAGGTTTAGAAGATAAGGATGGTGAAGTGAACACAGACCCAAATGGTGTAGGCAATGTGTCTATTTCCGTATATGCTGATGCTTTAGTTACAAAGTGTGTAGTCATAATGTTCCAGTGGAGAATATTACAGAACTCTACACTCATTAAAATATTTCGTCGGGAAATTAAAGATTTTATCGACGAGGGGTACGCATACGATGAAGCAGTCTTCTCAGCTTTTCGAAAAAGAGAGTTTCTGATCAAGAACTACATAAGGAACTATCTATATGCTGAGGATAATGATGATGATTCTGTCAGTGATAGATCTGATCCATAAGGAATCAGTCATCGATAAAATGGATCTCCAGAACATTGACTATTTGTTTATGCTACAGCAACTATATGTTTTATCATATGTAATATTTTCTTCAATGTAAAAATATGGATACAAATAAAACATTGGTTCTTTATGCGCGTGTTGATTTGATGATTGTAGCTGCCCAGCCAGGTCCTCCCACATCCCTCGATATACAAATCGGAGTGCTGATGGTGTTCGCGGTGGTGGTGGTGGCGGTGGGGGTTGGCGGTTGGTGAAAATAGATGTTGTGGTGGATGATGGGGTGGGGTTAATGCTTGGTGGTGGGTGTTGGTGCTTAGTGGGTGGTGGTGCTGGCGGTGATACAGGGATGGTGATGGTGGGGATGGTGGTGGTGATGGTAGTAGGTGGTTGCGGTTACAATGTCTAGACAATAGTTACCCAACTATATTATTTTTGTTGTCAGGGTCTCATTGACTAGGTACTCATAATGCATTCATACTGTGTGTATCAGGACATGGTAATTTGTCCTAGTTTTATTACCTTTAGCTGGCTGACTGGCGAGGTGTTATAGACATTCCTGGGAGCTACATCCTGGCTAAATATTTTGGAAACGATTTGAGAAAATGTTGATGCATACAGTCACATTATTTTCAAAATATTCACTAAATATCTTGGAAACGATTTGATAGAAAGTTGTTGCTAACACCGTAGTCAAATTATTTTCAAAATATTCGTACAACGCGCATTGCCGGCCTTGTAAACAAGTATGCTAGTATACCTCATCCCTCGTGCTACGCAGCACCGCGCTAGCATACCTCATCCCTCCTCCTCCTCCTCCTCCTCCTCCTCCTCACTCGTTCGATCTCAATTATGCGACCACCTCTACAGTCATTCCAGGGATGTTATTTTCTGATTTCTCAAACCTAAATCACGACGCATTGGTAGTTTAAGCGAATAGTTTTGATACTAATTTGACATAGGAAGCTACAATTCGCATTAGTGCCTTCATACGCACAAACTCTTAAAAAAGTGCTGTTCAATGCGACAATTTGACATAGGAAGCCACAATTCTGCTTAGTTTCAAAATACCTTTTTACTACAACCACGAGGGACCGCATCGACCACCTAATACGTTAAACGATACAAGGGTGCTCGTCATTATTCGTCAACGATGACGACGGTGGACACTGTTCCCACCATTTTTATAACAATTTTTAATATTTAATAATTAAATGACTGTCGCTTTAACGACCACTCCTTAAATACGAGATGCATGATTATTATCTATATAATATTATGCATACAACATCGCTTGGTTTACCTATATATTACGCGCATAGAGATGTACGTTACTCTGGGTTTTTTTGAAAATTAAATGACTGGTAGGAAGCCGCTTAGTTTCATGTTTGAGGGTTTTAGATGAAGGTTAACGCGTTTGCATACAAATTGAAGGATTAAAAGCGAATCATAGATGCATTATGCACAATAACAAGGTGGTCAGAGAAAACATATTTCTCTGGATATTTTTTAACACACACACACATAGATTTTATGCGCGCTAACCGTTTAACAAACTCATCCATCGCGTCTAGCCCGTGAACATATCCAATATTTTCGCCTGCATGTATGTGTCATTATATGGAGTCCAGTACTCGACAGTTTTTGATAGGTTGATAGTCATCTCACGTGATATTCCTTATATTTTTTGCGGTAGAGCAATGTAGTATAACCGTAAATGTTAATGTACATTCCGCTAAAATTTCCAGCAGTACAAACTTTGACGGATCAGACACTGGGTATGTGCGATGTCGTTGGTGTTCCATCGACATCCGTGACACCATATGCCGACGGTATAAACACTGTAGGCGTATGATCAAGAAAACAGAACCTAAAGAAATGGTGTACACCTGCAAGGAGTGCTATTGTCCATTACTAATCAAACAGTATCCGCATGGGTGTCCTGTAATCGGTGATACTCCGACTAATACACAAAAAAGCAAACATGACGCAGTTTGTTACAAAACTGACAACCACGCCTGTGCGGATCTGCGATGACTGAGACCTATCTCAAAACACAGCCCTTTTCAGGGTCCACAAATCATTCGAAAGAGAACTCTTTATCTGTTCAAAAAATAAAAGAATGTAATAAAGTTTTTACGCACAACAACCCTCTTCACTCATGCATACACAAGCGCACGTTCTGATCCGTCAAAAGTGGCCAATGGAATATCGATAGCGAACTAGACAGGCGCGCTCCGCTTAAGCGCAGAGAACAGCGCCAGGCAGAGGCCGGACACCATAGCATTCCTCCTCAGTCTCCTCCTCCTCCTCCTCCTCCTCCTCCTCCTCCTTCTCCTCCTCCTCCTCCTCCTCCTCCTCCTCCTACGACCTCCCTTATCAGACCACCTTTAAAACTCTATTATTTTTACCTTACATACCACGGTAGATAACCACGGAGGGGGGGGGGGGCGCACCGTTACATTAAAACGTAAAGTACTCAACTTTTAAGGGTTAACATTTTCAGAATACCGGAACTGCAATATTGATTCATGCGCTTCGACAGTGTTCTAGAATCTCTCAAGTGTGTGGTTATAGTCGCCATTGTTCTCCAAACAATAGCGATCAGAAATGGAGCGTTTGATTGGTTAAAACAGACCCCCTGCGCTGAAGAACAATATCGGCTATAACCACCCATTACTACTATTCCGTTGAATATTTTGGCATTAATAAGACTGGAAGCCATTGCTGCCTAAGGCAGCAATGGCTTCCAGTCATATTAATGTCAAAATATTCACCAGCTGTCCCACTTCTTCGCCCTGAGATTGAGATATGGGGAATTTATCAGTGAATGGGTCAATGTCTTATGTATTTTCAGTGCTGTATTATACGTCGATTGACTTGGAGACTATGAAGACAATAGCTCAGAGGCGTGCTTGTATGATGTCTTATTGTCCGTAAGTAATACGTACCCAAGGCATACCATTACTCGCGGATTCTCCGCTTATCTAATTCAATTCCCATTTCAGTGGTGACTGAGGCTATATTGAAAACAGTCAGTGCGTGCGTGCGTGCGTGCGTGCGTGCGTGCGTGCTGCGTGCGTGCGTGCGTGCGTGCGTGCGTGCGTGCGTGCGTGCGTGCGTGCGTGCGTGCGTGCGTGCGTGCGTGCGTGCGTGCGTGCCTGCCTGCCTGCCTGCCTGCCTGCCTGCGTGCGTGCGTGCGTGCGTGCGTGCGTGCGTGTGTCGCAACATCACTAAACACACTGAAAATAAAGTTGCTGTCGGATGCAACAACATTAAAAAATGCAGCATCTCGCCAACGCGCCTATTTGATGATTTTGACCTTTGACCTATTGACCTTTCATCCAGCAAAATGAAGAATTGTCATCGGTTCCCCATATATGGCGATCTCTCAACAAAGATTGGTGACGATCCATCCAGCAGAACGTCAGTAATCGCGTCAGACTATTTTCGACGAACTAAGCTTTTGACCAGGGAGATTTTAACCCAACCCAATCAAGATGCATTGTCAGTACCACGGGGGCAACATCCCACCAACGTTCGCAGCAAATCAATCTTGTAATCCTTCAGATATCACGCATACACACATCACGCACGCACGCAAGCACGCGCAAACGCAAGCAAGCACACCCGAACGCACACAGGCACGCACGCACGCGCACAGGCACGGACGCACGCACGCACACATGCATGCACTTAGCACGCGCACACGCACGTACACACGCACGCAAGCATGCACGAACGCAGGCACGCGCGCACGCACGCACGCACGTACGCACGTACGCACGCATGCACGCGCTCACACACACACACACACACACACACTCACGTGCAACAACAGTCTCGTGATAGTTTCTGTCGATCCTGGTGACACTAACCATAGGCCAATACTAAATTTCATGTGGCGCCATAGATAAAACAACAATAGTTAGGCTATACATTATTTGAGTGCAATATCCGTCCATATTTAGCTGGATAAATGTATGTGCGTATTCGCGGTAATACCACACGGGCCACGGATTAACCCTTTTGTGTAACGTTAACGCCTTGGTGTTTTAGCATGACAAAAATAACATCTGCAGTGATATTTGACAATGTCCATTTGCAGGCCAAGAGAAACCTACTTTTGTAACTTTACCACTGGAATGACTTGCGCGATAATCGGGCCAGTCATTCCAGCAGTATATTTTCAAGAAGCAGTATTCTCCTGACCTGTAATTGGACACCGGCCAAGCACGATTCTTTTCTTGACCATTAATTCAGTATTGGCCATGGCGTCCGCACAGGCATCATCAGTCGTTTTGAGGAATGTCTATTTTCAAATAATAGAAATCTATTTTTTGTAAATTTCAGTTGTAAATTTAGACACACAAAATAGTCTTCTCTTGGCCGGAAAAATTATAATTTTCTTGAAGAATCCTGATCATTAATTTCAACATAAACCCTTAGCAAACCGATGTCAAAAATTTTTTAATTTGTAATTAAATTAAAAGATGAACTCGTGAGTGGTGCCAATTTTTCAACAAAGTTGGTGGAAGACGTTGTGGTCGTAGACAGCAACACTATCCACCAAAATTGTTGAAACGTGTACGCCAGTCTCTTTACCATTGCCACCGTAAAGGATAGAATGTTGACAACATAGTGCTAAGGGTTGATAAATGTGACAAAGGTTTTAGTGTTTTGAGGCGCTGTTTTCGATAGTGAAAATAGTAGAATATGCTCAAGTGTGTCCCATATATGGGTTACGTAAAAATGTCATATAGATTTTTGCCAATGGATTTTTTAAGGTTATATTTTGGACCATGTTGAAATGAGTTTTGTATTTTTGCTTTGCTATCTACATGGGTTGGTAACCATTTTAAAGTAAGACCCAAATGAATATGTTTTCACAGCATAATTTAGGCACATCAGATTCAAACAATACGGGTTTTTTGGCGTCATAATCTTCCCTTAAAATTTACATTTAAGAGGCAAGACGAATTCTTATCAGAATATGGTATATTGTATTTCAGCGAATAATAAGCTACACTTTAAGATCATGTAGAATGCTGAATGACTCTTAGGCCGTGTTCTCACTAGAGACTTAATCAGGAATAACACCAACCTGAAGTATGGTGACATTGCCGATTAACTATCTAGTACGAACACAGCCTTAGCTTTAAAATGGCTAACCTCTGAAGGCACTTGAATTTAACAGAATTACAACTAAAGTTGCCTATCACGGAAAACTGTTTAGGGGTGGGGTGGGGGAACAGGATGATAGGTTTGTAAGATGTTTGGCCGTATGCCAATCTGTCACAAGGAACTATCATCTGGTATAGAAAGTGCTTTGTTAAATTCTAAACCGGATAATTTAAATGACCATATGTCTTAATGATCACATTTTAATGACCCATAACGTGTCAGGTATAAACAAGTTTGAGTGCACAATGTATGATATATGATTACTGTATTCAACGGCTGTAGTAGTAGAACCATCCTACAGCCGCAATCAGTCCTTCTTTGCTTTTGCCCAATGTGACTTGTCCTCAGCCAAAATCCTTAGCTTCCTCAGGTCCATTCTTGACTTAAGTGTACCGAGTCCTGCGTTCTTGAGGTCACCTCGTAGCACGCTTAGCAGATTTATGCAATGACGTCTTCCGCTGGCTCTGTATTTGCTGGCTCCGAGTAGGGCGAATTCCAAGGCTCTCTGTGCTGGTGTCTCTTCTGGCATCCTTAGCACATGGCCAAACATGGGAGACGTTTACAGACAGCGGCGACGTATTACACATCTTGCATTGTGCATCAGTGGAAATTATACAGTCTGGTCATCGATGTCCAGTGATGATGCGTAGGTGTTTGCGGTGGCAGACGTTGAGTGTGTCTAGAGCAGCATTTGGAGCTGCCCAGCTGTTACAGTTATACATAATTAAGGATACGCAGGTTGTGTTGTATAAACGTAGTCTTTTTATCAAGGGCATCTTTGATCTATAAATCCATAGCTTCCAGAAGGACTGAAAAGCTATGTTCCCCATGATGCAGCGTGCAGCAATGTCAGCAGTACTGCAAAGCAGTGAGCCCAGGATTTTACTTTTACTTCATGGTTCGCCGCCACGACGTGGATCGTCATTGTGTTTACTTTCAAGCTTTGTAGATAGGTGTATGTGGGTGAACTCTGTTTTGGATTCATTCAGAAAGAGATTCTCAATTTTTAATTTGCTTGCAGCTACTGGGAAAGGTTCGACAAGGGGTTTCTTTTCCTCGTCTATAAATTCCATATCGTCGGCAGATTCCATCTCTAGCGGCATACCCAGTTTTTCCACCGGGGTGGGTGTGGGTGGGGTGGGGTGTGTGGGTGTGTTTGGCCTTGTGGAATTTTCCCGCACGGATTTCAATGCAGCAACCTCGTAACAGCTGAAAAGCACAGGGGATAGTGTGGGGAGCCGATTGATGTCTCAAACTTTAGAGACTTCACTGACTTGCCTCGTACTCTCAGCTTAGTGCCTGCAAGCAGTAGTCTCACTAGTCGTAGCTCATCTTCATTGCAACTGGCCTGGCGTAGTACATCTAGGATCTTATATAGTTTAATTGTGTTGAAGGCTCGGGACATGTCAATGCCCATTTTTTGGAAATCCAGTGTTTGGACATGACTACCGACGCAAGCTAGTCCACGTTTGAAGCTACTTTGGCATGATCCTGTGAAGTCATCGATCTTGTCTTGCGGCATAGAGTAACATTGGATAGAAGCACAATGGACCGCAGATTGACTTGGGGGATGGGGAGGGCGTGGTGGCGGGGTGGGGTGGTGATGGGGCGTGGGAGACCTTAAAATGGCATTTGCTGGCGGTAAAATACCAAACAAGATAATCATAATCAATGATTTAAAACATCTGCATTGGCGAAAATCTACATGACGTTTCCGCTAGTGGAGACAAGACCATAGGGCCTAGGCCTACTATAGTGGTGGAGAATGTTATTTAGTTGCAAGAACGCGTGCATTTATCATAATAAACATATACAGATACACTACTGAGAGGCGATGACGATGTCTTGAGTTTGTAGCGTTGGTCGTCGTCTTCGGCATCGTCATCGTCATCGTCGTCGTCATCATTTCAATAGCCCTATTTATCTGTAATTTCAGAATGCCATACTGTGGTTCAGACGATGGCTGGGAATTGCGCGGTTCTGACTGGGGATGTTGCGGTAACTATCCCGGATGTTGTGAACAAGCTTCTCCACTGTGTTACTGGCATGATATGGTGTGTACGTGCTGCGAGAATGTCTTGTTTTGTGGACCATTCTGTGTGAAAGACGCACACTGTTACTACGATTCAAATTGGAACCAGGAACCTCTCGAAGACGAAGATGGCACTCAGTTTAACGTCACGGATGTTGGGAAAGCGACTGAATTTCATGTTACGCAGTACACAGAAAGCCATGTCGTTGAGACCATGGACAATGTGACAGTAGCCAACGACACGGATGTCACTTATTTCAGATCACCCTCTATCCCTTATGTTATAACCAATAGCAACACATTAATAGGTAATATATCTGGACCAATCGATGCAAGTTCAACAGCAAATATGTTATCTACTGAGGGAAGCCATAGACACATGCCAACTGATAATACCACTGACAATCTAAGTAGATTAAGTGAGTCAAACGTCACCTTTACTATCTCTGCTTACATGGATGATAATTATAATTTACAGTTAGAAGATTATGTGACAGGTGATAACTGCAGCTTAAGCGATGCCGGTGACGGTTTTACAGGTAACCATACCTGCACAGAAACTTATGACGTCACAAATAATGTCCACAATGCTACATACACGGGTCCTTATGATGATGTTGATGATGATGATGATGATGATGATGATGATGATGATGATGATGATGATGGCACTTCATTGTCGGGTTTAATATTCAGTAGCAATGAACATCCAATCAACAGTGACGATACAACAACGCCACGCATTAGTGATGACACAACAGTAATCCCTGATCGTGAGATCTCATCATTACGGCAGAATATGACCCAATATTTCGGTAGCCATGATTTTAACCTCCAATCCAATATAACTATGTCAAACGAAACTGAGACAGGAACACAAAGTGAATACGGCAATGATATCATCGGATTAGACGTAGTGAAGCATCATTTATCCACGACAAACCCATTTGTACCAAATCAGGAGGATGCTGACTTCATACCACTGAGGGATTTTAGAAGCAGGTTTAATCTATCAATGCTAGATCAGATGAGTAGGCCTAATTCTGTATCGAACATGGACATAGATAGCGATAATAAACAAGATGGAGATAATGTGTTAGATGCTTCTGTAAAAGGAAAGCATGGCATAACCAGTGACGCGGAGAATGGCAACGTATCAACTAATACATCGATTTCAAATACCGATTTAGAAAAGAAACGAAAAATTGAAAGTTATAAGACTCCTAAACCTAAGTAAAAGTTTGGTATGATTTTTACCCCTTTGCACTCTAAATTTCCAGAATCTCAATTCCATGGTAACCAGTCAAATTAGTTTCAGAATATTAAAAATAATAATTTAGAAATTGATAGTGATTTGGTCTCTCGCGTCCAAAGCGTTAAGCCCAAAATATGCTTAATACCTATATGTATTGCTAGCTTACTTGAGAACGCAGAATGCACTATGGGCAATCATATTGGCGGAGTCTATCGTATTATAATTCTGGCGAGGGACTGGGACTGAACCGATTTAGTAACAAAGAAACAAGCAATTTTATTGAAATCTATTGATAAATAGCAGTTAATCAATGCAGAATGTTCTACATGGTGTAGAAAGAGTGCAAGTTTAGTACAAAATAAATGGTCATTACAGATATGCTGTTATTTTACGTCTTCCGTCTTCTTAAATCTTTGATCGTTAATGCATCATTATTATGCATAATGTCGGCCACACACGGTGCGATTTGGCTACGATATCGTACAACTCTTTAGGACACACGACAGCGTGCGTCGTCCTAGCAAATCGTATTGTGTGAGAGCATCTGCGATACGATTTTATCCGATTACGTCATAAAGTAGCATGTCGATGGAAATTGTGTGTTGTTGGGAATCTTTCAACACGTTCAAAAATTTCTTGACGCAGCGGATTGAATCGTGGAATAGCACAGACAATTGTATCACGTGACGGGTCGTCATGGAGAATAAAAGCCGATTGTAATGTCTGCACATGTGTGAAATACATTTCATCAATCACGATGACATTCAAATGGGACTAGGCACGCGAGGACAGGCTGATAGAGTTGTGCCGTTAAAGTCAATGCCTCTAAGATGTCACTTTGCAGCAGCAGCAGCAGCAGCAGCAGCAGCAGCAGCAGCAGCAGCAGCAGCAGCAGCAGCAGCGAACATTGATTGTTCCAATTTGTGGCGGCCTTCTTGGATGATACGAAAAATTTCCTGCCATTTACGTCACTACTCTTTTTAGCACTATCCAATCCTCACTCTTGCCATCACCCAATTCGCTTTGTTGTGCCTCATTTTTGTAGTGCTCTTTAGCATCGGATTACTTATTTCTTTTAGTCCATTACTTATAAAATTGTCGAAATGTTGTTCCCATCCTGTACCTGCCTCAGTCTCTCCGCTATTCTACTCACTGTTTGAACCAATGATTTTAATAAAAGTTCAAGAGCAATGCCAGTTCCCTCACTGTATTGTGGCATTGGATGGGAAGCATATAGTTGTGCAAGCACCCGCAGCATAGTTGATCAGAGGACCTTAATTATACACATACATTCAACATGGTGCTAATGGCCCTTGTTGATTCTGACTATACGTTCATCTACGTTGATGTTGGCTGTAATGGTAGAATTTCTGATGGAGGCGTTTTTAAAAATAGTATTGCAAAATGGTGATTTTGATTTCCCCCCCCCCACCCCACCAGATTCTATGGCACATTCTAATCATCGGCTTCGCCTAGGAGAGTACTTGTAGACTATTCCTAACCGTTCCAAAGCATCTAACATCAAATGTACTTCTTTGACTTCACAACGCTTACACAGTGCTAAGTTTAAATCATGGCTAGAACAATAATGGTAAACTGCATTTGGAGACTGCTGCATGAAACGAGCTGCACAACCAGACTGTTTCCCTGACATATTACCAACTCCATCCATGGTCATTGATCTACAAAATTGTATGTCCAGACCAGCATCTGTCAAAAACTGAATAATATGGCCACGCAGTGCCTCACCAGAGATAGGTCCACATGGCATAAATTCAAGCAATCGTTCTTGTGGTTTGTTTCTTTTAACATATCACAGAACGAGACCAAGTTGCCCCCACCTGGCACAGTCTGTAACTTCATCGCACCGAAAGCCATAATATGGACCTACTGTCTGCTCTTTCACTTCTTCAACTATTCCTGCCTGCAGAAACTGCTTGATGCAAAGCAGGGGGTAATTTTGAGAAGTTTTTGACGTATATCTTGCATTTCTCTTGCATGTGTTCAAATGATGTTGTAGTACACTGTCACCAGCATCAACTCATAGATTTAGAAGGGCCTTAAAGTTACCTTTATTAAAACTACTGGTAGTGTCGTCGTCTCTATGTCCTATAAGGGCTAGTCCTTGTCGACCACAAAATTCCAAACATTTCACCAACGATCGTAAAACATCTCGGTTCTTCTCAACCTGTGCTGTTTGCTTTATTGTCTACGATGGCAATGTCAATCTAGTGGATGGATCTTTGGGTCATTATAAAGCCTTTGAGTTTTGCATATGATGAAATATGGTAGTCACATGTAGAATGATACTTGAGATCGGCAATAGTATCCTTCCAGTTGTTGTAAGGCTCTGGTATTAACTTCTTTGGACAGCGGTGAGACATGTTCGGAAAAAGGACACACGCAAGGCAGTACAGTCAATCTAGCTTTGAAGAGTATGATGCAAAGTCAAACGTCTTAAACCAGTCTCGACAGCAAACCCCATTTAAGTAACCACTCTTAACTTGTTTATCTAAGTATTTCTTAGGCGGGAATGTGAAACATGCATCTGGTTGCCGGTTTCTAATCAACATTAGTATCACCTCATCATTTGGAGTTTGTCCTATATAATCACTTAAATCGCAGGCGTGCTTGTTAGTTTTGGGCGCATCACTAAGCCTCTCTTTGCCGTCTATCTCATTCTGAAATAAATAAAATGGTAACAGTTCTACAAAGTCGGATATATGCTTGGTTTAAGGGGGTAGGTGGGTGGGGGTACACCTGTAGGGGTGACCCTCGTTTGCGATGAATTATAAAGAAACAATTTAAGCATCTATTTGAATAAATAGTTTTTAAATTGGACCAAAACAAGGTCGATACGATCTCAGTAGCTGCGGGTCTATTATCTTGGCCCATTGACTCCCGTGTTGCAGAAAATTTCAAAGGACTATAACGCCGCCATTTGACGAACGATCAACTTCATTTTCATAACTCCCATAGATCCAGCTGACCGTAACATATGTAGCAAATTTTCTTTGAATACGTTGAGAATTGGCGAAACTACAGCGCAAAACCTTTTGTGACAAGATTTCAAAGGGCCATAACTTCACCATTTGAGGTGCAAGCAACATCATTTTCATAGCCCCATAGATGTTGTCGAAATGTACATATTTCCTAAACTTGGTTTGAATCCGTTCATAATTGGTGAAACTACAACGAAAAAGGCGTTTGTGACTGTCTGACTCACTTACTCGCTCACTTACTAATTAAGAGACACGGCGGCTTATAGAGCTGCCAGCGTACAGTTAAAAATGTATACTGGAAGCATCTGATGGATGGGTGGACAGGCAGACAGATCCGTGAATTGACAGATGCTTGAATCTATTCTATAAAATATACCTGGTCAATGGTGTAGTCTAGACTGTAGAGGGTCGATACACCGTCACATCAGTGACATTATAACCATTAATCCTTTCAAACCTGTAATCCAAGTATCTCAATTATAATGCAACCATGTAGTTAGGTAACCTGTTGAATATACTAAAACTAATTTGACTGGAGACTCTTGCTGCCTTAGGCAGTCAAATTAGTTTCAAAATTAGTCAACACTACAGTTATAAATCGTAAATAATGTGTTGTATCTAGTCAGTTGGGTTCAAATGGTTAGGCAGTCATCATTTCATCATGCAATGAATGGTCGCGCAGTGGTGGTTTGGCTTTTCCTGACGGGAAATTTTTCAGCAAATTTATATAGCGGCCTAGTTTTAACAAGAATAACAGCAACAGCATCACTAGCTACTGCAACTGCAATAAGCACCCCATCCACTGCAAGAACAGCAACAGCAATAATTACAACATAACACACACGCGTACGATTGCCTCTACAGAGCTGGTGGGAAAGGACTGTTCGTGATCAGAATCCCTGACAGACCGTAAGACGTCAACTTCACCTTGAGAATCCGTGACAGACCGTAAGACGTCAAATTCACCTTGAGAATCCGTGACAGACTGTAAGACGTCAACTTCACCTTGAGAATTCGTGACAGACTGCAATACGTCAACTTCACATTGAGAATCCGTGACAGACTGTAAGACGTCAATTTCACCTTGAGAATCCGTGACAGACCGTAAGACGTCGACTTCACCTTGAGCATCCATGACGCAAATTGTTGATGCGTCATCATCTTCATTATCATCAACGTTCTAGAAGACACAATTAATTTACCTAAGTAAATATTCTCCAAGTTAAATTTCATTACCGTACATAAAACATTACTAGTAGGCCTAATACTTGCCCGGTGCTGGCGTAAGTTCACCCATATAATACCACATGTGCTACCATGATTGGTTAGTAACCTGGTTAGTAACCAATCATGGTAACACAAGTGGTATTACATGGGTCATAAGAGTGGCTAATTTCCAGTGGCGGATCTAGGGACCAGGAGGTGGCTATGGCCATCCCACCCTCTTAACCATTTAACATGCATATCCGTCAAAAACGGCTTCTGCAGAGGTCTTAAGAAATGTTCATTTGCAGACCAAGAGAAAACGATTTATTTTTTAAAATTTACCACTGGAATGATAACCGAGCCAGTCATTCCAATGGTAAATTTTAAAAAATAGTCTTGTCTTGGTCTGCAAGTGGACATTTCCTGGGAAAAATTGAATTTTTAAAACACACTTACGGGTTAAAGGGATAGTAAAAATATGTCAACATTTATTTCTTCCCCCCTCCCACCCCACACCCCCAACCCCACCCCACCCCACTGCCCTGCCCCCCTCAACTCCTCCCACTTGCGATATCGGCGTAAAGAAATGTAATATTGTTGATTTTCGTTTCTTTGCTGGAGCTACCATGACGCTACTAAAGTACGTGCCTGAGCCGGTGTGATTTTGACATATTTTAACTTTTGACGTCATCGATTGGACCGTAAAATAGACTTATATTGGGCCCTTTAAAAAGATAGACGATTTTTTTCCTACTGCTCATAACATTTGCACGGCCACCAAAAATAATATTAGGCTTAGACAATTTTAGGGGGTGGGGGCGCACGTCCCACCCCAACCCCTTGAACCCGCCACTGCCTAAGTAGACTGGGATTTGGTGCTACAAGCAACGGCAGCATCTTTCAGTCACAATAGACAGAGTGCAATTCATCATAAGCAATTTAGTAGGAATAGAAAATAACGGAAACGGTGAATATTCAGATGGGTCTGCGTTTTAACCTTTCACTGGACAAATTTGGTCAATATAATTATAATTGTTCATAGAATTTGCAGAAAAAGGAAGATTATTTTTAAAAGTTTACCCCTAGAGTGTTTGGTTTCATTATCGAGCTGGTAAATTGTCGAAAATATACTTCTTTAGATATGCAAATTGACAGTTCTCAAGACCTCTACAGAGGCCGACTTAGCAGCAATATTTGTAATTTAAAAAATAGATTAATCGGTATTGGCTAATCAGAAAACTCAGTTTTTTGGTTTGAGCATGATTACGACGGTTTGCAAACCGTCACCATATTGAACAGGTTCACGGTGTGAGATCTGTATATCGCGCATCTCTCTTGAACAGTCACCAGACACAGAAGTTGGTGCCATGCGTATACATCTGTACGGCGCAACGATGTGCCAGAAACTTTAGTTTTTGCACAGAAATAAAGCAAAGGCTAGATTACATACCAATCCACAAAATTGTCTCGGCAATCATTCCAGAAATATGCAAAGCACGGCAATCCTTGAATGCACTCACATGATTTGGCTCTAGGAGTGATTTCAGTGGGACTGAGAAGATGAAGCATCTTACGAAGTACGGAAAAACAAGTGCCACAGCTTGGGGAATTTTATCCCGCTGACAAATCACACTGTGCGTACATGTGAACAGAAAGATCTGATGTTGGGAGGGTTTTTTTCTTCAGAGTTACTGGCATTTTGTAACTAGGGTTAGCGAAACGGTAATGCAAATAATTTTCCATTATGGCAAGGAATATCATCACGTTTTGTTTTCCGGTATAGTAGATAGAGGGAGTTACCAGCTTTAACTGCTTTGGCAAACTAATTGTTCAATCAAATACATTATTGCAGAATTACAGCAGAAAATCTTTGCGCATTAGCTGCCAGCCCAGACCCCCAGCCCACCGCCACATAATAGAAATTGGCTGTCATATATTGTTGATGCCACAATTTAACTGTACATCATGGTTAGAAATGTTCCAGAGGCATCTCCTAAACAGACTCAAGTGGCAAATCAACTCTGTAGTGGGTCTTGCACGAAAGCTGTTTCTAGGCCTCTTTTGAAAATTCGCTCCTGAACGAATAACATTTCGTTAGCGAAGATCAGATATTTTCAAGACGAATGTTCGGCAATATCAATAATTTTGACTTGGAGATGGCGAAATCTTTCACGCCATTACAGAGAAATAAATTGGGCTTATACGAAAGCCCAGAAGCCTCATTTGAAATTAGAAATTAGAAATTCAACTCGACTTCGAAACTTACTGGTCACTCATATTGCCTATGGGCCTATGCTAGTAGCCACGCCAACCTAGTAACCCAGCTTATTATGCGAGCCTAGTTTACTAACCTACCCTGCTAACCTAGCCCACTGAGATAACCTAATAGCATGGTAAGACAACATAGTGACTGGCCACTTTTATATCCTGTCTTACAAGCCTACCTCCTAGCATAACATACTTGTCTAACATACAAGTCTACTAGAGTTCAGACTAATCCAGTCAAGCCTGTTGGCCGGTGTAGTTCGGATCGACCGGTCGGGTGCCGGCTGTACCAGCTAAGCTGGGTACGCGGCCACCCATCCTGGATTCATTCCCTGAACACGCCCCCATGTGTAGAGCTATAAGCGTATATGGGCCTATGAGAGAGATCGGGTTGTAAGAACGACTAAGTTCGTTAAAGCACATAGCGCGCATGCGCGCTTAATACTATTCTGACAGAGCGCGTATTTCATGAGCAAGATAGAATGGCGCTTTTAGTGTACCGAGTAGGTACATTGTAATCCTTTCTCATTACTTGTTTCCGTCGAATCTGGCATTAATCAAGACCAGACTTCGACGGGCTTTCCGGATCTGTAAGCCATTTCAAAATCGGTTAATAAATGGCAGAGTTATCCACGGAAAACCCCTTTTGATTATCTTCAAAATATTGCCGTGACGTCGTAACCACGTGTACGCAGAACTTCTAGAATGTTCTAGAACATTCGACTGCGTTATTATTAAATCCAGAACGCGAGAGCACCCTCGGCCAGGGGCCGAATAGGTTGGATCTGTATGCAGCTACTATCAGCAAGACAGGCATTAAGCAGATCACTTCTGTCTCGAAAGGTTTCTCTTCCGTAGCCACAGCAGCAATCCAACCCACCGCACTAAATAAATTTTGTATCTCCCGATTGTACGGGAGCATTTTTGGAACTTTTGAATATTATTCACGAATATCTCAAGAACTAACTCGGAACACAAAACTTGCGGTGAGATATTTTCCGGCCTGAATATGTGAGTCTACAGATGTAGAGGCAGCTATGTTCTTTGCTGGATGACTCGCCGGATCTGCCGGCCATGCCAAAAAGTGGTTATTCAACCGTCCCCGCACTGATGTCGTGCAGGTTTATTTAAACTTTTTGACCACAGCAAGTAAACTTTGCCCGGTACGTCTTAAGAGCTAACTGACGTACCCCGCACCGTTAAGCTTAGTTATGTATCTTCATCCGTATTCAAAAAAACCCCATTTATGAACGGATTGTTATTAACTTCCATCCGTACCATCGGTGTACGGGAACTTTCGTCTTAGCAGTAATGTTATTGTATCTCTTGCTGACTACTCGTTAGCCTTTCTATATTGTGATTACAGTCCAGAGTTCGATCCGCTCCCGTCCTGGACTGCATGCGGAAAACCTGTTTGCGGGAACCGGCATGCGGGAACTTTCCAGCTTCCAGAGAACACGTCAACTTACGTCACGCCAAGGATGACGTATCAATTTCAGCAACACGATAGCCCATCCTTAAGAATGGCTACTGATTATTCAAGTAACTATGCTTAACATTTTAATTATTCCGCTAATTACAGCTTTAATAATTATACTTCGCCTGCATAAATCGTCCCGATGACTAAAAGGAACCGTAGCGGTCTTAGGACCCCTAGTTATAATTTCTGTATCTGTTTATAGTTATTCTTATTTTCTGTGAGGTGTTTTTACTAACCGCACCGTAGTAGGTTTCTCAACATGTACTTTATATATTTTATATGTTTTGTTTATTTTTTTTTAAAAACATAGGACTGCAGTGCACAAGGGAAACACTATACAGCAACATTCATATATGCAGCACGTTCTCCTGTCACCAACACTTTTTCACTGAGGTCGCTGTCCGTGCTATAACTCTGTTTATCCTGGCATGCAACTGACTAAAAGCCTTTCTATTCAGCTGGATAGGATAGGTTTAATATGATTAGAGACAATTTCTTCGTTAGGAGACACATAGTGTACGCCTTTTTTCCGGTAGTTGCGATAATTTATCCCCCCCCCCACTCCGGCAAGGTTGTGTAAGATTGGCCAACATACCTAATGGACCTGATATTTATAAGTTATTGTCTCTCTTCATGTTCCACTAAGCCTTATGGCTTCTTAATTGTTTGGATGTCCCTATCCGCACCATGGACTGATCCGACCCTGGGAAACTATTGGGGTTTCCGAGCAATGATGGCCAGGGTGTGGTGTCAAACACATTTCCTGCATATCTTCGGATACTTAGTAGTTAGTTACCCTTGCCAAGGTAGGAAGCACTGCGAAAACATATCTTAATTATTATTTTCTTTTATCTGCTGGACAATCCTCCCGCACCGCAGTGCATAACTGGGCAACTTGCGTTTAAACCTAATGTCAGGCTAAAAAGATAGCTCCATAGGACCTTGTGACGGGCGAGATGCGCATCCCCACCGAATTCCGTAAGAATGTCTGGGCATGATATTAAGATCTGCCACGCCCTCACGGGAAGGACATTCACGGTGGGTATTCGTCTCTCTTACCCCCACCATAACGATAGATCAGTTGCCTAAAATTGCTTTTGTGAAAAGTATCCCATGCCCTGTGACGTTTTATGTGGTTACGGAGCAAGATGTCCGGATTCTTACCCAGTTTGGAGATCTTGCGAAGTAACATGTATGCACGCTGTCTTCATTAATGATGTCTTAGGGCATCCGTTCTCAATGACAGCCATATCTAAAAGCTAGGTAAACGCCAGCCATTTGCGGCCTAAAATAGTTCTTGTTTCTAAAAACTAAATATTAGGTTAAGCATAGAAGAAGGCCCACATAAATAAAAGTGGCAAATACTAATTCAGCACATTGAGAACTACGTAAAATGGTGGCGTGGGAATCCTCCGGGAATCGCTAGTCCTGTCTTCACGTAAAACAGCACACAACCTTATAGTCATAATTTCACTAGGTATGGTCTTTTCTTTACAGCATTTTGGTTGAATATTAGAGTAAGCCCTTTTCGGCCAATACTCTTCTCACGCTTTAAGCGATGGCGACATTTTTCTGTGATGGAGGCCCGCGTGAGGCACTTGCCTCTCGCAAGGATTCAGTGGCGACGGGTGCCCGCGTGAGGCACATGGCTTTTCGACACTATAAAAGATAATTTTCTTTCCTTTCAGCTTAGAGGTATAATAGCTTATATTAAGTTAATTAGTTATCTCGTGTACGGGAGCCTCCCTTGCGGGGATACCTCTGCGGACCTACGAGTCTGTGTGGTACCTCCGGGAGCCCCACCTTTAAAAGTTCACCAGGCTGTCTCTATGTCTTGTATTTTCGTATGCTCATTATATTTATCTAGCATACTTGACGGTCTGTTATAGGTAAAATCATTGTACAGTCTTATCTTAATTAGGTCACCAATCAAATCTTGTAAGTCCATAGATCACGAAATTGCTATGGACAGGCATACTGGTGACACAAACTCTTGGGATGAGACTGTAGTGGTTAATGTTCGAGACGATGGTCGCACGGCCCCACTGGAACGATTGAGTTCCACCGGCTTTAGGAGCCAGTCTTTGTTACCCATAGCATCCTCACTCATCGTGCACATGTGGCGCGGCGAGTCGACACCAGACACCGGAATAGTCTACTGGTATAGCCTACTAGCATAATCTACCATTCTACTTCTCGGTCTAGCATACTAGTCTACTGTCTGGCCAAGTAACACACTCGACTATCTCAGCATACTGGTATAGCCTACTAGCTTAACATGCTATCCTAGTCTGCTAGCTTGCTAGCCTACTAGCCTACCTGACATGCCCAGCCTACAATAACTGTCAGAATGTGAGTATGGTTAGAGGTAGCTATATGGATGATGTAGTTAAGGAATAGACGATGCCATGGGCCGGGTAGCTATAGATATGGGGAGATATCCCAATAGATGGATAGGCCAGTATATTAGTAGGTTAGACCAGTAATATTGTAGATTAGGCCATTAGGCTAGACCAGTTGGCTAGGCTAGTAAGGGAAGTTCGTCCAGTATGCTAGCAGGCTATGCAATTAGGCTACGTCAGTAGGCTAGGTCAGTAGGTTAGCTGGCTAGTAGGCTATGCTGGCAAGCAAACTATTTTGTTAGGCTAGGCAAGTAGCTGTGGCTAATAATCTAGTTTGCGGGGCCACTAGGTAGTAGGCTATAATATGAGGCTATGCTAGTAGGCGAGGCATGCTGACCCAGTAGGCTACGAAGTTGTAGTCTAAGCAGGGAGGCTTGCAAAATTGGCCCATAGTTTATGTTAGTAGAATATGTGAATTGGCTCGACCAATAGGCTAATTGTGTATGCTGTTGGTAATGGTTAGCTATGCTGGCATAGACATAGTATCTATATGTTTTGGGTAGTTATAGAGTACGATTAGCTAGGGGCCATGCAGCGATGATGGTATAGTCGCTATTGTGTTATTGTTATAGTGAGATGTCTGTAGCTATGGATAGGGGAATTATGTGGATAGGATTAGCATGGGGAAAGTATTACTATATTGGGGTGGTGGTAACTCTGTGGATAGGGTAGGGTAGATAGTAGTCAGGCAGATTAAGCTAGTGGGCTAGATTAGTTTGCCAGAGCGGTATACGATGCATAGCTATCAGTCTAGTATGCTAGAACTGTAGGTTAGTCAGACTAGTAGGTAAGGCAGTAAGTAATGACACGCTAGTATCGTAAGGCAGCCAGTACCCTAGGCAGTCTATGCTAGTCGGCTATGTTAGTAGGCTAGGTCAGTATGTTAGTAGGCTAGAACAATATATTACTATGTGTGTTAGTAGGCTAGTCATGTAGACTAGGCTAGTAGGATTTGCTAATAGGCGAGGCCGGTATGCTTGGCTAGTAAGTCATTAGATTAGGCTAGGCTAGTAGACTAGACTAATGTAGTCATGTCTGCATTGCTATGCGTAGAAATGGTGTATCCGTATGGTATGATAGCGGTGGATGTATCGGTATGGGGCTGTGCTATGGTGTATGTTCATATGATAATGGATAGCAATATCCAAACGTTGTAGAGATAGCTATGGCATAATATGGTACACGTGGATATGAGTGTATAGATACGAATTGGTAAGGTAGCAATAAGTGTAAGGTGGCTATGAGTGTGTCGTTTAAGATAGCTATGGGTGTGTTGGTTATTTGTATGTGTGGTTTTGAGCACGATATTGGATGTAGTTGCTGCAATTTTCATTTTATAAGACTGTACGTAATTGGCTGATGTATTATCTGAATGTTGAAGTCGAGTTTGAATTTCGTAGTAGAATTTGGAAGTTCATTTCGAAAGGGCCTTTTGGGCTTTCGTAGGCTTGTCAGAGGAGGCATTGCATAATTTACACGCGTAATAGACAACAAAAACAAGCACATTCATTTGGTACATCGTATCGTGGTCTTAATACAGACAACTATAGAGGAAATAGGGCCGGATATCACGGTTATAATCAGAACAATTATAAACAGGATATGTGTAGTAATTTTTCTCATAGAATTGACCAACTGGACAACAGTATAACAATGCTTATAATAATGTATTGATACTTCATGTGTTTTAACACTTTAATGTTGATAAATTGAAATCAATAAAAAAACAAAACAATTGTGTCTTGGCTTGCATTAAGAATGGCGTACCATTACCAATTTCCATTAAAAGAATAGAAATTCGATCGGGTGAATTAACTGGGCTTCTAAGTCAACTCCGTTTTCTATTTTACCAATTTCAATAACAAAGAAAAAGAATGGAGAATATCGATCAATAGTTGATCTAAGATAATTGACCTTTCCGGTTTTAGCCATGCCCCGCCCATCTCTAGCTAAACTCAACCCACACCTCGCTTGTGTTGGATCGATCGACCTCTGAACACCCTGACTATCAATTTCCCAAAAAAATATACAGGTAAGCTGTTGGATATTTTGAACCTAATTTGACTGGGTGCTGTCAAATTAGTTTCAAAATAATCAACAGCATGTTTATTAAATAGCAAAGAATTACAAAGACATACAATTCATACACCGTGTCGGACGATTTGAGATTTGATGATGATCTATATGAAACCCTTTGTGATGTAATCATACACGCGCTGAGCCGATTATGACATCATACGAGGTCAGATTATGGATGGATACTCTGCAAAGGTGACTTAAACTCGTATTGTAACCCACCTCACTTCTGTTATGAAAATATAGAAACTATGGCAGCAACAGTGCCCTGTCAAATCAGTTTCAAAATATTCAACATAATATTTATTAAACAGTAAAGGCATACATAGACCGCCTTTAAATATGCCTTCGTGACGTACCTATAGACATTATTCATGACGTCATTCATTATGTCATTCTACACATCACGTAGTTGATTATGACATCATATGATACTCAGGGTTAAGTTCGACTCCTAACCATAGTTAGCTATAGCTAACTAGAGTACCAGTCGAACTTCAAATAGTTAACTAGTTAGTCAACTATAGTCAACCGAGCACCCGACCTCAGTTCAGATGGTTAGTGCGATATTTGCGTAAGTTTTAAAGTGGCTGACACCATCGCTTGCCATGAATAAATGCATATAAAAGCGTAAATATTTCACTAAATAACCTAGGTTTGATGAAATTATGCTTTCCCATTGTATATCGATATTCCCAAGCCCATATTCCTTCCCACTTTATGCCATATGGGCGCTTTTTGACGTCTTAGCGGACAAAAATAACCCATTTTCGTAGCTCTTTAAAACAGACGACAGAAAGGGTTAATGGAGACTGGTACCCGGCTCCAAATTTTCTGCAATAGTAATTGAATAGGGAACCGGGGAACTATAGTCGACTAAAATCAAGTTTGACTGGGCATAGCAACTGCGCATGATCAGTAAACTATGAAACTGACTATAGTTAGCGAGTCGAACTTGACCCATATTAAGAACTGTCAAACCAAATGATTATTTAGTGACATTGCATATAAAACATGACTTTTACCATATCCCAGTTGATGGGATGTCTAGCGAATACCTGGGGATACAATGGAATGGCTGTTATTACAAATTCCATGTTTTGTTTCTTGGATTAAATGCTAGTCCTTATTCTTTTCGAAATGTTTCAGACCAATTAGGACATATTTGCGGTCACATGGTATTCCTGTTTGTTTACATGTTGACAATTTTTACTCTGTGCACAAGAGGGTGCATTCAATACTCATAGGAAATGATACAATCATAAGAAAGCGCTCGCCTCCACACTAATTCAGCTTGAGTGGAAAATTAATTGCATCGCAAAACAAAAGGTTCTGAGGATATGTCATTGGCTCAAACATCCACAGTAAAGTTAACTGATTGTCCGGGCAAACCTAGGTATATTAAGCGACTTATCAATAATAACCAGGCATCTACGAGCAGTCAAGCATGTGTAGCCAGTCAGTGTGTTTCTATGGCAGTAGCTATGATCACGGCAAAACTATTATTACGTATTATTACGTACTTTGTACTGATTACTAGCTACTTGACGTACGTGGCAAGATATCATTGTTAGACGAGCCGAACAGACTGAAACTGGTGGATGTCTTCGCACACAAAATGGAATGGGCGGGTAATATGTTGTAAGGTGGTAGATGTACACATAATGACAGACGTGCTGTGTACAGTTTGGGGTGCAGTATACCTCAAACATTGCACCGAAGGAATGTGGAATCGCCACGTTGCATGGATACCGTCAACTTATGGAGATATTGGTGGTCCAAATGGCTCTAAAGTTGAAAACAAATCGGTCCAAGTACCTTCCGACAATATCAGCAGTAGTATATATCACGCACTTGACAGGTTCCGGCAAAGACTTGAGAACTTACGACAACAATATGACGTTACATGCGTCATGTTTAGCAGGGAAATACAATAGTATTGAGCATGTTTCACGACCTAGATGCGATTTGGGGTACACACACACACAATTGACATATTTGCTTGAATGATCACACATCAGATCCCAAAATACAACAAGTGCATGTCGGATCATTAACAGCAGGATTAGATGTGCTTGCACAGGAGAACTGGTGTCTGAGAACAATTTGGTCAATTCTCTGTATTTAATCATTCCTCGAGTTCTGGATGTGCTGCAAGAACAGCAAGCAGACGCTACAATATTTGCACCATATTGGCCAGGTCACGCATGGTTCGGTCACTTGCTTAACATGTTTGTGACTCGCCCAGTCAAAATGCCAATGTCGAACAGACCGGTGATTCGAAGCGGGCCAGGTGCGGAACCTTTGAAAAATCACGCATTTGGCAGAACCACAACTATAACTTACGGTAGTCTGATTGCGCACTTGTTCAAACTGCATATCGCTTGGTTAAATCTTCCCTTCAATTAGATGATACACAATTGACAAAGATGCGTCACTTTTGTATTAACCACAATTTGGTAAATCTGGTGATGTAGTGGAATTCCCGTGCTCGGTATCTGATTGTTCGGAGCGTCCAGCATCAATTCTAAAGTCTTAGTTGGCAGCCATATCATGTTATTATGAAGGTCATAACATACCATCACTCACGAAAGATAGTAACTTTAGAAGAAGAGTTGGAGGGTTTCATAAAATCTGGGACTGTTGAGCCAACCAAACAAACAAAATCTATGCCTATTGAACAATTTCAAAAGTTATTTAAGACAATGGGTCCCAATACAAGTGTGACAATAAATGATTTAAAACTAAAGTTAATACCTATGTTATCATTGTCGCTTATGGCACGGCCCCTAAAGGAGTGTATTATGATTACACAGCAGGTACATCCAGGAGAACGCTTTCTCTGTTGACAATGTAAATTTTCATGATGACAGATCATTGCCTATAACCTTCTTCGGCATTAAGAATGCTACTGATAAATCAGGATTTGAAATTTTCCTTCCCAAGTGTTCGGATCCCGACCGGGACATTGCCTTTTGGCTATATCCATACATAGAAAGGACCAAAAGATTTCTCCTCACCACAACGAGTTTTGTTAACGTTATATGCTCCATACAAGGAAATTGCAAAGTCTACTGTAGCTGCCATACTAAGCGAATCTCTTGATCGCGCTGGATTTTGTCTACACTCTGCCAAATCATATAGTTCGACTGGAGCTACTGCGGCAATACGTGAAGTTTGTGATCCGCATATATAAACTGTAGTCACACGAATAAAAAACTGTTTGATCATCTGACAAGTAAGCTTTAAAATGTCCACCAACATAACGTTTATTTAATTGTAAATTCATCAAAGACATACAATTCACACACCTAGCACGAAGTGAGCTACATAACTTTGATTGTTATGTTAGCTAACATGTGGCGTATTTGCTTATGACATCAAATACTTGTTTGCATTCATTTGATACCTCTAAGGATGTCCGACTAGGATGAGTCTTGGTATGATGTTTACAGCGATAGCATTGTCAAGGCTATTTTAATAGCTTGGTTAGATTGAATTATCCTAAGATGTATAAATGGAAATAATTCTGCATGGCCATGTATCCCATATGACGTCATCAAATTGTAGTCTTGAGGAATGTCCATTTGCATGCCAGAAGAAGACAATTTACGACTGTGCAGAATGACTGGCTTGATAACCGAGCCAGTTATTTGATTTCAGTGCTAAATTTTCAGAAATAGCCTCTTGACATACAAATAGACATTCCATAACCAAATATTTTTACATTCTTGACCAAATTTAACCACTAATGGGTTAACTTACCAATGCAAATGCCTAAAAGATTATATGTTTCCCACATGCATCCCTAGAGTGTGTATCTGTAACAATAGCTGCGACTCACAGGCTACCCAATACATGTCCAGTAAGTAGCCTAAGATGTCTTCTAACGAAACGTGTGACTAGGCCATTTTACCGATGATTTCTACTCATATCGACGTGTTATTACCACGGATATATTAATGGTGTGCGGCCTAACATGTCGATTTCCCTATAACTGTCGCAATTTTGTCTTTTCCTTTGTATACATCTATTTGTTTGGTAGACTTTATAGTTTACGTTTCCGCCATGTTCAGCTGTTTGTTTTATTTGATATTCGCGTTGAAGTCATGTGATACGTGATGACGTCTTATTAAATATTAATAATTTATTATTATTATTATTATTATTATTATTATTATTCGCAATGCTTTGTGGGTCTGGGAAACCCAGCGCCCTCAGGTTAGCAGTCGAATTTTACTTTCGGGAGTGAAATTAAAATTAGAAAATAATATGATCCATTACTGATAAGCAACAGACTCAGGACTGCCATAGATGGTTTCAAAACATATAAACATACGAAATATGGCATGATATAGTTAAAGATTTACATATTATTTGTATATCCGCTGTGCCTGACTATGCACCTTTAAGCTAGTAGGCTAGGCTAGTATACATTGATAGTAGAGTATGCTAGTTGTCCAGGCCAGTAGACTAGTATGTTATACCAGTATGGTAGTAGATTACTGTAGGCCAGTAGATCAGACTGAGTTACTATGCAAGGAGAATAGACTTGTATGTTACCCCAGTAGGTTAGGCTATGAGGTAGGCTATTAGGACATGGTATTAAAGTGGTCAGCCTGTTGGTTATCGAGAGTATGCTATTAGGCTAGCTCAGTAGGGTAGGTCATTAGGGTAGGTTAGTAAGCTAGTAGTAAGTTAGTAAGCTGAGCCTGGCTAGTAGGCTAGGTCACTACGTCTGGGCAACTACTAGGATAGAATAGTAATACGCTAGACCAGTAGGCTATGCTACTGTGTTAGACTAGTAGGTTAGTAGACTAGTCCAGTAGATTAGTAGGTTATGCCAGTTAACTTGCAGTTAGACCAGTGGGAAAGTCCAGTAGGTTAGAAGACCAGGCCAGTATGTTAATCTGCTAGACTAGACCAGTATGAGAATCCAGTGACAGGCCAGTAAGTTACTTGGTTATTCTATGCATAGAGAAGAGCTAACAGCCGAGGTTAGCAGGAGAGTGTAGGCCAGTAAGCTAACTAGGTAGGCTAGGTTAGTATAGTAGGATACTGCAGTAGACTAGTATGCGAGACAACTATGTCAGTAAGTTTAGTCTAGCAGAATTTGTTAGTAGACTAGTCACGTAGGTTATCCCTGTTGGGTGTCGTTAGTCTAGGAAGCTAGGCCAGTATGCAACGATACTAAGTTAGTATGTTCGGTCATTCGGTGATAGCTTAGACCATGCATGGCATTGAACTGATGGGTGTATTGTTAACGAGGCTATTGGTCTATTGGTATCGGTAGACATGGGTTTTTGGTAATTATGGGTATATGTGATGGACTCGTGATGACAGCATTGGTAGAGGTATCTGTGGTGCAATATGGTTCAGTGACTATTGGGGCATGGGTAAAGTATATATGTGCTTATAGACAGAGGTATGATATGACAGTGGTGTGTGTATAGATAGAGTACTAATTGGTGAATAGGTAGGGAATAGCTATTGGTTGGTGTAGCGATAGGTGTGTATTGCTCTGGATAGGTAGGGATGTGGTAGCTATGGGTGTATTGGTGCGGTAGTTATGGTTGTTTGCGTAGCATTTCGAAACATGTGCAGTATACATACTCATATCTCGTGATACAATCATATAGTGACATAGAGCAGGCTGTGGCAAAATCTCCCATGTTAGGTTAAACGCAAACGGTCTTGCCCGCACTCCAGTTACTATCATGCCCTAACAACCCGGATCGCAGTACTTAATCTAGGTACATACTCATATATCGTGGTACAATCATATAGGGACATAGAGCAGGCTGTGGCAAAATCTCCCATGTTAGGTTAAACGCAAACGGTCTTGCCCGCACTCCAGTTACTATCATGTCCTAACAACCAGGCTCGCCGTACTTAATCTAGGTACATACTCATATCTCGTGATACAATCATATAGTGACATAGAGCAGGCTGTGGCAATATCTCCCATGTTACAGTCTTGCCCCTACCCCAGTTATTATCATGTCCTAACAAACTCGGCTCGCCGTACTTAATCTAGGACGGTAGCGCATGTTTGCTGTCACTTAAACTGGTGCTTTTACTGATAAGTGTTTGTGAACATATTTGTAATAAAAATTACATCTGCATTGATCCATTTTAGCATCATCTATAAATTTCAAAACCTAGTGAAAGTTAGATATGCCAATATTGAGAAGCAGTCGAACGGAATATGCCGACGATGTGGACTTTATAGATGAAGAAAAGAAACCCCTTGACGAACTTTGGTTGGAGCGTCTCAACTCTACAGGCTTACTGCCTTGGCTCGTACTCTCAGCTTGTTGTCTGTAAGCAGCAGTCTCACTAGTCGTAGTAGCCATAATATATAATAATGAATATTATATGTTACAGCTACTACGACTAGTGAGACTACTGCTTGCAGACACCAAGCTGAGAGTACGAGTCAAGGCAGTGAAGTCTCTCGAGTTTGAGACATCAATCGGCTCCCCGCAGGGAGATGGTCTATCCCCTGTGCTTTGCACCTGTCACCTTGCTGCTGCATTGGAATCCGTGCAGGAAAGATCAAACCCCCGGTGTCAATACTGGGCATGCCGCTAGAGATGGAATATGCTGACGATGTGGACTGTATAGATGAGGAGAAGAAACCCCTTGACGAACTTCTCCCAATAGCTAAACTAAAAATTGAGAATCTCTTTATGAATGAATCCAAAACAGAGTTCACCCACATATACCTATCTACAAAGCATGAAACTAAAAAAATGACGATCCACTCCGTGGCGGCCAACCATGGAGAAAAAGTACAATCCTGGGCTCATTGCTTTGCAGTACTGCTGACATTGCTGCACCCTGTATCATGGGAACACAGCTTTCCAGTCCTTCTGGAAGCTATAGATTCGTAGATCAAAGATGCCCTTGGTAAAAAGACTAAATTTATACAATGCAACCTGCGTATCCTTGATGATGTATAACTGTAACAGCTGGGCAGCTCTAAAGGCACTTGTAGACAAACTTGACGCCTGCCACCGCAAACACCTACGCACCATCACTGGACGCCGATGGCCAGAGAGCATAATTTCCAACGAGGCACTATACAAGATGAGTAATACGCCTCCGCTGTCTGTAAAAGTCGCCCAGCAAAGATGGTCCATGTTTGGCCATGTGCTAAGGATGCCAGAAGCCACACCAGCACAGAGAGCCTTGGACGTCATTGCATAAATCTGTTAAGCGTGCTACGAGGTGACCTCAAGAAAGCAGGAGTATGTACACTCAAGTCAAGAATGGACCTGAGGAAGACAAGGATTTTGGCTGAGGACAAGACACAGTGGGCAAAAGCGAAAAAGGACTGGTTGCAGCTGTAGGACGTGTCTACTACTACAGCCGCAGAATACAGTAATGATACATCGTACATAGTCATAACGTAATGAAGCCCCTCCATTTTCCGAAGTCGGATTGGTGATAGGTAGATTAGTACACATGTGCAACGTATAGTCAGTATTGACTCCATGTTGACCATTATCCTGGTATCCATTGTGACCATAGAAATCGAATAGGCTTAGAACAGACACGCCCATACCGTCACTATGAAACGCGTTGTCCCGACCTCCAGTAACGTGGCTTCAGTAAAATGCAACTGCGCATGTTCGGACGAGCTAATGCAGATGATCGGTAGCATATATAGCCTCCAAAAGTGAATACATTCTCTTTTGATAATTGGAAGACAAATTGAGCAGAAACTAATCTGTATAAGTTTAACAGAAATACACGTGTGTTGGCTATATTAATCTGACACTTTATTCGGACACGAATTGGTTGGAGGAAAAAGATGACACCTCCACGCCGGTCTCCTCGTTAAGTACCAACTTTGTTGGGAACTAAGTCATCAAGGTTTGCGTGCTGGCATCCGCATACAGAGACAGCTCTGATTATGTCTCCTCTTTTTCAAACTAAAACTGTGATCGACAGCCTCAGAGGATCCCATCTTCCGAGGAGCTTACCATAGCTATGTTGAACGTATGTCATCTGACAGCAATATCAAAGAGGCGAACCTTAGGTGCAGACTGCGAACAATATAACGTCGATATTACATGCATTCAAGAGACTAAAGTAGCTAGAGAAGCACCCTCAGACAGGCCATAAGCTAGTACTCAATGGGCAAAAACAGGCAACATACCGTGGTTTAGGCTTCGGAATCGGACCAAGGCTCTTAGACCATGCCATTAGTTTTGGATACGTCAGTGATCATGTTCTATTCATCGACCTGGCTTCACCAACGAGAAAACGCGTCACCGATAAGTAAAGCATAGTCAACTCATATGATGCAACTAGTGAAATCTAAAGATAATCCATCAATGTTAGATACCTTCTCTGCAGAACTGAGCTCCGCCATTACAATCCCAGCCAGTAGGCGTCTGTTCGCCTGTGAAGATTTCAACTGATAAAAAATCAGGACCTGGCTTATGCGTGGTGTCGTACGGAGAGGGCACAGGAATGGAGATGCACTGGTGGCATTCTTTAATTCCAATGGCCCTTTTGCCATAAATATGGCTTTCCAACACCAATACCGTCACCGGACAACATAGACAGGCCACATTGCTGATCGCAAATCCCCCAAAAGGCTGCAAGGCTACAACAGCAGTCTTCAACCAAATAGACTTCATATTATACAATACAGAGGGAAAACCATTACTTTGGAAGGCTCGTTTCTATGGAGGTGCTGAACTCAATTCTGACTACAAACCAGTCGTTACACGTCTTGAGATGAACCATCTGCACCTAATCTGTAACCGCGACACTTTGTACGAGGGTAGATTCACCTAGCACCTACCAAAGCTCAACAGCAATTCTGACACTCAAATGTCTACAAAAAGGCCCTCGGGAAGCGAAAGGATAGCATCTACGTCAGCCCCGATCCAAAGGACGCCCTAGCTAAAATATTGAAATGTATTGAAGCATCAGCTACCAGCACCATAGGAGTTCTCAGAAACAACCGAACTAGGTATACTGGTGACCCTATAGTAATAAAACTATCGGCAGAGCAGAAAGTGTTACAGCTGCGCATCTTTCAGAGTGGTCAAAGTGAAGACGGCGCCAAACTACACAGGGAACACAATAACATTCTGCGCCACAGCAGCACTAAACACGATGTGTAATACATCGCTATTGCCCTTAAAAGTCGCCCAGCAAAGATGCCCCACGTTTGACTATGTGCTAAGAATGACAGCGGACACGCCTGCACAGAAAGCCTTTGAACTCGCCCTACTCGGAGCCAGCAAATACAAAGCCAGGAGAAGATGCCATTGCATAAATCTGTTAAGTGTGCTACGATGTGACATCAAGCAAGCAGGGCTCGTTACACTCTAATTAAGACTGAACCTGAAGAAGCTCAAGATGTTGGTTGAGGACAAGACACAGTGGTCAAAAGCGAAGCATATTTTACTACTACAGCCGCAGAATACAGTAATAATACAATCGAATTAGTAACAAAAACCTATTAGTTTGGAGAATAAGACAAAATACTGAACTGAAATTCCGCATGTGAGAACGTCATAGCCATTCTACGCTTATTAGCTTTCTATGATAGTGGCCATATACACATCAGCAAATAGGATTAGTTTTACTCACGTGTGATCTATTTCCAGGATGTTAGTACGTGCGAAGTATGCGTTTCATCGGCCATGGCTGTTTAAGACTTACATACATAGAATCTAATTGGCTGATATAAGATTGGAATTTCGAATTAGAGATTTAAATTTTGAAATCCAGTTTTGAATTTCGAAGTCGAGTTTTGATTTTCGAATTAAATTTTGAATTTCGAATGAGCCTTCTGGATTTTCGTACAATGTCGTAATACTGCCAACAGAAGGATTAGATTTGCCTCTCTCTCGCACGCATGTACGTATGCACGCACGCACGCATGCGCGCACTCACCCGTACGGACACGCGTGTACACACGCTCGCAAGCGCGCACGCATCCACCCACCCACGCACCCACCCACCCACCCACTCACTCACTCACTCACTCACTCACTCACTCACTCCCTCACTCACTCACTCACTCACTCACTCACTCACTCACTCACTCACTCACTCACTCACTCACTCACTCACTCAGCTCGCTCGCACGCACGCACACATACTACGTAGTTTGGCTGATGCCACTTATAACACGCACGCACGCACGCACGCACGCACGCACGCACGCACGCACGCACGCACGCACGCACGCACGCACGCACGCACGCACGCACAACACACACGCACACGCACGCACTCACGCATGCACGCACACACACACCGCCACCAATCCACACCCCTATCCATTATTATTATTATTATTATTATTATTATTATTATTATTATTATTATTATTATTATTATTATTATTATTATTTTTGTGGTAGTAGTAGTAGTAGTAGTAGTAGTAGTAGTAGTAGTAGTAGTAGTAGTAGTAGTAGTAGTAGTAGTAGTAGTAGTAGTAGTAGTAGTAGTAGTAGTAGTAGTAGTAGTAGTATGGCAGTAACGGGGGTGGTAGCAATATTGTCAGCAGCAGTCGCAGTCCTTATTATTTGGCGAGGTGTTTAAGAACTTTTCTGGTGTAGAGGCATCATTTCTGGAATAGGGATAAACTCGGCGAAAAAACCATGTGTTTTAAATAACCATCATCTTGGCCCCAAATCAATTTTTGATTAGAAGTAATTTGTACTAAGCGACAACCTGTCCTTATCCAGCAGGTGTTGATGGTTCAGGTGTCCGTTTTAGACAGGCTTAATTAACTGTATTACATTTTAATCAACTAAATTCCCGTCTCGCTTTTTTACACCTCTTGACGCTAGAGGATTGTGGTTAATTATTTTTTTCGCAAATTTAAATAACTTTATTAACCACCGAACCAGATGTAATAGGTTTCAACGGCCGTGTTCAATCAAGCTGTCAAGTCTTCCGGTGCATTCTTATGCATTGTTTATTATGTAAACATAGAAGATTGCCTCTTCGTAAGGAATGCGAATTCTCAACTGTATTACTGCGTAAGTGTGTCAAGGATTAGTTACAAAAACAATTTTGGCATTCGCGAGTGGATAATAAGAAGCGGTTGGTTAGCATGTGGAAATTGAAGCCGGACGATGCCAGTGTGTCAATAAAATAAAATGCATATACTGTCAGAGCCTTGATGGAGTCAGAGTACAATAGGCTTAAAAAAAGCCAAGGATTGAATTGTGGCAGGTGCATCCACAGATAGTCCCATATGAATCGTCAGAGTGTCAGATATCAGACATGT
Organism: Chaetoderma sp. LZ-2023a; assembly: GCA_034401795.1. Classification (NCBI taxonomy): domain Eukaryota; kingdom Metazoa; phylum Mollusca; class Caudofoveata; order Chaetodermatida; family Chaetodermatidae; genus Chaetoderma; species Chaetoderma sp. LZ-2023a. The sequence continues at coordinate 82,817,878 of CM067375.1, forward strand.
GAAAGCTGGTCAGCTAAACCTAGACTTTATAGACTTGGCGCGGTGGTCCAGTGCTAAGATGTCTGGTTGCTGATGCCATGCGGAGGTGTAGTATGGTGGTTCGATCCTCTACTAGAGCTGGGCGGTCTGACGGTAGTACCGTGAGGACCGCGGTATCCGGTGAACCGATACCGTGACCGTTGACATTTCCAAATACCGTGAATACCGTCCATAATGTTTGAGCAATATTTGAGAAATATATTTATAAAATCTTACTTGACCAAGGGTAAATAAGTGCTGATAGTGCCAAAAATACAGGCATCCCTAACTATTAGCCGAGTTGAGGTGAAACGGTCGTTGTAAAAACAAACTTCAAGACGTCAATTATGTATGTAAATATTTCTAGAGCGCCAATTCCGAAATTAATCGCTCAAAGGCGCTTTACAAATTTAAAGATGAAAAAGATACGTTTTTAGGCTAGATTTAAAAGGCTCAATTTTGTGACAGTTTCGGATATGGGCAGGTAGATTATTCCAAAGTCTTGGACCGGAATTCGAAAATGCACGCTGTCCAACAACTAAATTAGTAGACGGGACCACACATAATGTCTGATCACTTGATCTTAGGGACCGAGGTGCAATTCTCTTTGTAATTAAAGTAGATAGATACTGTGGGGCTAGTCCATGTAAACATTTGTAAACGAGAAGCACGATTTTATACTGTATGCGCTCTCTCACAGGAAGCCAATGGAGTTGTTTGAGTACTGGTGTTATGTGGTCTGTTCGCTTGGTTCGTGTTATTATCCGTGCTGCCGTGTTCTGCACCCTCTGGAGACGTTGTATTTGCTCTGATGTAATTCCTGCTAGCAATGCATTTCCATAGTCTAATTTGGATGTTATAGAGGCGTGAATGAGGGTCTTAGTGGCATCTGCTGTCAGTAATTTTCTAATTTTGTTAATGTTTCTGAATGTGAAAAATAGCGATTGACAGAGGGACGTAACATATTTGTTCATGGACATCGAGTCATCGAATATGACACCAATGTTCCTTGCACTAGAGTTAAAAGAAATGTTTTCGTCACCAATTTGAAGATGCTCTATGTCAAGTTTTGGTCGGAGTTGCCGTGACGAGATAAGCAGTATTTCAGTTTTTTTATCGTTTAGCTGTAGAAAATTGTTAAGCATCCAGAGTTTTACATCGCGAATGCAAAGTTCTAATTTCTCACGAGCATCAAATTGACTATTTGGGCGGAAGGCTATATATAGCTGCGTGTCATCAGCGTAGAAATGATACTCAACTCCGTGCTTTTGCAGTAATCGACCAAGTGGTGATGTATATATTGTAAACAGCAGGGGCCCCAAAACGGATCCTTGAGGCACACCGGAAGTCAATGTACCATCTGATGATTTGGAGTTGTTTATGATGACAGTTTGACGGCGACATTTGAGATAGGACTCGAACCAAGAAAGGACAGTGCCGGCAAGGCCCAGTTCCTGTAGACGCGACAACATAATTGTATGATCGATGGTGTCGAATGCGGCCGATAAGTCTAGTAACACCAATATCACACACATACGTTCGTCCATTGAACACAAAATGTCATTTTGCACACGAACTAGTGCCGTCTCGGTGCTGTGAAGCTTTCGGTATGCGCTCTGATATGGTTCAAGCAGATTGTTTACTTCCAAATGGTTGTTAAGATGATTAGCTACGACTTTTTCTAGGAGTTTTGAGACATAGGGGAGGTTGGACACTGGGCGATAGTTAGACAGCATATTTGGATCCAACGACGGTTTCTTTAATAAAGGCATCACATTTGCGGTTTTAAAATCGTCCGGCACAGTACCCTTTTCCATTGACATGTTAATTATTTTAGTTATCGCAGGCAATACCTCCTGAATGCAGTCTTTGAGTAGATATGTTGGAAGTGGATCCAATGCGCATGATTTTGTTGGAGAACTGCGAATAATTGCCAAGACCTCGTCAGTAGAAGCAGGGGTGAAACACGTCATTGTACAATCAAGTGGCGATACAGTGCTGTCGCTCAGCCCTGTATAGTCAGCATGTTTTAGAATGTTACTACGAATCAATTCTATTTTGTCAAAGAAGTAGTTTGCAAATCTGTCAGCCAATTCTGTTGCATCCTTATGTTGGGGCAAGACATAGCTACCTATGCCCTTGTGGAGCAATTTATTAAACACTGAAAACAGTTTTCTCTGATCACTTGCATTGTCAGACACTAGTTTAGAATAGTAGTCCTGTTTTGCAGTAATGATCATGGAGGTAATAGTTTTGCGCCGATGTGCATATGCTTGGCGATGAACTTCTAACTGAGTTTTGCGGGCCAGACGTTCTAGTTTACGACACAGCTGTTTGGCATGTTTAATTTCACTGGTGTACCACGGTGCTTGAGGCCGAACCACGATTACCTTAGTTTTGAGAGGGGCATGCCTATCTATAATGTCTCGCAACTCACTATTGTACTGATTGACTAATTGTGATAAATCATCAGATGGATTACTGTACAGAATAGATGATAGAATATCTGATTGAATTAATGGAAGAGGTGGTGACCGTAAGTTCCTGTAATAAACAGTCTTCTTCGGCAGGGGTGGTTTAGCAAGTGTCAGATCGAATGTAACGAACGCATGGTCAGACGTTATTGCACCACTGTCTACATTTACATTGCTTACGAGTGATTCGTTAGATCGTGTTATAACGAGGTCAAGTAAATGACCTTTCGTATGATTAGGACTTCTGACATGTTGTTCCAAACACGAAGTTTCTAGGAGCGATTTCATAACTGATGCATTGTGATCATCCGACCTTTCCATATGAAAGTTGAAATCACCAAGTATTAGTAAGTTACCCGTGCTGAGTGCGTAGCGATCGAAAATTGATGATACTTCGCTGAATACCTGTGCTATTGGCGGATTGTGCAATTACAACATAATGACAGGAAGAATTGTATGTCAAACGTACGTCTTGAAAGTCTCACGGTAAAATTGCTTTATTTAAAACATTTAACATTCTCTGGCCGTCAGCCGGTAGTAATTACACTATAATATATTTCCTATTCCCCTTGCTATTATTTGTAATTTATTACTCCAAGCATTTTGTCACCGAACAAACACGCTAGAATAACAAAATAACCTACAAACTGCGTGCTATTCAAACACAACAGCAATCTCGCAAAGACGTATCTGATTGGTTGGTCATGAACTAGACCGTGGAAAAATACATTACTACGCTGAATTTATCAATGAAAATTTACTAAGACGTAGTATATGCTCGCGCCGTTTTGATCACGTGCTAATTTATTAACAACAAGCAGGGTTGAAGTCGTTATTTTTTATTTTTCTGGCTTGTTTTAAGAAATTTCTTTAAGGATTAAATCCGGTTTAAATAACGACACCTAAAAATTATAGTGTTTTAGTTTTTGTAATTCATTTTTCGACTGGCTACACGTCGGAAGTTCGCGGAAATAGCTTTTTACACGCATTGTTCACGTGAAGCATGGCGAGTAACGAGTCTGCACATCGGGTACTCGGTAATTATCAGAAGCTTTGGAATCGGCTATATTCAATGTCGTGTTATATGTATGGGTATAGGCCTTCTTCGCGAGTAACAGAATATACGACTCCAACAAAAATAAAAGAGTACAACACTCGCCCCGTTTAAATACTCGCGGATTTTGTCTGAACTCTGTTTATCAAAGCGCTCGACTGCCAAAATAAAATTTACCGTTTGCTGGTCGCACGCATTAATAGCAAGAATACTCCAGATTGAAAATAGTGCACCCCAATGCCTCAAACAGCGGGTTAAAGTTAGCGAGTCGACCACACCCTTTGACCGATATTCCCGTGAATGATATTACGTCAATAAAAATAGTGACCTAATAAAATCGTGAAACTAAACAGCCATGTTTTTCTTCTCTAAATCAGGAGGCCGATTTATTTATTTCACCTATATTTACCGTTGATTGGAGATGGAAGTGAAAAGGAAATGGAAAAAATTGTTCTAATTTCGTGGTATGTCTCAAGCTCAGATGACGGTATACCGTGGTACCACGGTATTTTTTCATGGTACCGATACCGTCATGTAAATATCAATACCGCCCAGCTATATCCTCTACCAGGCAGATGGTGATCAACAAATTAAACTAATGGGTGCATGATTGTCTGTTGGGTAGCATGTGGAAATTGAAGCTGCACATTGCCAGTGAGTCAATAAAATAAAAATACATATACTGCCAGAGCCGTGATGGGCTTAAAAGTCAAGGATTGAATCATGGCAGCTGTATCCACAAATAGTCCCATATGAATCGGCAGAGTGTCAGTATATCAGACATGTGAAAGCTGGTCGGCTAAACAGACTTCTTAGTCTTGGTGCACTGATCCAGTGGAAAGATGTCTGGTTGCTGATGCCATGCGGACTTGCAGTATGGCGATTCGATCCTCGACCGGGGTGATGGTGATCAACAAATTAAACTAATGGGTGCATGACTCTTGGTTGGTTAGCATGTGGAAATTGAAGCCGCAAGTTGCCAGTGCATCAATAAAATAAAATACATATCCTGCCTATGCCATGATGGAGTCAGAGTACAATAGGCTTAAAAAAGCCAAGGATTTAATCGTGGCAGGTGCATCAATAAAAGAATAAAATACATATACTGCCAGAGCCGTAATGGAGTCAGAGTACAATAGTCTTAAAAGCCAAGGATTGAATCATAGCACGTGCATTCACAGATAGTTCTATAACAGTATATCAGACATGTGAAAGCTGATCAGCTAAACCTAGACTTCTAAGTTTTGGCGCGCTGGTCCAGTGGAAAGATGGCTGGTTGCTGATGATATGCGGAGTTGCAGTATGGTAGTTCGATCCTCGACTATGGAGATAGTCATCAACAACTTAAACTAATGGGTGCAAGACTGTCTTTTGGTTAGCATGTGGAAAGTGAAGTCGCACATTGCCAGTGCATCAATAAAATAAAAAATACATATACAGCCAGAGCCGTGATGGAGTCAGAGTAGAATAGGCTTAAAAGCCAAGGTTTGAATCATGGCAGTTGCATCCACAGATAGTCCCATTTGAATTTGTCGGAGTGTCTGTATATCAGACATGCGAAAGCTGGCTGGTCAGCTAAACCTAGACATCTTAGTCTTGGCGCGCTGGTCCAGTGGAAAGATGTCTGGCTGCTGATGCCATGCGGAGTGGCAATATGGCGGTTCTATCCTCGACCGGGAAGATCGTGATCAACAAATTAAACTAATGGGTGCCTGACTGTCGGTTAATTAACATGTGGCATTTGAAGCCGCACATTGCCAGTGCGTCAATAAAATGAAAAATACATATACTGCCATAGCCGTGATGGAGTCGGAGTACAATAGGCTAAAAAGCCAAGGATTGAATCATGGCAGGTGCATCCACTGAGTCTCATATGAATCATCAGAGTCTCAGTATATCAGACATGTGAAAGCTGGTCGGATAAAGTTACACTTCTTAGTCTTGTCACGCTGGTCTAGTGGAAAGATGTCTGGTTGCTGATGCCATGTGGAGTTGCAGTATGGCGGTTCGATCCTCGACCGGGGAGATGGTGATCAACAAATTAAACTAATGGGTGCATGACTGTCTGTTGGTTAGCATGTGGAAATTGAAGCTGCACGTTGCCAGTGCATCAATAAAATAAAATACATGTACTGCGAGGGCGGTGATGGAGTCAGAGTACAATAGGCTAAAAAAACAAGGATTTAATCGTGGCAGGTGCATCCAACGATAGTCCCATATGAATCATCAGAGTATCAGTATATCAGACATGTGAAAGCTGGTCTGCTAAACCTAGACTTCTTGGTCTTGGTGCAATGGTCCAGTGGAAAGATGTTTGGTTGCTGATGCCATGCGGAGTGGCAGTATGAGGGTTTGATCCTCGACCGGGGAGATCGTGATCAACAAATTAAACTAATGGGTGCCTGACTGTCAGTTGATTAGCATGTGGAAAGTGAAGTCGCACATTGCCAGTGTGTCAATAAAATAAAAAATACATATACTGCCATAGCCATGATGGAGTCAGAGTACAATAGGCTAAAAAGCCCAGGATTGAATCGTAGCGGGTGATCCACGGAGTCTCATATGAATCATCAGAGTCTCAGTATATCAGACATGTGAAAGCTGGTCGGATAAAGCTACACTTCTTAGTGTTTTCGCGCTGGTCCAGTGGAAAGATGTCTGGTTGCTGCTGCCATGTGGAGTTGCAGTATGGCGGTTTGATCCTCGACTGGGGAGATGGTGATCAACAAATTAAACTAGTGGGTGCATGACTGTTGGTTCGCTAGCATGTGGAAATTGAAGCCACACATTGCCAGTGCATCAATAAAATAAAAAATGCATATACTGTCAGAGTTGTGATAGAGTCGGAGTACAATAGGCTTAAAAGTCAAGGATTGAATCGTGTCATGCATCCACAGATAGTCTCATATGAATCATTCAAGTATTAGTTTATCAGACATGTGAAAGCTGGTCTGCTAAACCTAGACTTCTTGGTCTTGGCGCAGTAGTCCAGTGGAAAGATGTCTGGTTGCTGATGCCATGTGGAGTGGCAGTATGGCGCTTCGATCCTCGACCGGAGAGATGGTGATCAACAAATTAAACTAATGTGTGCATGACTGTCGGTTGGTTAGCATGTGGAAATTGAAGCCGCACATTGCTAGTGCGTCAATAAAATAAAAAATACATGTAAGAGAGTGAAATCATATGTTTTGATTTCTCTTGCTTACATTTAACCAGCTGTCTAGTTTGCGGGAGAGATCATTCTATGTATGCGATGAACTATTGGGATGTGTGTACGGTGGAGGGGAGCTTACTCGCTACCTTTCTGCATATTATGATTTTGGGCGAGTAATGGTTCTTGATGGGTGCGTCGGGATTTATGCAAATTTGGATCAATGGTTCAAGTGTATCACCTGATCGATTTGAGTGTGGATGTGTGCATTTTGGGAGTGAACTTGGTGTGCAGTAGTGTAATTGGAGATTTTTCCGTAATTCTGGTGCTTGATTGGCTCTGAGAAAAGTGAAGCATTTTGTGCTGGTTGGAACTATTTGGCTGTCCAAACTATTTTGACATCCCATGGATTGCGCGGTTCAAGCACATGTTCCAAACGATTGCAACTGAGAGGTCTTACTTTTGTCGGTGAGCAGAATTTCGAAATGGAATGAAGCAGCACATCTGATTTACCTGGTGAGTGTTTATTTGTGAACGTATGTAAGAATGTGTGAAAGGTAGTTAGTATATGGTAAAATTGGTCAAACGTCAAGCTGGAGTTTTCATTATTGAAATTTGATTTGCGGTCAACAGTAGGCGAAAAGCATTAGTATGAAATTGAGCCACTGATATTTTGTGGTCTCTTAGATGTTACAAATTACCGGTCATGGTAGATTAGTTGTTGGGTGGGTATCGGTAGCCAGTTGCTATGCTTGGAACAGTATGTGGTCTGAAGTATGTAGTAGAAATGTTACTGTTTTATAGCGGTAGTGTCATATTTGTCTTTCAAATGGGTCATGGAATGCGATCAGGGTACATATTTTATGTGCAGAAGTTAATTTGTGACTCCATGGATTTTGTTTATTTTTTAAAAGACAAGGTCATTTGGCATGCCAATCAACGAAAACCATGCTCGAATTATAAGGTGGAATCGAGTAGTGGGTTGTATTAGAGTAGTATAATAATTCAGACTCGGATTTGTATGCCAATGTTAATTATTTTTTAGTACGTTTAAAAACACGGGAGCCGGATAAGTGGATGTGTAAATTTGGTACTCGTTAAAGGGTAAATGGTTTGTTTATGGAATCTTTAACCTGTTCAACAAAACTAACACGTCATCATTAGATAAACTCTTCCAGTGAGGATTTTGGTCACGTTGTTCGTTTTTGATGTGTTAAACCCCACAATTGGGGACAGAATTCTCGTCAAGGAAGATTCTTTTGAAGAAATTCAGTTGTTTTGGTTTTAAACCTTAAATTGGGTGACCGTATGATATTTTCAGATCATGGGTTGTTTTGTTTAGCAATGTTACGGGGATTGGACATTATCCTGTGATTTATTTACAGGTAATGTGTATCAAAATTGTCCCCCGATCAAGGATTCATAGTAAGTGACAAGTTGGATTGAGATTGAATTGAAATGTGGAAATTCCAGCAATGACATTGGGTGAAGCTCAGCAGTTGAACTAAAAATTAGTGATCAAAATGTCCAGATATTGGGTCATTAATAGTATAAGTCAAGACTAAATAATTTCAATTCTTGATTTGATTGAACTTTTCCTCTTAAGTTAATTCAATCTTGGTCATATAATTAAGGTGTAAGGAAATAAGTCGTCTGTCGGGGATCATTTTTCATGCCTTGAATTAGGAAATTGTAAATAGCATAAATATATTTTTTTGGTGACATGTACTAAAGTTTAGTTTTAAAAGCAGTTGCATTTGTTTAATCAAGTGTGATCGGCTTGTTAGTCGAAAGTTGATCAGACTTTGCACTTGATTGTGTGCAAAAATACCATATTGGGTCAGGTGGCATTGAATAGTGATCTTTTTTTTTTTTATGTTATATGATTATATATAGCTAGTTGGTGAAAAATAATTAAAAATATCGGTTGCTTCGGAAACAAGATACCATATGAATGTCCCAGTCATCAAGGTTGAGTGCTTCCGGATCAATTTGACTGGCAGCTGTCTAATAGCAGATGTTGGGCAAATTGATTCTCAAATATTAAATTGGTGGAAGACGACGACATTTGATTTGTCATCAGGTCACATGGTTTCAAATGAATAATGAAGACGCACGTTGCCAGTGCGTCAATAGAAATAAAAAATACATATACTGCCAGGGCCATGATGGAGTCAGAGTACAATAGGCTTAAAAGTCAAGGATTGAATCATGGCAGGTGCATCCATAGATAGTCCCATATGAATCGTCAGAGTGTCAGTATATCAGACATGTGAAAGCTGATCGGCTAAACCTAGAGTTTACAGTCTTGGCGCGGTAGTCCAGTGGAAAGATGTCTGGTTCTGATGCGATGTGGAGTTGCAGTATGGCAGTTCGATCTTCGACCGAGGAGATGGTGATCAACAAATTAAACTAATGGGTGCATAACTGTCGGTTGGTTAGCATGTGAAAATTGAAGCCGCATGTTGCCAGTGCGTTAATCGAAATAAAGAAATTCATATACTGCCAGGGCCATGATGGAGTCAGAGCACAATAGGCTTAAAGGCCGAGGATTGAATCATGGCAGGTGCATCCACAAATAGTCCGATATCAATCGTCAGAGTGTCAGTATACCAGACATGTGAAAGCTGGTCGGCTAAACCTAGACGTCTAAGTCTTGCCACGGTGGTCCAGTGGAAAGATGTCTGGTTGCTGATGCCATGCAGAGTTGCATCATGGTGGTTCGATCCTCGAATGAGGAGATGGCGATCAACAAATTAAAATAATGGGTGCATGACTGTCGGTTGGTTAACATGTGGAAATTGAAGCCACACGTTGCCAGTGCGTCAATAGAAATAAAAAAATACATATATTGCCAGAGCTGTGATGGAGTGAGCGTACAATAGGCTTCAAAGCCAAGGATTGAATCGTGGCAGGTGCATCCACAGATAGTCCCATCTGAATCACCAGAGTGTCAATATATCAGTCATGTGAAAGCTGGTCGGCTAAACCTAGACTTCTTAGTCTTGGCGCGCTGGTCCATTGGAAAGATGTCTGGTTGCTGATGCCATGCAGAGTTGTAGTATGGCGGTTCAATACTCGACCGAGGAGATGGCGATCAACAAATTAAACTAATGGGTGCATGACTGTCGGTTGGTTAGCATGTGGAAATTGAAGCCACACGTTGCCAAGTGCGTCAATAGAAATAAAAAAAATACATATACTGTCAGAGTCATGTTGGAATCAGAGTACAATAGGCTTAAAAAAGCCAAGGATTGAATCGTGACAGGTGCATCCACAGATAGTCCCATATGAATCGTCAGAGTGTCAGTATATCAGACATGTGAAAGCTGGTCGGCTAAAGCGAGATTTTATAGTCTTGGCACTGTGGTCCAGTGGAAAGATGTCTGGTTTCTGATGCCATGCGGAGATGCAGTATGGTGGTTCGATCCTCAACTGGGGAGATGGCAATCAACAAATTAAACCACTGGGTGCATGGCTGTCAGTTGGTTAGCATGTGGAAATTGCAGTCGCACTGATGGAATGATGTCTGGTTGCTGATGCCATGCAGAGTTGCAGTATGGCGGTCCGATCCTCGACCGAGGAGATGGTGATCAACAAATTAAACCAATGGGTGCATGACTGTTGGTTGGTTAGCATGTGGAAATTGAAGCCGCACGTTGCCAGTGTGTCAATAAAATAGAAAATACATATACTGCCAGAGCCGTGATGGAGTCAGAGAACAATAGGCTTAAAGGCCAAGGATTGAATCGTGGCAGCTGCATTCACAGGTAGTCCTATATCAGTATATCATACGTGTGAAAGATGGTCACCTAAACCTAGACTTTGTAGAGCTGGCGCAATCCCGGAGTTCGTGTTTCATGGCTGCTGGGATAGCTGATTCCAGCCGTTTCTACAGACAGTCGCAGTCGCACCATGGAACTTGAACTGCGCATATCTGCCGCCGGTTCCATGGGCCGATTGGGTGAGTAACCTTTTATATGTAGCTAGGTTACTACAAATGGTGTCAGGAGTACTTTGGGCCCTAAATTAAAAATTGTTATTAGTTATTTCTAAATTCTACTCACAATTTTGCTGTTAAAAAGATAGAATTCTCGGAAATATAAAGACTACTCTAGTCCTGCCCGAACATCAATTTTACCGACTCTGGCCGCTATTTTGATTATTTTATAGTTATTTTTGTATTATTTAATAATCACAGATGATAGTTGAGTTATAGTTAAATATACACCTGTGCAAAAGTTAAGCACCACCCTATTTTTACGCACATGCGAGGGTATATTCATGTGCTATGAAGAAAGCAATAGCATAAACATTTATGTACCCATCCATCTTAGTGCAAGAGGTAATAATGCAACTAGAGGAATGCTGATTATGATGGTGGGGAAACACTGTATGTTTTTGTTTGAACTTGAAAACGAGGCCTGAATATGGTTACGTTGACACAACTGACAACTATTGCCCTACAGTTGACACACGTGGCTAGATTGTCATTAATGGTGTCTGAAAACGAAGTTTAACATCTGTGCACGAGTTTGAGACTGTCATTATTAATACCGGGTATATCCACCTTGTGCCTGGATGACGGCCTGGACACGACGTCTCATGCTGGTCACCAACCGACTGATACGCCATTGTGGTATTCGTTGCCATTCAAGATGGAGTGCGTCTGTTAATTCCTGTAGGTTCTGCACAGGAGGATCCCTCCTTCTCACCATGTTTCCCAGAATGTCCCAGATATGCTCAATAGGGTTCATGTCAGGGCTCCTTGCTGGCCATGGTAGGGTTTCGATGGCATTCTGGCGGAGGTATTCATGCACAGCTCTAGCACGATGTGGTCGGGCGTTGTCATCCATGAATATAGGGTGGGTTCCAGGTGCATGATTTACAAAATGAGGGACCACAACTCTATCCAGTATGGAATCTTGATATCTTTGTCCATTTAGTGTTCCAGGTACAGTCAACAGATCCAGCTTACAATCAAATGAGATGCACCCCCATATCATAACGGAACCTCCACCAAATGGAACTTCTTCCATGATGTTACGTTCGTCGTACGCCGTGCGTCTGGACCTCCATACACGAGTTCGACCATCTGTGGCATGAAGCAGGAACCGACTTTCATCGGACCAGTGTACCCGTCTCCAGGATCTCATGTTCCAGTGTCTTCTTTCGTTGCACCACCTCAGACGCTCCTCTTTGTGGTGTGCAGTGAGGAGAGGACGTCTGACAGGTCTCCTAGCTTTCATGCCAGCAGCATACAGTCTCCTTTTGACGGTAGACATTGACACTCTATTGCGCGTTTCCCATTGCTGGCTGAGCACTCTGCTGTTGGTGAATGGAGATCTCCTAACAAGGCGTACTAGGGCTCGATCATCACGGGCAGTAGTCTTCTTCGGTCTTCCAGATCTAGGCCTGTCCTTCACCTCGTTAGTTTGCCCATGTTTTGCAATCAAACGACTGATTACAGTATGGTTAATGTTCAGCTGTCTGCCAATCTCTCTGCATGACATACCAGGGGTATGCATGCCTATGATTTGCCATTTCACACGATCACTTAACCTTCGTCTTGCCATAGCGGTTCACAATCAAGAGCTAATTCTCTCTGTACAAATAAACCACGGTCATGAACACAAAATTCCTAATCTTGTCGCCTAAATCTGTATGTAATGTTCTACACCTCAAACTGGACTTTTACATAACTGAACACGTGTGCTGTTTCCCGCCACGCACGGACATCAAGCGGCGTGAAGTCATGCATGCATGTGCATTTCGTACTTGGAATTATGTCAGCTAACGCGGGGACAAAAAGTATGGCAGCCTAGTTGTACCATCATGTTTCTACGTTCTATTGTTTTTGCTGGTGCTTAACTTTTGCACAGGTGTATATATATTATTCATTTATACTATAGCATGCAAATGTCGGGTATATAGATTAATATACCTTACATACATACGTCATATACGTCATAAATTCAAGATTCAATGTTATTTATTTGAACTGTAATGAATCGAGGTATATTTTCGTTCTAAGTTTCTATCATCTATGTCAGTATTCCGTGGAATGACAACCCTATAGTTTCTGGATTGTTATTGTTAGTTGTCTTCAGTGTCATATGTAGGAAACCGCGATTCTGAGCTGTAATTTAACCGTCGGTTTTTGGATATTTCTTTACACTTTAAGTACAGTTAAATTTCGTTGTTTATTTCATAATTATCTGAAATAAAGAAGCGATATAAATCACTGTTGTTGTTAATTATTATTATTATCATTATTATTAACTTTTTGAACATTAGAGGGTAATCTCCCTTCTAATCAACAAATATGTTTCAATTGTAATATTAGGTTTACTAATTACGCTGAACATTATTTGTTTTTTCTTGTTATTATTAATTCAAAAAGTTATCACATTGCTAGCTACTCCGTTAAAATACTACACAGCTTTTGCCTGCTTTTCAAGTTAAATCTGAGGAGTTTTTGGCTCGCACACAGTTATCTGTGGATCAATCCTTTACCCACAAAGCAATTTTGTTGGGTACAAGTAAAGGTTTCATTTTGAAAAGGGCTGATCAAACTGGGTTTGTTGAGTATTGGTGTAAAAGCGGTGGTACTACACAAGACCTGGTTAATATTTTGCAGTCGAGAATAGCCAACGCCGTTCAGAAATTTCACCGTATCGTTTTCTATATCTGGGCCGGAACCTGCGACCTTACCGAGAAACGAGGCGACAGTTTTGTCTATTTAAGGACGGCCGATGATGAACTCGCGGTAGACCACATTTGCCAACACTATCAACATGCGATAGACATAGTAAGACATTACGGCCAAACGGTGAAAGTTATCGATATCCTGGCGTATTCTCTGGTCCTGTATAATGAGCAACTTCACCATTTGAATCCCTGTTCCTTCAAAGACCAAGAGCTGCAACTGCATGACCAACTCTCCCTTTTGAATGATAAAATTGAGAAAATTAATGCAGATATTGGTGTACACACCATCAAATGCAGTGTAGAGTTAATACTCCGTAAAAGAAATCTAGTGCACGTAAACGCGTCCGTTATCATTATACTTTCGAGTTTCTGAAGGATGGTTTGCATGCAGGTATGCTACTGAATCTGGTTTGGCTTCGGAAGATTCATTTAGACGTTCCCCGGTGTTGCACCACCATCACTACTCAGTGAGTTATATTTTCCAGTAAGCATACGCTTACAACTTATTTCAGTAAGTGATAGTACTTTTCTAGCGAATATTAATTTCGCTTCCTTGGTATAAATCAACCGGTGACCCATAATGCCGAAACCTTTGTGTATTAACACTGCAACCGTGGAGGAACTTAGTGCACTCAATAATATTGGTAAAATTCGAGCTGCTGGCATAGTAAGTTTTCGTGAGTCCAGAGGAGGTTCCATATCTCTGGCCGACATTAAGGCAGATCCTGATTTGCGGCCACAGCTACAGTCCTTGAACGATTGCTCCCTGCTGGGGACGTCGTATTTGACATCAATGATGACGGCGCTGTTGGTGGGGTCGACTCGCACCCAAGGGAAGAATCCCTGGAAGAGCAAGTAGCTAGACTGAACATGGAACTGCTAGCTCAAGGTATCAAATACAAGGCACTCCTTAACTCAACTTGTCAACAAAGGGGTGATCAGACCCTAGTTGATAACCTGGCTCCTAGTGGGGTATATACCCCTAGAGAACCTAAGAGCTAGTCCCAATCAGTTTCTCATCATGACACGAGGACGTTATCACCAGTTCGTAGAGCTTACTTGGATGGCTCTTCATACAATGACTCTAGAATGTCATCACCCGGTCATAGAAGCTACTCTGATGGTCCTCCTCCACCTAAAATGTCAACCTTTGATGGAAAATGTGAGTGGAAACCATTTTTCATACAGTTTGAGCATACTGCTTCAAGGTACCGTTGGTTCGATACATATAAATTAGACATGCTCATCTCAGCTTTAAGGGACAAGGCCTTAAAGTTTTACTGCATCTGTTCTGTGCAAGTCCAGAATGATTATTTTAGTTTATGCGACAAATTACGGTTGCGACTCGGGAAGAAAGATCTGGCCCACATCATCAGGAAAAAAATGCAAGACATTCGACAAGAGGGTAACTCTTTAGAAGAATTTGCAGATATCATTCAGGAGCTCACTTTAGATGGCTACCCTGATGCCTCAGAGAGTTTGGGCGAGACAATTGCCATTGATGCATTCCTACAGGGTGTTGAGCATAAACGAGCCACTCTTATAGCTATGGATAAAGATCCGAGCACCTTTGAGGAGGCTGTACAAATGGTCAATGCAGCTATCGATAATTAAAGATTGATCAAGGGTTCCAGAAGACCTGAGGTTCGAAAGGTCCGTTTTCCGGACGATGCTTCTGGTTTGATGGAGGCAGATAATCCTGAGCAGTTGAGAGGTATAACTTCTCCAAGCAGGATAGATAAATTGGAGAAAGATGTCGAAGGACTTAGGAAGGATATGGCGGAGATGAAGGTACATGTTGCTAAGATTTTGAATCTTATATCTGGTCAATTCTGTCGAGGTCAGTCTCCTCCAAAAGGGAAGGTCGTTCCATCGCGTTCCCCTTCTCCTCCTCTCAGATCGGGAAAGTGCTTTAGTTCCAATTTAGAGGGGCATTTTCCTGTGAGTGTCCAGAGCCGAGGCGTACACGGTCGCCATCACTTTCTGCTTCACCGAGATCTTCACCTGTGCGATCATATGATGTTCACATGTATGAGTTTCATCGTGACCCTATGACACTAGTCATTCCCATTAAAGTAAATGGTGTTTGCGTTGATGCAGTGGTGGACAAGTGACAGTAATTGGCAATTTCTTTGCAAATAAATTACCTTACCCTTTAAAGAAGTTGGAGTCTATTTCATTGAAAGGTGCAGGTAGAGACAATATTGGCCCTGCAGAAAGTGTTGAACCAGTCACAATTACATAGGCTCTATGATGTTCAACTGACCAGTCCTTCTTGCCAATATTAATGATCCGATTATATTAGGCCTGGATTTCTTGAAGGCACACAAGATCACCATTGATCTGACTAGACTGTGTCTGACAATTAATGGAGAACTGATTCAAGCATCAATGTTGAGAGCTCATGGGAAGGAAGCCCAAGTAGCTCGGGTAACATTGAAGCAGAAAGTGGTCATTGGTCCTTTTGAGGCTGTAAAGACCACAGGCGGTCTGGATCGGGAGGTACAGAATGATGTTGTTCTCCAGCCCTCATCTAAACTGGAGGGTCTGGTAACACCTCATACAGTGGCCACTGCCAAAGATTCGCAGATTCCTATTTTGTTAAGGAACCTGTCGGCCCAATATATTACTCTGGAACAAGACCACAACCTTGGTATTATCACAGAAATTGAGGAGGTTTTAGACCCTAGAACAGAATCTCAACTTGCTGGTTACCCCATAAACCAGGACGGTTTACAGACTTCTACAGCCACTGAGGTGGACATCCTTGTGTTCTTACAGTATCTGTATGAGAGGTCGACATCGGGTTTATCGGAGACGCAGTCTTTGCAAGTTAAATCCATGTTAATCAAGTATAAGGATGCATTTGCAAAAGATGACCTTGATTTGGGTTTGTTCAAGGGGATAAGACATAGGGTTGACACAGGTAATGCACAACCTGTTCGTTCTAAACTTAGACGAACTCCTCTTGGTTTTCAGAATGGGAAAGAGGTGCTTATTGGTTTTGCGAGCCGAACATTGACACCAGCTCAGCGTAAATATTGTGTCACCTGCAAAGAGTTGCTAGCCGTGGTAGCATTTACTAGGCAGTACTGTATGAACTTGCTAGGACGGTCATTTATTGTGCGGACTGACCATCACAGTCTCACGTGGCTGCTCAGTTTCAAGCACATCAAAGGACAACTAGCTAGATGGCTAGAAGAACTGTCCCAATATTATATGGCGATGCAGTACAGGCCCAGTAAACAGCACTCCAATGCTGATGGTCTATCACGAGTTCTAAGTGATTCTTCACCTTGCCACTGTTATAAAGCTGGCCAATCTCTTAGTTCATTACCATGTGGTGGGTGCAAATATTGTACCAAGCTTCAGCAGCAATGGTCTCAATTTGAACAAGATGTTGATGATGTAATTCTTTTGGCTTTTCAAACCATAAGGGTCCTTCAATTGAGTAATAATGGCCTATCAGACAGTGACACAGACAGCGACGATCCAGATGGACTGCTGGATGGTATCCCCCAAACAGACCAGGTTATCGGAAGGTCAAACTGGTTAGACGCAGTCTCTTCGGAAGATCTAAGGGAATGTCTGTTGGAGGATCCTGATCTGAAGACAGTTGTATCATGGATTGAGCAGTCACACACACACCTTCTGACGTGGAGCTATATTTAGCTAGTCCAGCTGTCAAGTTTTGGTGAGTTCGTTGTGATCAATTGATTTTTGTCGATAGCATTTTGCACTATCTCTGGGTAGAAGCAAATATCACACGGAATCTGCTGGTAGTCCCAAAGGCTCTCCAGAAGCTGGTTTTGGAAATTGTCATGATTCCAAGCTTGCCAGTCACATGGGTGAGCAGAAGACATTAGAGAGAGTGAAGGCTAAATATATCTGGCACGGATACTCTCGTGATGTGGTGGCGTATGTGAAATCCTGTCGGATTTGTAGCTGTAGCAAAAAATCTTCCATCTGACCTAGAGCTGCTCTGCGCGAGTTCCAGGCCGGTTTTCCCTTGGAATAGGTACATATGGACATTTTGGGCCCCTTTATCACATCTGCACTGGGAAATAGATATGTGTTGATGATCATAGATCAGTTCACTAAATGTGTTGAGTGCTATACGCTCCCTGAACAAGGGGCAGAACTGGTAGCCAAAACGTATGTGGAACGTTTTGTCACCACATTTGGGTGTTCGTGTTTCTTAGACACTGACCAGGGTCGTAACTTTGAGAGCAGCTTATTTAAGGAACTGTGCCATCTACTGAAGATTTCAAAAACACGCACCATAGCTTATAGACCATGTTCAAATGGACAGATTGAACGTATAAACCGTACTGTCTTGCAGTGTATACGGTGTTACCTGCAAGCGCATGACAGACAGAAAGATTGGGACAAGTGTATTCCTTTCATCGTTGGAGCTATACGATCTACTGTAAGCTGACAGACGGGGTATACTCCCAACATGATGATGCTTGGTCGAGAAGTGCTACAGCCTATTGACATAATGTGCAAATGCCCTGTGTCTGCGACTACAGAGGATGCCCCTTCAGATGCCAGTGACTTCGTCCAACAGTTACAGAAAACGTTGCATGAAACTCATGAGATAGTCCGGGATAACCTTAAAATGGCTCAGAAGCGCCAGAAAAAATAGTGTGATCTACGTTTGCATGAGCGTGCCTATCATGTTGGTGATGTAGTTTATATTGCTAATTCTGCAAGTAAAATAGGTCAGTCCAGTGGATTACAACCTCCTTGGACTGGTCCATTTATTATTTATAAAAAGTTGTCAGAAGCACTGTTTGGTATCAAAAACCAACGCCAGGAACTAGTTGTTCACCATGATAGATTAAAGCTATGCAGAGATCGTGGTTTACCTCTCTGGATATTGCGAATGAGACGTGCTATAAGTTCTGAAGATCATGATGACTTATTATTCCCCGATAATGGCCGTAGGTTATCTGATGGTAACCATGTATCCATTTTTGGAGAGGATTTGGATGAAACCATTCCATATGGTATTGATCCATCCTCATCAATTCTGCATAATGATCTAGATGATGGTTTGACAGATGACCTGGATATCGACTCTGTTTTACACGTCCCACAAACACAGCATCACTCTCCTAGGTGCATGAGGTGTCAGGTCCGAGGAGAAACGCATAACACTTCCCCTAGACGCATACGGTGTCAGGTCCGAGGGGAAATACATCATACATCTCCTAGAGATGACCAACTCCAAACTCACACCATTCAGAGTCGAACAGGAAGGCAGCACCGTCTTCCCAACAGGTTCCTAGATTATGAACTGTATTAGAATGCTCTTTAAGCATTCGTGAATTAGACTATGTAAGTCTTCATGGACCCTACTTGTCCACCTGCAGAAATGTTCCTCTGGTTTCGTCTAATTTCGGATTCATTTGGTCATGGTATTGTTGCAGACTGCAGTTAGCTTTTCGGTAGTAGTACAGTACTACACTAGTAATGTGATAATGTCCAATGGTAACAGTAATTCAACATTAAAATAATTACTGTAATCCAGATGATATGGGATTATGACTTCAAATTTTAACATTCTGCATGATACTGAAGACATTCAACTTGTCCAGAAAACATTTATAATCATTGGCTTATGTTCCGTTTCCATCTTAGCTTTAGTTTCAGCAACAGCAAAATCGTGATGTTCTATTCTTTGTAAGTTTTTGGGAAACTAAATTAGTTGGACACATAAGCACATAGTGGCTTTTCCAGCAATAATACTCTTTGAGATACCAAAAACCAACAGGGGTCCATCGCTGTATGACTCACAGAACGCGTGATTATAATTACACGTTTTTCAAATGATGCATGAATAATTGCGCGTGAATAATTGCGCGTAGTGATGCGTGGTTATATTTACGCATTTCTTGATCACACATTACAAATATGCATTTTCAAATGATGTGTAAATTGTTACGCATTAATCATACGCATTATATTGTTAACTGTATGTATTGTCCGTCATGACGTGTAGTCATAATAATGCTCTCTGTTTATGTGTATATGGATTAAATCCATGTACACGCTTCTTATAAGTATATGCATCATATGTTATGAAGCAAACTCATCTATGTATAGTGAAATTCAGTTTAGGTTAGCTACACTATGTCAGTTCTACATTTGTCAGCTCAGATATTTCATAGGGTAGCTCAAATACATACATAGTTTTATTAGGCCAGCTCAGATATTGTATAGGATAGCCCAGATATATTAATTATACATAGGTGAGTTCAGATATTTTATATTAGGCCAACATATTATATACTGCCATACCTAGTTATTTCATTTATTAAACGTGTAACAATTATATGTTAAAATGATGCAATGATGCATTATTACTCTATAATGCATAACTCATGCATATTTATAATGTGCATTACTCTATAATGCAGAAGTCCTGCATATGACAGCATATTTATAATATGCATTTAGCAAAGACTGCATAAATCGTGCAGATGCATTTCTTGCGCTTACCACTTTATAATGCGCAAAGTAATTGACGCGTTAGACATGACGCAAAAGCATGTTTCTTTCTTCCGCTGTATTATCCATTCCGTTTTAGCTTCACTCAGATATATTTATTGTGATAGGAATAGTGGTTTCCGGATTTCTTAAATTTGTAAATTCAGATCCGTTCAATTATATAAGAGGTATATCATAAATGTTAAGGTTAAAAATGTTCACTAAAATTAAAAATATGCAATATTCATAGGTTTTCCTCGAATCTCACATATTTTAATTTCAGATAACACTTCCACTAAATTCATGTGAGATTATTTTTATTACTTCTTTATCAATTTGGCAATTCCGTCATTTGTGTCAGTTTTCTGCTGTGGTGGAAAACCACTATCCTTAATTTTAGTTAGGGATGCTACGCTATTTTAAAATCTGAAAGAAGACAATTTTTACTAGCAATGGGGTACTGGCGCCTCATGTTAAAAATCAAAACAAAACTATTTGTGATAATGTAATGCATAAACATTTTGTGAAGCTTCCAGTATCAAAGCCCTTGGGTTTCTTATTGGGTGTAAATTTTAAAAGATATAAGAAAATTTCATGTAAATATTCGTTGTCTTTTTACACATGAATTTTATATTGGAAGTTTTGTTTTAACCTTAGATTCTTTTTAGTAAATTTTTGTTTTTAATGTTTATACATGGACAGGTTAACTGAAAATTGTATACCCTGCGTGTCCATTGTCTAATTTAAAAGAAAATTTAAGAACGGGGAGGAGTCTGGTGCTGGCGGTATCCCGCAATCCCAGAGTTCGTGTTTCACGGCTGCCAGGCTAGCTAATTCCCGCCGTTTCTACGGACGGCCGGCAGTCGTACCTTGGAACTTGAGCTGCGCATATCTGCCGCTGGTTCCACGGGCCGATTCGAGACCTCTGTTGGGTGAGTAACCTTTTATATGTAGCTAAGTTACTACAACTTCTTAGTCTTGGCGCGCTGGTCCAGTGGAAAGATGTCTGGTTGCTGATGCCATGCGGAGTTGCAGTATGGTGGTTCGATCCTCGACCAGGGAGATAGTGATCAACAACTTAAACTAATGGGTGCATGACTGTCTTTTGGTTAGCATGTGGAAAGTGAAGTCGCACATTGCCAGTGCGTCGATAAAATAAAAAATAATATGCTGCCAGAGCCGTGGTGGAGTCAGAGTAAACTAGGCGTAAAAGTCAAGGATTGAATCGTGGCAGGTGCATGCACAGATAGTCCCATATCAGTACATCAGACATGTGAAAGCTGGTTGGCTAAAGCTAGACTTCTTAGTCTTGGCGCGCTGGCACAGTGGGAAGATGTCTGGTTGATGATGGCATGCAGAGTTGCGGTATGGCGGTTTGATCCTCGACTGGGATCTCGTTGGTCAACAAATTAAACTAATGGGTGCATGACTCTCGGTTGGTTAGCATGTGGAAATTGAAACCGCACGTTGTCAGTGCATCAATAAAATAAAAAATACATATGCTGCCAGAGCCGTGATGGAGTCAGCGTACAATAGGCTTCAAAGACAAGGATTGAATCGTGGCAGGTGCATCTACAGATAGTTCCATATGAATCGTCAGAGTGTCAGTATGTCAGACATGTGAAAGCTGGTCGGCTAAACCTAGAATTCTTAGTCTTGGCGCGCTGGTCCAGTGGAAAATATGTCTGGTTGCTGATGCCATGCGGAGTTGCAGTATGGCGTTTCGATCAGCGACCAGGGAGATGGTGATCAACAAATTAAACTAAAGGGTGCATGACTGCCGGTTGACTAGCATGTGGAAATTGAAGTCGCACATTGCCAGTGCGTCGATAAAATAAAAAATACATATGCTGCCAGAGCCGTGATGGAGTCAACGTACAATAGGCGTAAAAGCCAAGGATTGAATTGTGGCAGTTGCATCCACAGATAGTCCCATCTGAATCGTCAGAGTGTCAGTATATCAGACATGTGAAAGCTGGTCGGCTAAACCCAGACTTCTTAGTCTTGGTGCGCTGGTCCAGTGGAAAGATGGTTGCTGATGCCATGCGGAGTTGCAGTATGGCGGTCCGATCCTCGACCGGGGAGATGGTGATCAAATAAAAAATAAAAAATACATATACTGCCCGAGCCGTGATGGAGTCAGCATACAATAGGCTTCAAAGCCAAGGATTGAATCGTGGCATGGACATTCACAGATACCCCCTTATGAATAGACAGAGGGTCAGTATATTAGCCATGTCAAAACTGGTTGGCTAAACCTAGACTTCTTAGTCTTGGCGCACTGGTCCAGTGGAAAGATTTCTGGTTGCTGATGCCATGCGGAGTTGCAGTATGGCAGTTCGATCTTCGGCCGGGGAGATGGTGATCAACGAATTAAACTAATGGGTGCATGACTGTTGGTTGGTTAGCATGTGGAAATTGAAGCCGCACGTTGCCAGTGCGTCAATAAAATAAAAATACATATACTGCCAGAGCCGTGCTGGAGTCAGAGTACAATAGACGTAAAAAGCCTAGGATTGAATCGTGGCAGATGCATCCACAGATAGTCCCATATGAATCGGCAGTGTGTCAGTATATCAGACATGTGAAAACTGGTCGGCCAAACCTTGACTTTTGTCTTGATGCGGTGGTCCAGTGGAAAGATGCCTGGTTGCTGATGCTGTGCGAAGTTGCAGAATGGCGGTTCGATCCCCCGACCGGGAGATGGTGATCAACAAATTAAACTAATGGGTGAATGACTGTCGGCTAAGTTAGCACATGGAAATTGAAGCCGCACGTTGTCAGTGCATCAATAAAATAAAAATGCATATACTGCCAGAGCCGTGCTGGAGTCAGAGTGCAATAGGCATAAAAGCCTAGGATTGAATTGTGGCAGGTGCATCCACAGATAGTCCCATATGAATTGTCAGTGTGTCAGTATATCAGACATGTGAAAGCTGGTCGGCCAATCCTTGACTTTTGTCTTGGTGCGCTGGTCCAGTGGAAAGATGCCTGGGTGCTGATGCTATGCGGAGTTGCAGAATGGCGGTTGGATCCCCCGACCGGGAGATAGTGATCAACAAATTAAACTAACGGGTGCATCACTGTCGGCTAAGTTAGCACATGGAAATTGAAGCCGCACGTTGCCAGTGCGTCAATAAAATAAAAAATTCATACATACAAACAAACACATCGATCCATACCTGCCGACCACCTACCCACCCACTCAGACATTCATCCACTCGCTCGCTCGCTCATATATTCCTCGGCAGTTGAACTTGCTAATTAATTTACTTTTTACATATTGTTCTGTGCGAATTTAGAAAGAAAATGTTACAACAAATTCTTCATTGTTTCGAAAAGGGTGTGATTATTTATATTAGAACGTGCATTAGATAGTTACAAATTGTTGACAATATCTATATAGTTTTTAATTTAACAATTCTCTACATAACAAGGGCGGGACAAAAATCTGCATATAAGATTACTGTACACCATTTATATTCTGCTTTATATTTATAATTTCAATATGAAAGATTACAATGTGTGCGGATTAAGCTTCACAAAGTAGAAACGCCCCCATTGAACACAATTTTTTTCAAATCATCAAATATTTAAGAAATTCTTTAAAATGATCACGAACGGCTCACATTTTGGGTGATTGGAACGGATAGCATTATTAGTAAGTATATATATATATATATCATGCCAAGTTTACTCGGGCAATTGAGGGATCCATGTCTAGCTAGGCTCCACCCACTTGTCACACGTGTTGGAATCACTTTGTAAGTTTGAAACCTGAATTCACACAATCTATATTTCATTGTTACGATGCACATGTAAGCTGTTGAAAATTTTCAAACAAATTCAACTCCCATTCTGTTTCACCAAGGACATACAATTTTCTAAAAATGTCCGATTGTTTTGTTTTTAGTGACTGCGGTACATCTGACACACCCGCCCCCCCCCCCTTCCCCGAGGGCAGAGATAAAGGTAAATGTCCACCTGCACTCCGCAATCGTATGGGTAAATAATATACCAAATTTGGTTGAATTCTGTCCAACAGTTTCGGAGAAGTTGCATCATAATCAATTTCTGCATGCTATAATTTGACCTTTTGAACCATTCCCCCTGTGCGCGGAGCCAAATGAAAATGTCCTATTGCACTTTGCAATCAAATGGGTAAGTCATACACAATTATCTTGTATGGAGTGATCTACCAGTCCATTTTGGGCTAGCTTAATTGGATCCCAAAGCAAACCCAGTGAGCCTGTCCCGATCAGGCAGCCCAAATGGGTCCCTTATGGGCAGCCCAATTGGCCCTGACAATTTTTTGAGCCAAAGAGGCCCCTTTAATACCCTAATTGGAGCCGACATGGAGCACAATTGGGGCCACTTATAGCCGGTCTGAGGCCCATATAATAGCCGATTCTGGGCTAATCCACTTGAGGTCCGCTGAAAATATAGTGACACATCTGAGCGGGTCCAGATCAGGCAACCCATTTGGGGCCCAATCATTATCCCAATTGGAGCCTGATCAGGGCCCAACAATGGATGCTGGCTGGGTTATTTAGAACACTCCATCCTCATCATTGTAAAAGTTATACAAGACGAATGTTAAGCTTTTCACACATTCCTAACGTTCCCGAGAAAAAATTAATATAATAGTTTCAGAGCGCTGCATAGATATACAATAAATTTACACACCTAAATTGTGTAACTCTTTGGTGATACGAAAACTACATTTAAATACTACCACAGGGCATTTATCTTATTCAGCAGCCAAAATCGAATTGGACACAAGAAAACACTAATCTTACCACACATTACTTATGGCAACTTATCTTGGATTAATTTTCACTAACATAAATTAAGAAGACTGACAACATTACAAAAGATAACCTTCAAACTATGCTTCAAAACAGCAAACACCAAATCCATATTTATGCCAGAAAACATGTAGGTATTGTGATTCTGTATGCCATACTTGGAAATCTATAACTTGATAACATATCAACTACCCTTGCAAAGTTATTAAAACAATATACGAGTCAATTCCTACAACATTATAAGAAAATATAACTTGCATGTACAACATGTCAGAGCAGAATTAGGGAGACAAAATCACAATTGTCACCCCAAAACCCTAGAATAGCTAAAACATAAATATCCACATATTAATCCTACAACAAATTATTAAGAGTTACATAATGGTTATGTACTAATTGTACTTAACATTGGCCAATTCACCATTACCCCCCCCCCCCCCCCGCCCTCCATAACACACCACCACACCCCATCATATCTCTCAATTTACATAAAACACTATTATGACCATATGTATATTTATGTTTGTTTACATCCTGTGTCGAGCTAAGCAACTTATTTTTTCCAGATGTATATTGTGTGTTTTTCATTCTGTCTGCGTTGTGTTTTGTGGATGTAGAAATGTTCTTAATCATGCCAATTATAATCTGCTATTTAGGAATCATAAATTATATTGTAATTGCCATGTCTTCTTTGTGGAGTCCATACAATTATACTAACTATATGATGTGACTAAAGAGCATCTGACTTGAGAATGAGTTATTATCTCATGATATTCTGATCAGAGAAC
The DNA here is from genome assembly GCA_034401795.1 of Chaetoderma sp. LZ-2023a. Lineage (NCBI taxonomy): Eukaryota > Metazoa > Mollusca > Caudofoveata > Chaetodermatida > Chaetodermatidae > Chaetoderma > Chaetoderma sp. LZ-2023a. The sequence goes on from CM067375.1 coordinate 82,843,377, forward strand.
ATGTACGACCTTAGTAACTGTGTTCGAAGTCTGTTATCCTAGATCATTCTCTGGTGATATTCTGACCAGCAAACATGTGCTCTGTTAGTAAATCTGCTATTCTAATGTGTTCTCTCGTAATATTCTGACCAACAAACACCTTAGTAAATATATTATTCTAAGTTATTTTCTGGTGATATTCTGGCCCAACAAACCCACCAACAAACTCCTTAGTAAATCTGTTATCCTACATCATTCCCTGCCGATATTTTGACCAGCAAACATGTACAATTAAATCTGTTCTCCTATGTCGAGGGGACGCATCCAGCTCACTGATGGTTATTCTCTAGATATGTCTGCAGAATAATTTATTATATTCTTTGGAGGTGAGATTGTCTAATCCTTTCTTGGCGAAGCCAACCAAAACAGTTTTCTGCAGTGGCTTTGAGGAGTCAATTTGTAACCCAAGAGAATGCTATTTTTTACCATAAATTCGAGTGGTAAATTTTCAACAATAGTGTTCTCTTCGCCCGCAAATGGATAAATAGTCCAATACAACATAGGTAACATAACAGGTCTTGTGCATACTCATACTTTATTGTACATTGTATATGTAAGGTGGCATGTACATATTGACAATCAGCTAGCCAAAAAAAATATTCTATATTAAGTACATATTATACAAACGTTTAATACAAGCAAGCTAACAATTACAGTGTAAAAGAAAGAGATAATATAGCATATATATATATATATATATATATATATATATATATATATATATATATATATATATATATATATATATATATATCGAGGCATGCAGGCAGGCAGCCAGGCACACATGGAGGCAGGCCAGCTAGTAGGCAGATAGACAGACAGACACACACACACATACACACACACACACACACACACACACACACACACACACACACACACACACACACACACACACACACACACACACACACACACACCCCACACACACACACAGGTCGCAGGCCAATCACACGCTTCCACACATCATGCATTAACCAGCGCTTTCGGTGAGAATCCATGATAGAGAATAATCACACAGACAGGCATGCATGCATGCATGCTCGCAGGCAGACAGGTAGACAGACAGACATTGTGATAAATGCAAAGTAATACAGTTGTACGCAATTAATAAAAATTTGTAACACGTAAAAATGCATATGCATGTGATAATCAGAAAATGTCATCTTGGAAGAGGATGTATCACTAACAAGGCAAAATACATCTTTCATACTTTGAAAAATGTGAAATTCATTTTGAATAGAGAGATCCGACACAAGCTCTATATTTGTGCATAGAAACATCTGATCACCATAGTGGCCATCTTGTTCTATTATCAGTACAATAAAACAAATCATGGTTAAACGTGTCCCTATGGTAACACACGCTCTCGCTCTCAAGGAACGCGCAAATTCAAAACATTTTTAAAGATTTGAGCTTTTGTAAGAGTTTTACTATTTTCATATCCTTTTAAACCATTAAATGGCATTAAAAATGACATTTGAGATGGTCATTAGCAATGTCTCTTTTGCAGGTCAAGAGCTTATTTTTGAAATCTTAGGACTGAAATGTATGCCTCTATGACCAAGCCTGTCATTCCAATGGCGAATCTTCTGTTCACATGCAAATGGATAGTCACTAATCAAAGACTGTAATTCTGTGATAAATATTGATGATTAATGGGTTAAAAATGTAATCATTATGACGTATTTCTCTCCCAAAGTATCAAGAATTTGCAAGTATTCTAAAAGCGAGTACCTTTAATAGCATTGGATGACGAATTCTGATTGTAAGCACATAACATGCTTTCAAGGAACACGATGAACCTTGGAAGAATTTATTTCAAGCGACCATGCGTCGTTAGGGGCCATTCCACTATAAACAGTGTTTACTGTATTCTGTTTAATTATCAAAGAGAATATATGGTTTAGACGGAATATTTAATTAATTGTGTTAGCCAAATGTCATTATAGTTAAATTCCGAACAGGTATCGCTACATGTTAGAGTAGCTAGTATAACAACGTGACATAAAAACATATTCAAATAATCCTATGCATAGTAGACGGTTCCGGTCTAGATTATCCCATTACTACAAAAGTGCTTATGAAAACATTATTATATCTAAAATACCAATGCACAAAGTACATACCATTTCACATTTGATCTTTTCGCCCTCAGAATACAGAAACCACACATTATTTATGACGGGGGGGGGGGGGGAGAGAGAATGATGTAGAGAATATTAGGTTGATTATGTTTGAATATGTTGAAACTAAATTGACTGACTTCAAATGGAGATCCTGGAATTTCAAGGATTATGACTTCTAACGAAAGCTCGTTAGAAGTTTATCCTGTGTACATACAACTTCAATGATTGTGGAAATGCTTTGAGAACAACCTTTACCCTGGTGAATATCGTAATCTTATGTGGCACTCCTGACTTTATCACCGTCAAAATTGGAACATCATCCTGCTTACAAAAGCCTATCACTTCTAGTGATATATTCTGCAAATAAATACACAAGTGAGAAACAATGCTGATTGTACATACAGATTGACATCTCGCAAGAAATGAACATTTATCTGTCAAATGATTGAAAATAAAGAAAATAAATGTATGTATGTATGTATGCATTTATATAGCGCCAATTCCAATTGAAGCTCAAAGGCGCTTTACAAGATTATATAAAATTACACAATTATGTACAAAAACTTAAATTGAAAATAAATATGTTTTGAGAGCAGATTTGAAAGGTTCAATTTTACGGCAATTTTGTATATGTGGTGAAAGACTGTTCCAAAGCTTGGGGCCAGCTCTAGAGAACGCGCGTTGGCCGATTAGTAGATTGGATGGTGGCACTACACAGAGTAAACGACTACTTGATCGGAGAGCCCTTGGCGCTGTCTTCTGTACGATCAACGATGTTAGATATGGCGGGGAAAGATTATTAAGACATTTGAAAACCAGTAGTGCAAGTTTGTAATTTATGCGCTGTTTAACTGGTAGCCAATGAAGATCTTTCAAAACAGGTGTAATGTGTTCATATGGCTTAGTCCGTGATAGTAATCTGGCTGCAGTGTTCTGAGCCCTCTGAAGACTGGTAAGCTGTTCTGTTGATATGCCAGCTAGCAAAGAATTCCCGTAATCCAGTCTCGAAGTTATGGTCGCGTGTACAAGCGTTTTTATAGCATTATTATCCAATAGCTTTCTGATCTTGTTAATGTTCCGTAAGTTAAAATAAACAGATTTACATATAGAGGTTACTTGATTTTTTTCGTTGACATGGTGTCATCAAAGATTATGCCGATGTTACGGGCAGTTGAGCTAAATGAAATATTGTCCTCGCCAATCTGAAGAGATTCTATTTTAAGCTGAGGTCGCAGGTGACGTGATGTGATTGCCAGTATCTCTGTCTTCTTATCGTTAAGCTGTAGGAGGTTGTTTAGCATCCACAACTTAACTTCATGAATGACATGTTCTAAAGATCAGTTACAGTAATATTTTTTAATTCATTCAATGTGCTCACTCTGTTATATGAATATTACAAACAATAATCAAGAGATTGCTATCCATATACACCTATCACCCACTAGTGCCGTATGTAAACTCGTCCAAGTATGCCTTCTGTATACCTCACCCAGGGATGCCTTCTGCACACTTCACCCATAGATGCCTTCTGCACACCCAATCCAGGGATGCCTTCTGCACACCTCAGCCAGGGATACCTTCTGCATACCTCACCCATTGATGACTTCTGCACACCTCAGCCGGGATTTTCCTTCTGCATATGTCACCCACAGATGCCTTCTGCACACCTCGTCGAGGGATGCATTCTGCACATCAACCCATGGAAATCTTCTGCACACCTCATCCGAGATTGCCTTCTGCACACGTCGATACCTTCTACACACCTCATCCAGGGATGTCTTCTTGTAGTTGGAGTGTGTGAGGCATGCATTCTTCACCAACCCCCACCCCGCCCCCATCTGCACGTGTTAATATTATACCCTCACCGATTGGGACAAGGCATGTCTGCAACTAAGTCATTCATATGACTGATTCAGCCATATGCTTACAGGAGCATGGTAGTATGCTTTCATCCTGAGTGTTGGTCTTGTTACAAATGGGAAAAAATTAGTTCAGCCATGTGCTATGCATGTACGCTATGGTGCGGGATTGGAGGGACTTAATTTTAGAGTGATTAATTTGGTAAATGTGACACTCGATCATCGCAGGCCATGCATTTAATTCGAGAAATACTTGAAGAATTTTGATACCCATGGATTTGTTCCAACGTTTAGTTTCGAAGACTGTCTTCAGATTTCCACTACATCAATTAATAACAGAGCTATTCTGGGTGGTCGATGAATATTTCTTCAAAATAAGATAGACAGGCGATATGGACTAAGAATATGCGCATCTTTCCAGACAACTCACGATCTGATTCAGCCTGAGAAGAGGGAGGATTGATGCAATCTCCCCTGAATCCTTTATATGGTGACTCAGCAAGACAGTCGACACGAGACACTCCACTGTGCCACTTCGGGTATAAGCAGGGAAAAACCTTGACAGGTTGCCGACTCTGCCTGTCGACTCACTCTGCGTTTGGCCAATTCCGCTTGTACCTGGTCCACTAACATTTATTTACAAACCGTGGTGTCTACTTTATGTAAGCAGTTGTATGGATAATGGAAATTCATCATAGTATTTGTTTTAACTTCTTGCAATTCCTGTGGGACTGAGGGTAGTCTCGGTATAATTATATCTATGGTGTTGAAAGTTCTGTGCCCTTTTGATCTGGTTTTGACCAAAATGACACTTTTAATATTCAAATTGGTTTGCATGAAAGAGTATTGGAATGTGTGTGAACGTGTAGTGGTGTTATGTAAGAGCAAGTTGATTCATTGAGAATTAGGAGACTGTTGCAAGATTGGTTCAAGTAAATTTGGCCAGGACATACCAGGGACTATTTTCATAGCATGCGCTGTATGGGTGTGGTGAGGTGAATGCAATGAGATAGTCACTTGCCAACTCGATTAGAGACCAGAGACAGCACATTTATAGAGAAGAGTACAAAAGTGTAAAATAATGAGAAAGATGCGCTTTTGGGGTTGAGACTAGGCGAGTTTGGTATCAGCTAATACATTATTTAGTGGCAAGATTTAAAACACACAGGATAGCAATTTGTTTGTTAAAATAGTCAAACCGGTTGTCGTTAGATTAAAATAGACTGTTCTATGGGTTCCATGTCCGCTAGCTGGCGAGTTTATGTAACTTTACCTGTCCACCGATTTATAGTCAAATGTGACAAAACTTAGTTAAAAATAAGTTCTTTATAATACGCTTATGGGCATACTGATGAGCCAGGAGTAATCTAGCAGTAGGATATTGTATTTTATCTTTTATAAAGCTGGCTATGTTGGTGTTTCGCATGCCTGATGTGATACACGCAATCTGTGGTAAATTGCTATAGTTATAAAAATAGTTTATGTAGCATCATGTCTCAATGTAGATTCTGGATCATGTGAGGTTTTTCATTGGTACAAAATGTTGAGTCGAGGTTTTTCATTGGTATATTTCTAGCAAACACGGCTCCGAGTTTCTCTTCTAGAGAAGTACGTGGTTGTTGAAGAAATAAACAAATGACGACTCAGAAAAGTATTTGACAGCTTGCTAGCCAGGCTGAATGAATGTATTTGTCAGATATTTGCATGATAATTTTGACAATAATAATAGTTTGTTGATTTTTGTATAATGGTTAGCTAAAAACATAATGAATTAGGAAAATAATTATGCATCGGTGATAGGATTGTATGTACGGGAATTGTGATGTGTGAGAGGAATTTTGAATGGATGGTCCTGATTGTGATTGCTTGTGTATTCTTATTTATGTATGTAAGTGATGGTATCCATGGCTCAAAATGCAGAATTTGTTATGTTTTCATTACAGATTACATTGTGTGGTTGAGTAAATAGAAATAACTGGATTAAGTATGGTATGAGGCTGTACCACTTTACCGACGTTTTGGTTCTTGAAATAAGGACTTAGCTTGTTTACTAAAACAGGGTGCCTTATAAGTAGAATTTAGGTTATGGTTGTGTGAGCATATTGCATTGGTACATATGGCATTTGCCACTTAGTCAGAGAGCTAGGGTTTGATCGAGACAACTTCATTGCGAAAAGTGAACGTCTGTTTTCCATAATAATTCCAGTAGCCTATGAAGTTATGTATGGTATGTGTAGTATAAAAATGTGTTGTGATATATAGGGATAGTCTCATGGAAGGAGATTGGTTATTTCCTGGAATTAATATGGCATAGGAGAGATGCTGTCTTTAGGATGGTAACTGCATTTAGGTTTTGTTAATTTAGGAATGGTTAATTTTGTTTGAGTTAATAGTTGGACCATTTGAGTTGTTAGGTTTCTCTGGTTCATGGAAATTCATTTCTAACTGTTACCAGACTGCAGAATCGGTATCGAATCAAATACACGTGGTCTCTATACCTTAGCGTTGAAGTCTGAAGTATACTCTTATCAGCAATATAATCACATCATCAATATGTGAATGCTTATCTTTATATTTAGTTGCAGTGTGATGAGAGGAACTCCTCGATGAGCTGTAGGTGAATGGTGGGATTCTTGTCCAGGTGATGTAATTTCCGCGTAGGCACTTCAGTGTTAATAATGTATGGAATTTATGCTTCTGTTTTGCAGAACCTTTTAAGTCTGGATGTATGTATATTGTGAGGATGATTTGACCATGTTTTCAATGAACAATTTTATGCCAAATGTTCATTGGTAACAGGCCCAAGGTGACCACTAGGTTAGAAAAAATACATCGCTTCTGTGGACTAGGAATATTCATATAAAGGCTGTTTAGCTTTAACTGACTTCATAATTTGATGTGATAATTTGACTGGCAAGGCATTGTTGCTTGATAACAATAATGGATTGTAGTCAACATATGATTAAATTTGAATTTAGATTTTGAGTGAGAAAATATTTGTGTAGAAAATCTGTCATGAACTTAATTTTGATTGGACATGTTTATGCTCGGCTTTATTGACCTAGGTTTAGGAAAGTAAACTGTCAGTCAAATCATTCTCAAAATATGTTTAATGACAATTCTAAATAGGTGCTATGATGCTAACACCCTTCTAAAATCTCAGGAGAAATTGGTTGTGATTGAACTTCATTATTCTGTTCAACAATTTCATTGGCTACATTAAGCAGTCAAATTGTTTTCAAAATTGGTTCGATTTATTTGGACTTTATAAGTCCATATAAGGTATTTATCTGTGGTCAAGGACAGAAATATCAAGTTTGATGTTCAAATAAGGTAGCTATTTCTTTTTTTAAATAAGCAAGAACTTGTAGATCAGATTGACCATTTGACCTTGACATCAATGAAAAATCGTGTTGACCTTAAATGCTATTAAACCCTCGACACCATGGAATAAATTAAAGAACATGATATTCTTGAACAAATATTTGTATTAGGAACATGAGCTTCATCCTTTGGGATAAAAGGAAAAACAGGAATTTAATTAGGTCAATGTTTATTTTCTTAAAAGTTCAGTTGTTTCTTTATAATTTCCGGTAACCTCATAGAATACTATAACGTTTAGTGGAAATGACCAATGTTCAATTGATTCAAGGTCATTCATTTTATAAGCGAATATTAATGTGAATTGGACTCACACTGGTGGAAAATCTTTGTTAACCGTGGACCTTTGGGTCAAAGGTTAACAAAGCTTTTCCACAATTGTGAGTCCAATTCACATTAATATTCGCTTATAAAATGATGAAGACAAGTTAATTTGCAATTCAGTACACCATATGTGGGAGGGGATATTCATTGTATATTCTTGTAGAATTTAAAGATACATGTGTGTCTATGGGTGAAACATGATAAACCATTGGTGATATTGACACTTATATAAATAAGTAGGTCAATGCCAGTGCTACAGTCCTTCATTAAGTTCTATCTTGCGAAAAGTGTCACTTAGTATAGAATAATAGGGATATCCATTTCAGTGTTTAATAATTCCCTGTTAACTTTAGAAATCTATGAAATTATTCCTTCCTATAAGAAGTAAATTTCTTTGAGATTGAATTTTACATTGATGTCCATGAATAGATAATGAACTTTAACATGGTTTAATGACATACAATTTGGTAACTGGTAATTAGCGAAACATGATATGGATTAAAGACATACACTAATAGATAATCAGAAAATACTGTTAAAGTAGATAATTTTTAGCACCAATGAAATAATTGATTGTTACAAAAAGTTATTATGATGTGCTAAATGTGTTCATTATCGACCCAGAACTGTTTATAATGTTGGAATCATTGACAAGAAACAGAAATCTGATGGATAGACAGTTTGATTGATAAATATTTGTACAAATTCACTCTTATGGTTGAAAGGTTATTATTATATAGTAATATAGTTTGTACATTATTAATCCAAAACTGTTTATGATGGAATTGTTGACAGAGAATATGTTTATAGATAGGATTACGTTAAGACAGACAGAAACAGTTATTTTTATTATTTAATACACGGACTGATGTATGTGCATGCATGCAAATTTGGAAGGAGATTTATTTAGCATACATTCGCAAACATGGGTGTTTAAGAGAACCATTATATATTAAGATTTCTCTAATACTTCTTTATTGTTTTCTTTTATGGTTATCAGGGATTTGGGGATCCAAGGGGCGAAAACTGTAAACAAGAGGCCCAAGGGGTCTGTATCGCTCACCTGGGTCAAAGGCATTTCAACGAGAATGCACTTTATCAACAAGATGGTCAGCAAACCGTTTATCCAACAGTTTCGAAAATTGCAAATTTGATATCAGAATACCCAAAAACACATAAAACCAATTTCGGCCTCAAAGTCCATCAAATAAAAAAATCCAATATGAACACAAAACATGCTATATTTTGATTGGCCCATGGTGTCCAGGTGTTTTTACGAATCAACTTCCCTTGAACAAATTTTATGGCCCTTAGTCCCTAATCATATCTGCCAAATTTTGGTTCAATCCCTTCAGCGGTTCTGGAGAAGTCATTTTCGCCGCAACTAGGTCAACCAAGATGGCCGCCGAACCATTTGACCAATCAAGTCCCCTTGAACAAACTTGGTTCAGCTCTTGCCCTAAATCATATTTCGTCAGGTTTGCATCAATCCCATAAGCGGTTTCGGATAAGATTTCTATAAAGACGTTTATAAAAATCAGCCAAAATCCAAGATAGCCGCTGGCCCAATTGGTCGATCAGCCTTGTTTGAATAAACTTGAATTTCTACACCATAAGGATGCTTTCTGCCCAATATAATTTAAATCGGCCACCTAGTTCTCCGGAAGAAAACATTTTAAATTTCCCATTGCTTTAGTATGGGAGCTTTTGGCGGGAAAAGGATCCAAGATGGCCGCCAAACCGCTTATCCGACAGCTTCGAAAATTTCAAATCCGGGCTCAAAATATCCCAAAACACGTCCAAAACCAATTTGGGCCTCAAAATCCATCAAATAAAAAAATTCAATATGGCCACCAAACAAGCCATATTTTGAATGGCCCACGGCGGCCATGTTCTTTAATGGATCAACTTCTCTTGAACAAACTTTAATGGCCCTTAGGCCTTAATCATATCTGCTAAATTTAGGCCCATTTGACCAATCAAGTTCCCTTAAACAAACTTTGTTCAGCACTTGCCCTAAATCGTATTTTCTGAGGTTTGCATCAATCCTCCAAGTGGTTTCGGAGAAGATTTTTAAAGACGTTTCAAAAAATTGGCCAAAGTCCAAGATGGCCGCCAGCCCATTTGGACGATCGGCTTCGTTTGAACAAACTGGAATCTCTATGCCCTAAGGATTCTTCCTGCGAAATATAATTGAAATCGGCCTAGCAGTTGTCGAGAACGCATTTTTAATTTCCCATTGCTTTAGTATGGGAGCTTTTGGTGGGAAAATGATCCAAGATGGCCGCCAAACCGTTCATCCAACAGTTTCGAAAATTGCAAATTTGTGATGAAAATACCGCAAAACACATACAAAACCAATTTCAGCCTCCAAATCCATCAAATAAAAAAATCCAATATGGCCAGCAAGCACGCTATATTTGACTGGCCCACGATCCCTTCAGCAGTTCTGGAGAAGTCATTTTTGCTACAACTAGGTCAACCAAGATGGCCACCGAACCATTTGACCAATCAAGTTCCGTTGAACAAACTTGGTTCAGGAACTTGGTTCAGGTCTTGCCCTAGATCATATTTCAGGAGATTTGCATCAATTCCATAAGCGGTTTCGGAGAAAATTTTTATAGACGTTTCCTAAAATCGACATAAATCCAAGATGACCGCCGGCCAAATTGGCCGATCAGGTTCATTTGAACAAAATTGGATCCCGATCCCATAAGGATGCTTCCTGCTAAATATAATTGAAATCGGCCCAGTGGTTCTTGAGAATAAGTTGTTTAAAGGAAAAGTTGACGGACGATCGATGATGGACAGATGATGGACGGACGACGGACAGACGATGGACGGTCGCTACAGCATAAGCTCACTTGGCCTTTCAGGCCAGGTGAGCTAAAAACGTGTTTCTGTGTTAAGATATTGTGTGATGTTTTACACCTGTGTCATTATCTTTGGATCGAGGAAATCAACAATGAGATCATGACTTCATTCCATTAGAAAGAGGAACCATCTTTAAAAAGAAATTGTAGATCATTGCGACCTAAATAGATTGAAGTCTTGCTAGAAATGGACGTAATTTAGACCTAAATTGCAATAGTACTTATATAATTTTTTTGGAATCCTGTATCAAAGCTTATAAAATATATTTATTTATCTATTTATGTAAACAGTTGTCGCTGCATGCAATATTACAGAAAGTAAAAGAAATGACTTTTATATAGCTAGTTTTTTTGTCCATTCCTGTAGTGTCATGCTATTATACTTATGATTGCCACGTCCACTTCCAAGATATTATAAGACATATGTAGCCTATAGTATTACTGTGACACCTAACCGAGTATCACCTTTCTTCTTCCCAATCGTCCTTAGAAAAAGATTCTTTAGAACTTTATTTTTAATTGCATTAGGTGTCCTGTCACAAATTGACAGTTTATCATTTTGGTTTGCAATCCTATAATATTCAACAATATTCAGCAGTATATTTGCCCCCTTGTATCTACATGCACTGTGTGTAAATTATAACATTAAATTGAAGGTTTTTGCTTCATGACCGACAGACAGATCCTGCTCATATCGACTCCACTAACTGCTCTGTACCATCGCGAGACAGTAAGAACCAATTGAAATATGTGGAACTTCCTCTTATGGAATGAATCAAGAAGAACTCATGAGAAGGAGACAAGCCTCGGCCATCCATATCTCAGTAACTGTGCAACTCGCCTAAAAACAAAACTGAAAATGACTCATTCAGGTATTGGCTGTGAGAAGTCACTGATATCAGTACCTTTGTGTGTGTTGCCGCGAAAAGCAGCTGCAACACCACACATCGCACGGTGAACTACTTTGTGCTCTGAGCTGTGCAATAAACAATAACCACAGTTTGTTATTATTACCTCTGAACTCCCGCAGCTGCTTGGCACTGTCTTTGCCTATGCTATCGACTAACTGTTACTTTTTTAACTTTACCGCTTGAAGCACGACTACGATTGATTCCAGAAGACGCTATGATTTTCAGCTAGGACTCTGAATTAAAATACTAGCCATTTTATACTTAACCTTGCAGCTTATTCATTTTTACCGCACTGAGTGGACACTCTCAGTTACCCTGTGATATTCCACTTTTGAAGCGGCCAGTCATTCCCCATGATGATCTGATGTAACCGGCGGTCTGCCTATTTGACAAGCTGTTGTAACCAGTGTGGAATAGCCCTCTTGTATTTAGAGAGAGGGGTGTGCTTGCATGCACTTCATGTTCAATTTTTTTCACCTGCATCCGTTACTGTTCCTCGCTATTTCGAACAGCATATGGCAGGCATTACAGAGTGCAGATATTTGTGGCAACCATTATGGGATGCAACCTTCTCGCTCATCTAATGGTTGGAGTGGTAGTCCTTTCTGCGGTCATAACTACTAAGTACCAAGCTAATGTTTAGTCCTTACCCAACACCCCAACTGCTGACTTTTCTAAACACAGCATAGATCATGCCACTGATGCCACCAACACACACCCATGTGCATTAGTGGGTGATATATCGGTGTCTGTGTTAACTTCATTTGGAAGTGGCGATTCGAAGAGCTTATATATGGAGAGTTTATGTGTGTGTGTGTGTGTGCGTGCGTGCGTGCGTGCGTGCGTGCGTGCGTGCGTGCGTGGTGCGTGCGTGTGTGCGTGCGTGTGTGCGTGCGTGCATGTGCGCCAAGGGTGCCCCTTTTCCCTGGCTCCCTGCACTGCGACAAGAAACATTGACGTTGCTCTCTCTTGTACCATGAACATCACCACTCGTTTCGCCAAATCCTGCCCACACCGGACTGATAAACGGTGATGTTCTTCCAAATGATGCAAGTTGATCCACTTTCCTACCATCACAGTATCACAAGAGACCCATAAGTTTTGTCATTGGCGTTTTGGTATGTGCGGTTTTTCAGGGATCCGAGGTGAGAGCCATGTGGACAATATCTGTCAGCAGCCCCATAGATAACTGATGAGATATTTTCTACAGATTGTAAAGCAAATGAATGTGAATGCGGAATGCACTGCTTGGATTGGCTTTCTCTGTCATTTACCTTGCCTCTCAGGTATCCACTTCAGTTGTTTAGCTATATAATTCTATTTTGACTACTCATACTACATCGGAGTATGCTGGTTGTCCGTTTATAGCGATCACAAGTGGAAATAGATACTTTGCTACGCAACGCCCATTCTCCTATGCTTAAGTAGAGGAATACTTTAAGAGATGACCACCTGCACATCATCGTCCATCGGGCACTTGACGTACAATCTTTTATTGCGTATCAAAATCAGAATGGTCACTACGAATACCGAAACAGCTGTGATTTCTCAATACCATCCCATGGCAATCTGACACCTCGAGAGCTATCGGTATGCTTATCCATAGATGAATTCGTCTGCTCGTTGGTGCTGGAGTGATTGCATCCCCTACATCGACTATCAGTAGCATTGGAGGCGAGGTTAGAGTACTGATGATTCGCTATAATTACTCAAGAGAACATGTCAGTAGAAAGGCGGTGGGATTGCGGCTTTCCCGATTGGTTCAGAGTGATGATGTCATCTGATTTGCATATTAGGTCACGCCCACATGCCCATATATGGGCATTGGTGTGACATATTTTTAATTGGTCAAACCCCATGCCCATATACGGTCCTGTGGGCGTGGCCTAATATACACATGAGATGGCGTCATCACTCTCTCGACCAATCAGGAAAGCCGCCCATCTGGTCGTCAGCTTTCTTGGATGTAAATCCTTCGTTGTCTCAATTATTGACTGGTTTAACTAGGTGTGAAAGCATTAGTGAGCATGGCCATGGTCATGTGAACCCTTGTGGATAATCAACAAAGTCACTATACCATTGCCATTGTTCGATGTGTAGTGAGTCATGAAGGTGTTGGTGGCAGCGCCACGTCACCTGACCACTCTCAGCCATTTATCAAAGCTGCCGATATCATCGACAAAGCCGCCCACATTGTCAGCAACCTTTTTTCTGAAAGCAGATGGTTTGCCAGGCGCAACAAGGCATGAAAGCAATAAAGCCACGTGGCCATCATGAAGGTCACGTGACCCCTTGAGGCCAATCAGCAAAGCGGCCCATACCATTCCCAAAGCTGCCAATATCATTGCCAGCTTTTGTGGCAGCAGATTGTTCGCCAGATGTAGTGAGTCAAAGATGTTAAAGGCGCGTGGTAAATACGAAGGTCATGTGACCCTGTGTTGACAATCATGAGAGCCGCCCCAAGGGTTGCCAACTGTTCACTCAGCTGTAACTGTGCCTTCTTGCTCATCTCCCGCCTGACTTGATTTTGGGTCTGGTACTGGTCTGCCAAAGACATATAACATTATCATGACATTGAGTGCATCACCTACACGCAGGTGTCTCCGAACAAGCCTGGAAATAGCTTCCCTACCCCAAGGATATGACCTACTGTGTTGCTCACCTATGTGCACTCCAGCAATTCCTGCAGATCTCTGCCTAGGAAACTCATTTCTGAATGGAATCCTCCAAGCCTCAGTATGATTGATCCGATCTCATTATAAACAGTGGCACTCTCCTGTATTGCTCCTTCTCACACACCCAAACCCTTTGTCAATTGTTAGAACAGTTGTGACCCCATAATATCTTGCATATGAACTAACATACATCAGAAAGTACTACAACAAATTGCATCAGACACCAACCTGCTTGGATTTGTGATCCATTCACAAAAGTCTGTTGATGATAATTTTGAAGGCGTCATAGAACCCTTTCAACCAGACAGATAAGATATATTACAAATTCTGCTTACATCTAGTTTGGTTGAATATTTTAAAAATAAAATAACTTTTATCCATTCATAGCGATATTTTGATGATTATACAGAAGGCGACATAGAACCCTTCCAGCTAGACAGTTGCGATAGTAACAATTCCGTTTACAATGTAAGAATTATTTGGGTGAAAATTGTGCATACTTACGTGACAAACCACTCGATATGATACTCCAAATTTTAGGATAATGATATAAAATGATGCATCCAATACTTCCGATACAATGGCTTCCTCCGCAATGTCCCCTTGGTCCTGTAAAATAACAATGATGATAGCTCAATATGGCAGATGGTCGTTCATACAACAGCTGTCTTTAAAGAACCAATATGATATCAATAAATGCTATGTCACTAGGTGTTTGTTAGGGTTGTATTGATGGATAAATCGATTGGTGGGTGGGTGAGTTAGTTGGTGGATGGATGGATGGATGGATGGATGGATGGATGGATGGATGGATGGATGGATGGATGGATGGATGGATGGATGGATGGATGGATGGATGGATGGATGAATAAATGGATGGATGGGTGGATGGATGGATGGATGGATGGATGGATGGATGAATAAATGGATGGATGGGCTGGTGGGTGAATGGGTGGATGGAGCTGCTCAATTCTGATTATTGGCTTTGGAAATGATTCTCAATTGTAGAATATAGATTCAGTGTACCTAGTTAATACAAGAAAGGTTATGTATAGGATTTGAACAGACATCCTTATATTGTTAATGTTCACATCCTGACCTCAAAACGAGAATCTACAGCATGATAAATAATTAATCTTATAATCAATATTTTTAATGTGATCTTTATCAGATTTACAATTATATCACTGGCATCATTTATGTGACTATTGTTGTACCTTTTCCATCAATATGTCATCGAGTTATTAACTTTGCTCTCCATTCTAAACAAAGGTGACTGCTGCTTTCCAGGCTTGCTATGTGGTTATGACCCTTTGCCAACTATTTGGCAATTTAGAGCACTGCCAGTGGTTGTTGTCCCTCGGCCTAAAACCACAGTCATACTATTTTTTTAATTGAGTCGCATCCACAAGGGACGTGAAGAGACACTCTGCTTTCGTGATGACTAACTAAACGAAGCCAGATCGAGGAATCACTAAACCACTACATTGTGGTCAGGTTATTTATGTATGTATGTTTTGTAAATGTACTCTGGCTCTGAGACCACTTTGGAAGCGAAATGGCAAATGAAAAAAGCAACTTGTGTACAAATATGTGCTAGCATGACCCACTGCCAAATCCTCTCAAAACCATTTTACACTTAGTTTTTACTCGTCCATGAATTGGGCTAAGAATGTCATAGCATATTGATTATGAGAAATCTCCTCTGATTGATCAATAATGGGCGAACCATTCATAAAGGAAGCTATATAACCCTAGACATCTGATTTTCTGCTTCTGTTTAGGCTAAACATTTTGGCAGTAAGAGTATTGGGCATCACTTTCATCAATGACGTCACAATCATCACTGGTATCTTTATCTGAGGGGCTTATTATTGTGTCTAATGATCATAAGAGACCCTTTGGTGGTTTGCACCATACCGAAATCCAGTCTGCGCCATTACACCTCTCCACTACAGCGGGCATTTTGAACATTTTATTTGATGGATTTTCATGGCAAAAATCATTAAACTTATGTTATTTTGGCTTCTAAATTTGAATTTGCTACTTTTCAAAATGGCCGATGATTGAAGCATCAATGCATTTTGAAATAAAGAATGGGCACCATCAACACTTGAGGGCACATAATATCTATTTGCTGCATGGCACGGGAAGGAATTACAATCAGCTATCAATAAATTTCATTCAATATATTAGTTCCATCTAGTCCCTCTGGTACATATATATTTTTTGAGATACTAAGAGAAATGCAGTTAATTTCCATACAAAAGCAGTCAACATATTTAAACTCTAAATGAGCGATGTTAGGATGTACATCTTACTTCCCTTGCTGTTCTATCCTGTTTTCCACAAGAACATTTCCAAATGTAACATCAACTGTAACTGACATCCTATGGAATTTCCAGAAATCTCACCTATTCGTCCAAACAGCAGTTTACATAATGGTGGGTACTGGCACATTCCTCAAAGCCATATTAGTTGTTGATGATTACCACAAACTATGCACCTTAGAAATGTTAACATTTACACATGCACTAACTAATACTATTGTTATCCACCTAATCACATTAGTTGTTGATGATTACCACAAGCTATGCACCATAGAAATGTTAACATTTGCACCTGCACTAAGTAATACTAGTGTTATCCACCTCGCTATTGTATCTTTTGATACAGGTTTATGGCCACCAACAGAACTAATGAACACTCGTGTACAGTGTTAGTGTGCAGTGCACTGGCTCTATTCATAAATTGATTGCTTCAGTAGATTACAACTGTGTTACTCCATATTACGAATGCCAATTAAATAAAAACAATGTGGGCCAGACAGAAGACCAAGCCACAGCACATGTATTAACGACAATTGCTTCAATGCTAGATTATTTACAAATGGTCCATTGCTAATTTAGTAAAGAACTAAATTGACTTGCCAGTTTCAGCTTTATTCACCCAGGCCATTTACACAACATGTGGGGTAGAAATTTTTATTATTATTATTATTATTATTATTATTATTATTATTATTATTATTATTAACATAATTATCAGCATTATACTCACTATTTTCAAGGTCCTCATAATAATAATAACAACAATTTGTATTATTATTATTATTATTATTATTATTATTATTATTATTATTATTATTATTATTATTATTATCGTGATTAGCTGCTGCCATTGCATCTTTGAAATATTTTGTATTTGACATCGTTTTCCTTGTTGTTGTCAACACCTTTGTCATTGTCGGTTGTATTGTCGCTGTCATTGTTGTTGTGATTGTTGTGGTGGTCGAGTTGGTGATGATTGTAGCATATTGGTGCTGGAGCCATGGTTGATGCATTGGTCGTAGTAGAGAAGTGTGTCCAAGGTGCTCCTAATGTCGTAGTTGCCGTTGTCGTAGTTGCCGTTGTCATTGTTGTTGTTGTTGTTGTTGTTGTTGTTGTTGTTGTTGTTGTTTGCATAACCTATTTAGTATTGGTTTGCTACAGATCGCAAACATGCCTTGAGTTTTCTCTGTTGTGCTCTGCCTTACATAATAATCAGGTATAAATTGTGTTCTTTCTGTTGTGCATTTTTTGCAGCAGAAAAGAAAATGTATTTCTGTTTCTACCACGTTACATGTATTACAATGTTGTTCCTCCCTGTCAATACCCACTCGCCTTTTACATTATATTGCGAGTTGATGGTTCAATGTTCTGAAATGACTTCTCTATATGGTAATATTTTAAAATAGTCGTCGAATTCAAATGTTGTACTGCTGCTCTAAAGCATGTCTTGTTCACTGAACTACCTGTTTTGTGTTTACAGTTTCTGCAAAAAGAATATGTCCAATTGCCCCGTTATTTCCAGAATGGCTTTCACTTTTTCGATCCGTTTAACGTGGATTTGGTTTCTTGACATACAATCTAGTCACATGAAGAAAAGCATTGCCGATAATTCCCCATAACCTCAATTTAATAACCCGGCCCAAAATCGTATCATGTTAATGTCAACTAGCATTCTTCCTAGTTCACCATACACCAGGACATTAGGTGTACTTTTCTTTAGACTAAAGAATTTCAATTGACATGATTCTATTAAATTAGTGATTTCGAAGCCCCATATTGCTGATCCATATACAAGAATAGGCACTACCATTGTTTCAAAAAGTACAATTTGTAGATTTATTGAGATATCGTATTCTTTGATCTTCGTTATTAATGCCAACATGGTTTTTGCTCCCTGTTTACAGTTTCGAATTTTGCGGCTTGAACACGTGCCATTTGAATACCGAGATAGATGTTTTCATCAACTATTTCAAGCTCCTGCCCTCCCATTAAGAACTTAGGTGGGTTGTTTATTTTTCTCTTTGAAAGTATCATTACTTTTGTTCTTGTGGTATTTATTTGTAGCTTCCAATGGATACAATAATTATGAAAAATATTTAGTGCGTGTTGTAATGCTTCTGGCGTCTCTGCCATTATGACCGTGTCGTCAGCATATAACAGTATGGTGAGGTGTATACATAGATTTAGACTTAGATTCTCCTCTGCCATGCCAGTAATATATGTAAGACCAAAAGATCCATTGTCATGTAGATATTCCTCCAAGTCGTTTAACAAAATAGAAAATAGGAAAGATGAGAGATTCACACACGCCACAGCTAACGCGCCAGGTTCTGGTAAGTGTGCATCGGGTTGCCAAATATTTCTTGTAATATTCCATAACCATATCTCCCTAGCAATGTTTTTAAATAACACACTGTTTGGCAACAATATAAATCAATGCTGTAGTGTTATCCAGACATATTTTTATATGAACATTACGCATATCATTACAAAATGACTTAAGACTTAGTAATGCTGCATGTAATTCTAGATAAGGTCCAGAGCAGCCAGGTTTACGTATCAACGTCTCTTGAGCAAGTTTAATGCCCCTTTCCCCCTAATTATATCGCCAAACTGTGACGCTGATCCCTTCAGCGGTTCTGGAGAAGTCATTTCTGGGGGAAAACGAGCATCCAAGATGGCCACCAAACTATTTTGCCAATTAAGTTCCCTTGACAAACTTGGTTCAGCTCTTACCCTACATGATATTTCATGTGTTTTGAAGCGATCCCTCAAGTAGTTTCGGAGAGGATTTTTAAACACGTTTGCTAAAATCGGACAAAATCCAAGATGGCCGCCGCCCAAATTGGCCGATCCGCTTCCTTTGAACAAACTTGGATCCGTAAGACCTAAGGAGGCTTCCTGCCAAATATAATTGAAGTCGGCCCACTGAATCTTGAGAAGTCGTTTAAAGAAAAAGACAACGGATGATGGATGGACGGATGATGGACGTTCGCCATGGCATAAGCTCACTTTGCCTTTCAGGCCAGGTGAGCTAAAAATGTAATTAATCTGAAATTCTTAGATATTTCTCAACACCTTTGATCCCTAAAACCCTAGTCTCTCTCTTCCATTAGCGTACCTTCGTCAAGGGTGGCCAATCACACCCTGACAACTAGCCTATTGGACATCACACGCCGAATATTATGCAATGTATAAGTTGAACTCTGAGGGAAATTGTCACTATATAGAGCTTATTTATTTACATAGCAAAACTCAACATTGACAACATAGCTTATACACTATGTGACGTCACAAGCAGTTTTGCTCATGATGTGCATCCCTAGTGCTCGCCTTCAGCGTAGTGATATATAAGGGAGTGAGATCATTATATATTTGTTATATGGGGAATGATATATAAGGGAGTGAAATCATTATATATTTGGTATATGGGGAATGATATATAAGGGAGTGAAATCATTATATATTTGGTATATGGGGAATGATATATAAGGGAGTGAAATCATTATATATTTGGTATATGGGGAATGATATATAAGGGAGTGAAATCATTATATATTTGGTATGTGGGGAATGATATATAAGGGAGTGAGATCAGTATATATTTGGTATATGGGGAATGATATATAAGGGAGTGAAATCATTATATAGTTGGTATATGGGGAATGATATATAAGGGAGTGAAATCATTATATAGTTGGTATATGGGGATTTCATTCCAGTATTTTCAGTCAGCCTCTTGTGAGAGAAGACTCTACTCATTCTTGGGACTATAGGTATGAATAAACATCTAGTTGCTGTATATGGGAGACTAGTCTGTATTGGTTAGATCAGTGTGTACAGTTGTTAATTAAGACATCATGATTTATGGATATTTTAGACAATACACATTGTGAATCATCTGATATGTTGGGCATAGTTGTGAGCATGTTAGGAATGAATGTGGAGTGTAGAAGTGTGATTGATATTCTCAAGATATACCAATGTTTCCATGGTTCGAAAATTATTTGCCTGTGATTTTAAGTTCAGAGATTAGTTTTTTCGGAACAATTTGGGAGCTCTGGAATATAATTTATGATTGGTGGAGACAGATCTAATTTTGGTTAAACTGCTGTTTCCCGGGCTGGACAGATTGAGACCATGCAGCACCTCTTATGTGATAGTGCAGCCAGTGAAATGGAGCAGTTGCAATTAGCAGAGTGATCTGATATACATCCTCTTTTTTGCAGGGACATTAGTTTGGGACTATAGGAATCCCAATTCACAACATTAGCGAAGATGTTGGTCTGTGGCTCATGAATACAAATCTGTAGTTTCAGCAATGTCGTTTCAATTTCTGATTTCATTAGTGGTGCTTTCCCAAGACTGATGAATCAGGATTAGGAATTTCATCAATGACATTTGCTTGGGGCTGTTGAGTCTTAATCTATGATTTCATTAGAGGCCGCCGGGACTGATGACATCTGGAGTAGTTTCATCAATTGGGGGGGGGGTGATGGTTGGAGATAGATGGATAACATTTTGTAGCTCATTTGCGGTGTCTAAGAGGAGTCGAGGAACGGTGGCCTAATGATTGGCATTGCTGAGCATTGGATTCTTAGCAGCTTTAGAATGTAAAATGGGGGAATTCAAATTTGTTAATTAATAAATTATTAGGGATCTGTCGACATTGTGCAACTGTGATATATGTATTCAATTCTTTATTTAGACATACTGCATAGCATTGGTTATTTTATAACATGATTTATTGATTAAAATTGTATTCAATCTTACTGAATATACATTTGATTAAAATGTGTTTGCCTTATTGAGTAGTCAACCTGCTGATCTTCATCCACTCTTGGTCACACCTAGGACCGCGTTTCAAATTCTTATTCTATCGTAACCAGATAAACATGTACTTATTCTTTTAGTCAGAATCAGTTGAGCCTAATTTGTACCATTCATGATTTTTATGAATCATCAGATATTCAATATTTGATAACTGGTCTTAAGTTCCACAAAGATTGCATTTCTGTCTTGATCAATTTTAAGTCTTTGAAACATTATTCTCTGATTCAGTCAGAGCATGTGATCTACACCATAATCTCGTCCTCTCCAGTACAATGTGAAACTCTAGATGCTCTCTCTCTCTCTCTCTCTCTCTCCCTCTCTCTCTCTCTCTCTCTCTCTCTCTCGCTCTCTCTCTCTCTCTCTCTCTCTCTCTCTCTCTCTCTCTCTCATTACGTTTCCATCATTCCTTGAGGCAAGTGTTGCTATTTGGCTGTCTGTAAAATTATTTTATTATCAGCTAGTTTCTTCATTCTGTGAAAGTTGTTGATATTGACCATAAGCATCAATAAAGTCAGTCTCCCATAGAACCTAATAGCGGTAACCTAGTGCCGATGGATTGTAATCACTCACACCCATGAAAAGTGTATCATTCTGTAGCAGCTGCTGAGACTTGGACTAGAAGCTTTTGATACATACATCAGTCGAATTAAGAAGAAATTATTTAACAGATTATATCCTAAGAGTCCTAGAATGAAAATTAAATTCACTCCAACATTTATGCCCCCATGCATATATACACGCCAAGTTTAAGAATGACTAAAATAATTGGTGTGTTAGGTGGTGTGTGTGTGTGTGTGTGCCGAGATTAATTATAATTTTTAATCTTCATTTATTTGCTGGCTCTAAAAGTGAAA
Source organism: Chaetoderma sp. LZ-2023a (assembly GCA_034401795.1). Taxonomy (NCBI): domain Eukaryota; kingdom Metazoa; phylum Mollusca; class Caudofoveata; order Chaetodermatida; family Chaetodermatidae; genus Chaetoderma; species Chaetoderma sp. LZ-2023a. The sequence continues at coordinate 82,865,585 of CM067375.1, forward strand.
ATAATTCCAATTATTTTAAAATTAAAATGGGAACCTCAGCATCTGCAAAGTGATGCCATAATTCTACGGCAATATACTGGCATAAGATGGCATCATGGTTTAACGCTTTGCTTAAGACTTGTCTGTACAGTGGCTCTGTGAACGTCACTGACTATATTTCAGTGGTTGGGGGGTGGATATTAGACGAATAGTTACCACGATGAACTTGCCAAGATACAGTCTGTAGACTTGATCAATCACCCGTCTAGAGACATCTATCTTCTCATTGCAATTGTCCGCACATCTCTGCATTTCCTCAGCTCTCATAGATGGCGCTGAAGTCTTTTCTACATGAAAATACGAACTAATTTTCAAATAGGTTAATATTTAAATTACATTGTCTTAATAACTAATCATACATACTGATATTGAATATTGAAAAACAATTTGAAATGTCAACTGGTCAGGAGATCATGTTCATTTTGGTTTCAAAAGCTTAAAGCACAACCTTGCTGCATGGCCTACATTAAGTGACCACCTGTCTTTAGAGTCTGATGGTTTGTTAACCACCACCATGCTGTATGCCATACATTACATTGCCACCTGTGTTTAGCGACTGGTGGTTTATGAACCACCACCATGTTACATGTCCTACATTAAGAAAACACCTGTGTTTAGTGTCTGATTGTTTCTGAACCACCTCCTTGTTGAACGTCCTACATTACGTGACCACATTTATTTAGTGACTGATAGGTTGTTAACCACCACTATGTTGAATGGCCTTCACTAAGTTACCAGCTGTCTTTATTGACCAATAGTTTGTTAACCATCACCATGTTGTATGACCTTCATTAAGTGAGCACAGGTATGTTTTTAGTTCCCGATGGTTTATGAACGACTAAATTGTCCCTGGGCCATGTCAACCAGGACAAACATGAAGACATTGTGTGTGCAAGAAGGATCCTGTGGAGAAATTTGAAGCACATTTTTTCTGGGAGCTGTTATTGTGTATGCCATGCACGCATGCACATGCGCACACGTGCACTCATGCACGCACGCATTTACATACGGATGTACGCGGAAACATACACGTTCACACGCTCGCTAGGTCAAGCATACACACATACCCTCAGACACGCACGCACCCTCCCTCCCTCCCTCTCTCCATCCCTCACTCACTCTCACTCGCATACGCAAATTCACATACGGATGTACGAAGACGAAGGCACACACGCCTGCACACTGAAAATATCCGACCAATGAAACTGTGTGGACCACTTTCTTGGAAGAAAATGAAAGCCTGTAAGAATGAATATTTTCTATACTAGGCCTGGTAAGGACATTACCTATAGCTGCAGAGAGTATTCTTTGTACCATAATATCAGGGTAACTGCGAATAGGCGAGGTGAAGTGAGTGTAGATCGGCACGTTCAGAGTATAATGATGATAAAACGTCGCCTCATGATGGGTAGCGGTACAGACATACTGAGCGGTCTGAAATAGAGGTGGTACTCATCTTACGTAATCCCTATGTTAACATACGGGCTTTCTGGATTATCAAACTATTAATGTACACCAACATATCTATTAATTATTGAGCTATTAATAAGATTCTGAATTAAAATCTCTGTGAGAGGCAGATAACATCATGGAGTGATCAGATCTGCCAGTCAACCATCTGAAGTCATAATCAAATACCTCACATGTAAGGCGAAGTATCAAAATGATGTATAGCTAAGTCATGGAAATCGAAAGTCATCAAAAAGTGTAAGAATTGCATGTCTTTAATGGATTTACAATTTAATAAATATTCCGTAGAATATTTTGAAGATAATTTACCTGGGAGCTGTTGCCGCAAGAGGCAGCAACAGCACGCAGTCAACTTAGTTTCAGTAAATAGTACAGCTTATCTGTACATTGATCTTGAAATTTAGATACTGTGAATTTAATTTTCAAAGTTTCAAATCGATTCCAAAACAAGTAAAAGTGGTTGCGTTTGTGACTGGTTGGTTGTTTGATGGTTAACGCGCTGGCTCAGAATTAAAAAAAAAATTGAAAATATTTTCTATTTATTTTATTGCCTGAGATTTGTTATTTTTGTTTTATAGAGGCGATATGGCCTTAAAAATATTGGACAACTTTAAGTTGACAATGTGTGTCCAGTTAATTTTGATTGTACCAATATATCACGTAGATTCGGATTTTTCTTAAATGCTATTACTGGGCGCAAGCTGAGAAATTTTCTTAAATTATCCTGTAATTTGTGAAATTCATCTTTCAAAATTTCGGAAATTTAAACATTTTTCGATTATGTGTCAGTGTGGTTGGAATTATTTAACGCTGACCAGCAAGACATGGGTCCACATTTATGCCCCTCGGTCATTTTGTTTCTAATTTCTTATTCTAAAATGATTCTCTAAGCTTCCTTTGTTTATCAGTTTCTTCAGCGGTATTAGAGGTGGTTGTACAATAGGTATAATTTCGAAGTCCCAAGCGACTGGATGACCAGTTAGATTAAAGTGTTCAGCGACATGCGTGTCTTCTTCATGTCTAATATCGCAAAGGTGTCTAGTTGCTTGCCATATTAAAGGGCATTTTGTTTCACTGACATATTACTTTTGGCATAATTTAAGGATATTACATAAATCACGTTTTCGTAATCGCAATCTAAATTAAACTGAATTTGGAATTTGTCTGTGTTATGAAAGCTCACACATGTTTTTTGATTTGGAAGAAGTAGATTCAATTTACACCTTTTCTTTCCACATTTTCAACATTCTCCTATGCCCGCAATTGGACGATTGTGACGAATCTTGGTAGGCCTGTGATCTGCAGCATTATCAAGGATAATTTACAAATCCTGTAAATTTCAGACTTAAATATGTGCACAAATCTAGACGAATAGCCTCTCGGCTTGAGGGCCTTGAGTAAGAGGGAGCATGTGGATTCAAAGTTTTTTCAATCACTCGAATTTCTATGAAAACGCTTGATTTGTGATTTTACAACTCCTTTAAAGGTATGAGGCAGATGGAAAGATTTCTTGCGAAGTAATTGATGCGAATCTGTGGCCTTAAAATACACTTTGTAATCAAGGTGTTCAGTTATGTCAACCTTTACACCTTTGTATAGAGTTACGTCTGAGAAGTCTATAGACAGCTGGGCAATGTTGGCCTTAAGCTTGATATCCGGGTCATGATTGTTCAAAACTGTGAGATATTCATTAAATTCTTCCTTTGTATGAGTTTCAAATCGATTCCAAAATAAGTAAAAGTGGTTGCGTTTGTGATTGGTTGGTTGAACCACATTCAGAAAATTTACGTATTGGCATATTGTCTCGAGGCTAGATCTAGCATTCACCAAAGCTACAAGTCAAGTCTCCTTTTTTCCCACCAATCTTGACCCTGGTAGTTAGTTATAATTTAATAACCAATAAGATCACATGCCTTTACTATAATCCATTATAAATAGTCTTTTAACAGCTGGCTATAATCTATCTGTGTCTATCTCCTCAGCCAATCAGATCGTGCATTTATTGCTATAGGGCATAATCAAAATTCTTGAAACAGCTGTATATAAGTTATATATGCCTGTCGTTATTGCCCATAATCGATAATTCCACCCCTATCAGTTCATCCAATCACATTTCGCACACATCACAATAGGACATCAATATTCATCGAACAGCTGGCTAAAATGTATGCTCATCTATTGCTATATCTCATAATCAATAATTCTGCATCTATCGCTTCAGCCAATCGCATTGTGCATCCTTCCATATAGGACATAATCGATATTGACTGACAGTTGGGTATAAATTATGCGCGTCTATCGCTATATCCCATAATTGATCATCCTGCATCTATTGCCTCAGCCAATCACATTGCAACAGGTCTTGGGGCGGTGTCTAATTCGGATACAGGTGATCTGATGCCATTGTTTTAGGGCATAATAAACATTAGCTATTTTTGATCGACATGGGTGTGGGGCTGATATAAATACAAGACTCTGTTTTTCTGCTCATTCTGACAAAGAGCGAGCTAGAATGAACATCTCTCTGTATTAGAAGTAATGGGTGTTTTCATTATACTTATAGTAATGCTTCTACCAGTAGCAGTGTCTATGTATATGAAGACGTATGTATATTTTACTGGTATATCATCAAATTTACCAAATTCGCTAGAGGAAATAATGAAAACAGGTGTTTTTAGTATATTTTCTAATATCTCAGAGCAAATGAGTACAAGATTCCAGTAGCCATTTTAGAAATGGATGATTGTCATGACAGACCTACATGGAGTCTATCGCCAGATCCCCGAAAAACAGCTGGTCGTTATAGAGGAATTTTATCATATTTTGCTAAATTGTTAGTGGCAAATCTCTACATCACTATTTCTATATAAGATGCATTCTCGCCACCATGTATAAAGACCGGCAGGGCGATCTCCGCGCGGTATTGTACCAAATAGATTTAGTAAATTACAAATACGACTTTTCTGATAAATCTATGTCCAAGTTAGCAGCGGGTACAATAGAAATTTCAGATACGCTGTTGAATATAGACTTTCAGTGTAATGTGTGGAGTGTATAATCAGCTCGGAATAGGACTAGAGCACGAACAAGCACGTTGGGACAAGGTCAATGTTCAGAAAATGAGGAATGATACGAATGACAATATCTCAGTGAGTTCTTGTTGGATTTTGATAATCCAAACAGTTTCATGGTGTGTGAATTGTATGTTATTGATGAATTTACAATTTAAAAGTCACTCTGTTGAAAATTTTGAAAATAACGTGACTGGGCGCCATAGGCACACTCACATGTTACAAAATATGTACCATTTTATTTGAATAGTTATCTTTAAAATTAGATGCTGGGAATTCATGTTTCAAAGTTTCAAATTAATGCCATGATGTGTAGAAAGATGACGGAGCTTAGCTAGAAATGAGCGGGCATAGGTATAAATGGATCCGTAGACCATGTACAATTACTGACAAGATAATGCTCATAAGGCGCCTATTTAATGCTCTTGTGTCAACAATGACTCAAAGTGATCAAAGTTTTACTCATATCAATGGACACTTTAATGGACATGATTTTCTAAGAAAAGTATCACTTTGCAGTCCAACAGAAAATTATTTCTGTAAATTTAACACTGGAAAATAGCATTCAGCTGTTAAGAAAATTCAGATTTTTGCTCAGCCACTGTTTATTTGCAGGCCAAGAAAAGATAATTCTTTAAAGTTTACCACAGGCATTCCTGGTTCTGTTCTCGAGCGAGCCATTCCAGTGGTAAATTTTCATAAATATTCCTCGCTTGGCTTAAACTGCTCAATGCCAATGCAGGAGGTTGCCGGCTTGACCATTAAAGAGTTTAATTTGAAGCAACAGGGTTTACATTATCTGGCTATGTTAAATAATATACACATCTCTAATGTTGGTGACACCTGTAAACATCAAGAAATACACTATTTGGCTGTATTTCATGATATATACATCTCTAATATTACTAATACCTGCAGACATATGGCAACGAAACCCCACAGTACTTGTTGTTGTGCATATGAACAGAGGTCACTCTCTGAGAAACTCACTAATGATTCCTGTAAACAAAGAACATACATACCAGCTGCATACACTCTTTGACTGATATGGGCATACACATTGCATGTGATAAAGTAGCTATCATTAAAACATAATCTGCCGATACATTGTCCACAAATGAGGGCACACGAAAAAACGATCTATACAAAGAAAATAAAAATATATGTCCAAAATCAAAGCCATAAAAATGTGGAATTATTACACAGCTTATGCAGCTGCATTACAGAACATGCTTCAATGATTATTCAGTGAAATCAACTTCAAGAACCAAGTCCGGCCATCTTGGGGATTTGGCAGCACCCGTCATAGATGCGAAGGAGTCGAAGGTCTAAAAATCCCATAGAGGACGCCACTGTACACACCTGCTAAATCGGCTACAGATCAAACTAAAAGAAGCCAGACTGGGAATACTGACAGCTAAGAAGAACCTGAGGGAGCTAAAGACTCGCCAAGGACAAGAAACAGTGTCCAAAGAAACATGACTGGCTACACTGGCGACCAAGAAGGACCTGAGGGAGCTAAGGACGCTCGCTGAGGACAGGAAACAGTGGTCAAGGAAACCTGACTGGGTGCACTAATGACCAAGAAGAGCGATTGCTAACAGCTGCAGAATGCTTTGAAAAGTACTGCAGCCACACAACAGTATATCATCATCATCATCATCATCATCATCATCATCATCATCAGTAGCAGTTGAAGTTGGAAACAACCACTATCAGTGATAGGAAACACTAATCTTTCACTCGGTATGTGTTAAACCTTATCACAACTATGATGCTAGAAAAGATATATGCAGCATTGAGTTTCCGAAGTATTCCCTAGAATGTTGTTATTTTTAGTAAATTCGGAAATTGTGCTGTGTTATCTAAGATGGCATACCTAGTTAGAATTAAAAATTAGTCGGTAAAATAAAGAACTTGATTTCTGCCCCCACCCCTGCCTCCCACATCCCATTAACATTTGCTTCCAGATTATTGAAAGCTGCAGAAGTAAAAGTATTTTGTCTTTACTTACGAAAATATATGTTATAAAATCATTATCTTGAGCATAAATATATAGTGAGGTGGTGTCTCCTGGAAGAGTATTTCCATCGTAATGATTTCGAGATGGAAACAAGTATTTCCCGAAAGACAACGTTGTACGCTTTCTAACTGATGCCAAGTATTTACTGGCGGCGAGGTGGGGGGGGGGGGCTGGGTGGAAAGTATGTGTGTGTGTGTGTGTGTGTGTGTGTGTGTGTGTGTGTGTGTGTGTGTGTGTGTGTGTGTGTGTGTGTGTGTGTGTGTGAGTGTGTGTGCGCGCGCATGCGTGGGTATGGGTAAATAAGGCCCTTACACAAATTCACTCGTGGAGTATGAACCCAATTTCACACTACTAGATAGATGTGTGAAAGTACATTAACTAAAAGACACATATCTTGATGATGTCCATACACCAGTCAAACCAGTACATTTAAGACATCATAACTATTTAAAACACTATCATTGAGACGTTAGATAGCGCAGTCTATCCCTGAGCCGAGAGATAGCACAGTCTATCCATGAGCTTAGAGATTGTCCAGTCTATCCCTGAGCTGATACATAGTTCAGTCTATCCACGAGTTGAATAGATAGTCCAGCATATCACTAAGCTGAGAGATAGTCAAGTCTATCCCTGGGCTGATTGACATCGCAGTCTTTGCATGAGCTGATAGATAGCCTAGGCTATCTTTGAGCTGAGAAGTAACGAAGTCTACAATATTATACAGTTCCAACTTGAAATACGCATAGTAACTTGCTATAAAATGTTACCGTGCATTCTGCCAATGATGCTCTTCAAAGTTTATGCTTTTAAATATCTCGGACACTGATTTTAAGCTTGGTACAAATACACTTTCGTAAATTCTTTCAACAGAAATTGGTTGAGATAAATAAGACAACTAATGGCAAATGGTAATAATTATGGCCATATTGTTGTCTTTGGTAAGATAATAAATCACAGATTTCTTTTTTTCACGAGTGAGTAGTTACTTACCACCCTAATACTCCTTGACTCTTTAAATATCGACCTTGTTACAATAATACCCAGATTTTAACAGAAACTGTCCCTAATGGGCAGCTATGAAAGTTGACAGTTCGGCAGATATGCGCACCACCTCCACGCATACGCTGACTGTCACTTCTTCGACTAGATAATTGGCCTCCAAATATGCAACGTAACAGCCTAAAGACCAAGTCTCAGTCAGGTGGAGAGGCCCGGGATCGTATTAGGGAGGGAAGTAACTACTCAATCGTGGAAAAGAAATCCGTGATTTCGTTTATTTCACTTCATGAGTATACTTACCTCACAAATACTCTTTGGTACTGTCAGAATTCCAAAGTTAATCTGGCGGGAGGGAGGCGAGGTCACTTGACCAGCTCATCAGTGAAAGAACAAGATCTTTTGCATAAGCACATAAATATCTGAAGTTGCATGAAAGACACAACCAGGAAATGATTCGAACATCGGTTAACACAACCGATGACTGAGAGGAATGACCATTGGAAAACATGTGCTCCCACATCCTTTTGCGAACGAGAAACAATAACCTCAATGTCCTAGACGCTCCCTACATACTAGAGTACTAAAGGCCAGTGAAATGAAAGGCTTCATTTCGTATACTATCGAATGCGAACCACATATAAAACACAAACCATCACCGTATTCGAAATACAATACACCTGACAAAAAACGAGACAACACCAACACAGAACTGACCTGCAAAAGGTGGATGCGCCGTTTTCCCACTGTTGAAGAATGGCGCACACTGATAGTGGGTATCTCCATTACTCAACGGTAATGTGTGTTAACAGTGAGCCTTATATACACTCTGTACACCTCTTCATTTTTTCGTCGGTACTGGCTAGTGAAACTTGACTCACAGAGCCTCTGGGCTACCGACATAATGTCATCCATCCGGGACATCATTAAACAGGGTGGTGAAAACCACTACGCCATGGACACTGTCAGCCTTGGCCATGTCAAGTTGTTTACCCATAGCGGCGTTGTGGCAGTTATGGATGCACTCCACAATCCACCTAAAAATGGTATCCTTGGACGCCCTGCCATGGGGTTCAAGATAGCTATAAAGAGCTGGGGTCCATCCACCATTCCTGAGTCTGCTTTTTATAGTGATTTAAAGCACGGACCAGACACCATGCCTTTGAATTAGGATCATATTTAGCAGATAAAACAATCAGTTGACCCAGATATATCAATGACTGGTTTTTAGCCATGAAATTAACCCTAGATAGAAGGCTTCTTCAGTTGTAACCACGACATGGTCTGCCTCGGTTGAGAGGGCGTGAATTTCGCTTCTACGCCTTGCCAAGACTGCAGCAATTAGAAAAACTATTTCAAGTGTCAACAATTTGATTGAAATGGAACTTAGTGGTTCAAAAGATGTATTCGCTAACACCTGGCATACTAGGTATACACTTCAAGACGGAATCGTAGGAGGATTCCTTGGTTTCAGAGTACCCATGCCTTTGATTAAAGTATTAAGATTACATACTTCATCACTTCCCCTATTAGCCAAGCAAGGGATAGCTAACATTAAAGCTGATTTATAACCAGCAATAGAAATAGGTTTAAGGCTGTAAGAACCATACATGTGACAGAGGAAATCGGCTACTCCCTGAATAGATGCATCCATTGGAGTAATACATCTTTTTGAGCACCATTCCTCAAATCTATTGATTTTATAATTGTACGCTCTGGAGGTTAACCCCCTTCTGGCTTTAGCCATAAATGCGGCTGCTTGCTCAGAAAAGCCCTCCTTAATTACGGATTCCTTGACAACATCCACACAGTCAATTGGAACATTGACGGATTGATGTGAAGCCCCTTCCTTGCCCTAGAAGATTATGTTGTCCATCAGAGGAAGAGGCACCAGATTGCAGAGCAGATGGTCCAGCAGATCCAGGTGTGCTGGTGGGTATGTGCACGAAATGTTCCATGGCTTAGACTATTGCTCGCATTTCCAGTAGATTGATGTGTTCTTGAGACTGATCAAAATTCCAAAGCCCTGATACTGTGGCTTCTTCCAGGCAAACTTCCCACCCCTCCATCGATGTATCTGTGTGCATCATTACCTGAGGGTGGGGAGGGAACAACATCACCGCCACTAGGAGATTGTCTCTTTCAATCCACCATTGAAGGTGGTGAATAACAGATTCCAACCCTAATACCTTTGAGTCCAGTGACCCTGTATGCTGGGTCCACTGTGTCATGAGAAATAACTGGATAGGCCGCCTGCGTAAAGCTGCCAGTGGAATGACTGGTTCCAGTGAAACCATCAACACCAGCATTCTCAAGTAAAGCTGTGCCAGGATATAACGACTGTTGCACACTGACTGTATCACTGAGATGAGTATTGCTACTCTCTCCTGAGAAGGGAAACCATATTCTTTATCTAGATCGAAGAGCATGTCCAGGTAAACAAACTTCTGCGATGGTGTCAGCTGATGTTTGAAAGTTGATTACCCAGCCTAGATCTGCCAAAGTTTTCAAAACTTTTTCCAGATTTGCTGATAGACTTCCCTGATTGTGTGATTTCAACAGCCAATCGTTTATGTACGTATGTACTGCTATATGTCTCTTGCAGACGTATGTTGTGATAGCCGAAGACCCGAGGAGCCCATTGGCGTTACTGAAATGCGAATCTCCGGAACCGACGAAAACCCCTCGCAATGGGAATATGGAAGTAAGCATCATTCAAGTCCGTTCTCCAGCCCAGCTAATACTGTCTATTTTGAAATTTGGGAGTGAATTTGTTTAGTGGTTTGTGGTAGAGAATTGGTATCCACCCGCCAGTGCTTTTAGTCACTAGATAAAAAGTTGAATAGAAGCACAGACAACTTTGTGCCGGTTGAATGGCTCCTTTTGCATGGGGAATCTTTTTCCTCCTCGATGCACAACTGCTGATCTGGATCTCTTGGACTGGGATGGTAACCGGCTGAAAACCATTACAAGACTAAGCAGTCCTGGGTTAGCTGCTCCCACACTTGACTACCTTGGATGTGAAGGTGATCCACCTTTGACGGCAAGAGTGGAACTCGATGACTCTCTGGTCGTGCTAGTGACACTGGAGTTGTCCTTATGAGAACCAGCCCTTTGGGCCCTATTCCCATGACCAGATCCTCGCGCACCCCTGTCTGCACCACGTGCACCTCGAAGCGCTGGTTGCTGTCTGGCAGGATGTGCTGGAGGAGCCGTCTTACCTCACCCACACCCTGATGGCCGTCGCTGGCGTGGCCGTGGCTTATGCTGTGAAGCTGACTGGCCTCTGATCTTGCCAACCCCACCACGGGCATGCTGGGGATGGGGCACAACACGAAAGAGCTCTCTTTTAAGAAACTCAAATTGGTTCTGTAGCACCCTCTGGTTATTAAATAGGTTGACCGTCTCTTGGAACTACCTGCAACCTTCACCCCTAAGGAGCCAAGGAATATGAGCTGCTTTCCGAAGAAGCCCATTATATAGGTACTGGGATGGACACATATTGTCTAATGCATGCATGCGCCACATTTAAAAGACTTAGTAACCGACCTCGTCAAGCAGTCCAGAGCCAGGTTTATTCCATCCTAGATGGCTCTCTGGACTGAGACTGGGCTGGCTTGGTGTGACACGGATGCTGTTAGAACACCCTGTAGCAGCTGGGAGACACGAAAGACAGCCGAGATGGCTTCTCTCGATGACTCCCCCATGTCACATAACACGGTATTAGCACTCCGCATAGCAGTAGTGCATAAATGCCCCATGTCATCCCAGGATCATAGCCGCGTGTCTTCGCCTAAGACTGCTCGGTCATCCATGCAGGGCTTAGGGCCGGGGCTGTACCTCTGGATCTGTCCAGAATGTATTCAGCAGCGCTGTGTCACAGCCGGGGGGGGGGGGTCGTAAGACGTCCATTTGGTGTAATAGATGCCTCTGCCGATGAGAACATATCTACTATATGTTCTGCTTATGGCAGCGCAGGAACCGTTCTGCCGTCTGTTTACCCATAAGCCACCACTGCTGCTCATGATGGGAAGCAGACGATTCCACCTCCAATTCCGGCTTGACGCTCACCAGTCATTAGCAAGCATCAAGCTAGTCCTCTGCGCTGGTCACCTGCGAATGCTCGACTAGCCTCGGGCCCTCGTCGTCCTATAAAGCATTCGCATCTGGAATTGTGGATGGAGTCACAGATACTTCTGGAAAGCCAGGGAAGGCACACGGACGAGCGAGGGTTGGCATGGCTTGCATCATGGCTAAGCCAGGAGCCGGAACCATGGAGTCATAATGACACCATCATGGTCCGGACCTTCTGTAGTGCAACTCTCGGCAAGCCAAGGGATGCGGTACAGCCATTTATCCACTTCAGTCCAGCCTACCCTTTGAGCCGTGAAGTTAATTCCCGTAGAAGTAACCCATGAAAAGGGGTACCTGCATGCTCTATGGGCATGCAGGTACCCATGTCCATGGCCATCGGCTGATCGGGCGATCCACACAGAATGTCCTCTTCCCCTAGCCAGAAAGGTTAGACGCCGAATTAGCAGAGTGCTAATCCAGCCTGGTCTGGGAAGGAATCGAAAGCCTCTTTGAGAGGAAAGCTGCTCTAGTGCACCAGATGGGTGTGTAGTCGAGGCTATCACTCTTACCCACACGTCCATGGACGAAGCGAGCCTCAAGCCACCTCTGTATCACGAGCGAAAACCGGTAAACCCCTAATTATAGACGATCTAGAGGCGGGAACTTTCTGCACTGGAACAGGTAAAGACGATGACAAAGCATCTGTCCCAGGAAGTATGCCGTGAAGCATCTCTGGTACAAGGTCCCTTATCGTCTTTCTCATCTCTCCAAACATTTCCACGTGGAATGCATCCATGTCCAAGGACATGTACACCTCCGCTTCTTAGCACACACATTATCACTTTCCTTCGCCTTCTGAACCTACTTTCTATCGTCCACAGCATGCTACTATGTTAGCGTCCCCCAATGCCTACACGCATCACATTTGAGTATTGGACCACATGTGGAACACCTAGAGCAGTCGTGGGGGAAATAGGGAGCCTTGAGGAATCTATGGCATCGAGGGCAGTCGGTTTTCGGCAAGACATGAGACGAAGACAATTACTGTTTAGTCGTTATTGAACTAAAAGAACTAAAGAAGGGAAGCAACTAACCTAGTCTAACCGTATAGGAAGAAGCTTAGACAAATGGCCGGGTAATAATTAATTAGCTAAAAAACCAGGGCCGATTATGACGTCATATCTCTTTACTCATATTTATATGATATATCATGGGAGATAATCAGTAGTTGAACATTACCAGGTGTGAACGAATTGTAATCAACAATCAAGATGATCATCAAATACAGAGATTGAACATTATAATAACGTATGCATTACCATTAGAGAAAATAGAATAAATTATTAAATTTATTTGGCAGACGATTCTTTTGCACAATTATTAAATTTATTTGGCAGACGATTCTTTTGCACAATTTTCAAAAATATTACTACCACAGACTGTAACTCTAAGATACCTGGATCTTTAGCATGAGCAAACCATCATCTTGAGTGCCTACCTTCTCTCCCGATCGTTCTCTCCACCAGAAATCACCGAAGGCCAAAGGGATGAAGAGTAAGAAACCACTTTCTTATGAACATTTCCAGAATCGCCCTTATTTAAACCCTAATAAACACAACACTGGGCTGGCAGAGAGTAACTAACAAAGGTGACCAAATATCCTCAAGACATGTACCTGTGAACACAAAGATAAAGTGTGATTAGACATTCAAGGCATATTGAAAGCATTTAGACCACATACACAGACACGTTTTACGTCTAGCGTGAGTCCCAGAAACAAGTTACGGAATCACGCCGTAACTAAATTGATAAAATACATGGGGCTGAACTTGGCTCCTTATACACATTCGTCACATTCGTCACATTCGCGATAGTGTATAAATTACCGGCACTAGGTCTTGTGGCGCATCGGCGCAAGGTGCACGTCTTCTACTAAAGACGTACTATATCTGTGGTAAATTTCAAGTGAAAAACATGTATAATAATATTGTAGAGCGCGGAAAAGTACACAAAATTCGCGAAGATTTTCACGGATTCATGATATCCTGTGCCCTACTGTCTCCAATTGGTTCGGCCCCAAAATGTCACCCATACCATTAGAAAGGTATTTGAAGACGCTGATTAAATATTGAGTTTAAAAAATTTCTACCATGAAGTAATTTCGTAGTTTACAATTTCGTACCGAAAATTGCCTTCAATTTTGGCCGACTCACGATATTCTGTACCCTACAGTCTGTAATAGGTTCGGCCCCAAAATTTGACTGACACCATTAGATCTGTATTTGAAGACGCTAATTAAACATTGAGTATAAACATTTTCTACCATGAAGTAACTTCGGAGTGCACAATTTCGTACCAAAAATTGGCTTAAATTCTGGTCGATTCACAATATTCTGTCCCCTACAGTCTGTATTATGATCGGCCCCAATGTTTGACCCATATGGTTAGATAGGTATTGGAAGAGGCTAATGAAATCTTGAATTTAAAACTTTTCTACCATGAAGTAATTTCGTGGTGCACAATTTCGTAACGAAAATTGGCTCAGATTTTGGCTGATTCACGATATTCGGTCCCCTACAGTCTATAATGGGTTCGGCCCCAGAATTTTACCCACATAGTCATATAGGCGTATCAATACGTTAGTAATATTCGTAATTTAAAAAAGATCTCTCATGAAGTAATTTCGTAATTCGCAATTTGGTATAGACAGTTGTACCGAAAATTGTCTTAGATTTTGGCAAATTCAAGATATTCGGTCCCCTACAGTCTGTAATATTTTCGGCCCCAAAATGTCTACCATATGGTTAGATAGGTATTTGAATACCCTAATAAAGCATGGAGTCTAAAAATTTTCTACCATGAGGTAATTTCGTAGTGCACAATTTCGTACCGAAAATTGGCTTAAATTTTGGTCGAATCACGATATTCTGTCCCCTAGAGTCTGTAATAGGTTCGGCCCCAAAATTTCACCCATATAGTTAGATAGCTATCCTTATACGCCAGTGAAGTTTGAAGCTAAAAAATGTTCTACCATGACGTAATTTCGTAAACCGTTACCGAAAATTGTCTTAGATTTGGCCCAAATCAAGGTATTCGGTCCCCTAGTCTGTAATAGGTTGGACCCCAGAATCTTACCCCCATAGACATATAGGCTTATCAATACGTTAGTAATATTCGTAATTTAAAAAAGATCTACCATGAAGTAATTTCGTAGTTCACAATTTTGTATCGACAGTTGTACCGAAAATTGCTTAGATTTTTGCCGATTCACGATTTTCGATCCCCTACAGTCTGTAATAGGTTCGGCCCCAAAATTTCACTCATATCTTTAGATAGGTATTTGAAGACACTAATGAAATCTTGAGTTTAAAAATTTTCTACCATAAAGTAATTTCGGAGTGCACAACTTCGTCCCAAAAGTTGGCTTAAATTTTGGTCGATCTACAATATTCTGTCCCCTACCGTCTGTATTAGGATCGGCCCCAAAATTTCACCCATATGGTTAGATACGTATTGGAAGAGGCTAATGAAATCTTGAATTTAAAATTTTCTACCATGAAGTAATTTCGTGGTGCACAATTTCGTAGCGAAAATTGGCTCAGATTTTGGCCGATTCACGATATTCGGTCCCCTACAGTCTGTAATAGGTTCGGCCCCAGAATTTGACCCACATAGACATATAGGCGCACCAATACCATAGTAATATTCGTAATTTAAAAAAAGATATCCCATGAAGTAATTTCGTAATTCGCAATTTGGTATAGACAGTTGTACAGAAAATTGGATTAGATTTTGGCAGATTCAAGGTATTCGATCCCTACAGTCTGTAATAGGTTGGGCCCCAAAATTTCACCCATATGCTTCGATAGATATGTGAATACCCTAATAAAGAATGGAGTTTAAAAAATTTCTACCATGAAGTAATTTCGTAATGCACAATTTCGTACCGAAAATTAGCATAGATTTTGGCAGATTCACAATATTCTGTCCACTACAGTCTGTAATGGGTTGGGCCCCAAAATTTCACCCATATAGATAGATAGGTATAGGAATACGCTAATAAAGTCTGGAGTTTAAACAATTTCTACCGGGAAGTAATTTCGTAGTGCACAATTTCGTACCGAAAATTAGTTTAGATTTTGGCCCAAATCAAGATATTCGGTCCCCTACAGTCTGTAATATGTTCGGCCCCAGAATTTTACCCACATAGACATATAGGCTTATCAATGCGTTAGTAATACTTGTAATTTAAAAGAGATCTACCATGAAGTTATTTCTTAGTTCGCAATTTAGTATCGACAGTTGTCAAATGCAAAAAATGGACGATATTCGGAACCAGAATCTCGGTACTCGGTTTGACAACGGGTTTTCGAAGATATGGAGATATAGGACTCTGTATGTACTAAGGTTGTGCGAAATATGGCATGATTCTGCCATCAACTAATTTCATAGTATGTTAGTTACTTATTTGCCATATGGTCCCATTGTAAGATAGCTGATTCACATTTGTCACATTCGTCACATGCGGATAGTGGTCACTATGTCCTGGAATATCGCCGAAAATACCTTCGGCTCCAAAATTTCAGCCATACTTTTAGATAGGTATATGAATACCCTAATAAAGCATGGAGTTTAGAAAATTTCCACCAAATGAAGTAATTTGGTGGTACCCAATTTTGTACGGAAAATTGGCTTAGATTTTAGCAAATTCAAGATATTCGGTCCCCTACAGTCTGTAATATGTTCGACCCCAAAATTTCTACCATATGGTTAGATAGGTGTTTGCAGGCGCTAATTAAATCCTGAGTTTAAAACTTTTCCACCATGAAGTAATTTCGTGGTGCACAATTTCGTAACGAAAATTGGCTCAGATTTTGGGCGATTCATGATATCCGGTCCCCTACAGTCTGTAATATGTTTGGCCCCAGAATGTTACTGGCATACACAGATAGGCTTCTCAATACGTTAGTAATATTCGTAATCTAAAAGAAATCTACCATGAAGTAATTTCGTAGTTCGCAATTTAGTTTCGACTGTTGTACCGAAAATTGGCTTAGATTTTGACTGATTTGACAGTTGTCAAATGCAGAAACTGGACGATATTCGGAACCAGAATCTCGGTACTCGGTTTGACAACGGGTCTTTTAAGATACGGCGATATAGAACTCCATATGTACTCAGGCTGTGCGAAATATGGCACGATTCTGCCATCAACTAATTTCATAGTATGTTAGTTACTTATTCGCCATATCATCCCATTGCAAGATAATGATTCACATTCATCACATTCGTCACCTTCGAATAGTCGCCAATATGTCCTGGCATATCGCTGCTAATACGATGGGCCCCAAAATTTCACCCATATTTTTAGATAGGTATATGAATACCCTTATAAGCATGGAGTTTAAAAAATTTCTACCATGAAGTAGTTTCGTGGTGCACAATTTCGTGCCGAAAATTTGATTAGATTTTGTCTGTTTCATGATATTCTGTCCTCTACAGTCTGTAATAGGTTCGGCCGCAAAATTTTCACCGATATAGTTAGATAAGTATTGGAAGACGCTAATGAAATCTTGAGTGTAAAATTTTCTACCATGAAGTAATTTCGTGGTGCACAATTTCGTAACGAAAATTGGGGCCGAACCAATACTAAATTGCGAACTACGAAA
Organism: Chaetoderma sp. LZ-2023a; assembly: GCA_034401795.1. Lineage (NCBI taxonomy): Eukaryota > Metazoa > Mollusca > Caudofoveata > Chaetodermatida > Chaetodermatidae > Chaetoderma > Chaetoderma sp. LZ-2023a. The sequence goes on from CM067375.1 coordinate 82,882,927, forward strand.
TTACTTCATGGTAGATTTTTTTTAAGTTTACGAATATTACTAATGTATTGAGAAGACTACCGGTGTATGTTGGTAAAATTCTGGGGCCGAACATATTACAGACTGTAGGGGACCGAATATCGTGAATCAGCCAAAATCTGGGCCAATTTTCGTTACGAAATTGTGCACCAGGAAATTACTTCATGGTAGAAAAATTTTAACCTCAAGATTTCATTAGCGTCTTCCAATACCTATTTAACCATATGGGTGACATTTTGGGGCCGAACCTATTACAGACGATAGGAGACAGAATATCGTGAATCAGCCAAATCTAAGCAAACTTTCAGTACACAATTGTGCACCACGAAATTATTTTATGGTAGAAATTTCTTAAACTCCATGCTTCATAAGGATATTCATATACCTATCTAAAAATATGGGTGAAATCTTGGGGCCGAACGTATTAGCGGTGATATGTCAGGTGGAATGACAACTATCCGAATGTGATGAATGTGAATCATTTATCTTACAATGGGACCATATGGCGAATAAGTAACTAACATACTATGAAATTAGTTGATGGCAGAATCGTGCCATATTTTGCACAGCCTTAGTACATACAGAGTCCTATATCCCCATATCTTCGAAAACCCGTTGTCAAACTGAGTGCCGAGATTCTGGTTCCAAATATCGTCCATTTTCTGCATTTGACAACTGTCGATACTAAATTGCAAACTACGAAATTACTTCATGGTAAATATTTTTTAGATTACGAATATTACTAACGTATTGAAAAGCCTATATGTCCATGTGGACAAAATTCTGGGGTCGAACCTATTACAGACTGTAGGGGACCGAATACCTTATTTTGGGCCAAATCTAAGCCAATTTTCGGTACGAAATTGTGCACCACGAAATTACTTCATGGTAGAGATTTTGTAAACTACTGGCTTTATTAGGGTATCCATATACCTATTGAAACACATGGGTGAAATTTTGGGGCCGAACCTATTACAGACTGTAGGGCTCGAAAACCTTGAATCTGCCAAGATATAAGCCGATTTTCGGTACAACTGTCTATACCAAATTGCGAATTACGAAATCTTTTTTAAATTACGAATATTACTACCGTATTGATACGCCTATATGTCTATGTGGGTATAATTCTGGAGCCGAATCTATTACAGACTGTAGGGGACCGAATATCATGAATCGTCCAAAATCTAAGCCAATTTTCGGTACGAAATTGTACACTACGAAATTACTTCACGGTAGAAATGTATTAAACTCCAGGCATTAATAGCGTATTCATATACCTATCTAAACATATGGGTGGAACTTTGGGGCCGAACATATTACAGACTGTAGGGGACAGAATATTGTGAATCGACCAAAATTTAAGCCAATTTTTGGTACGAAATTGTGCACTCCGAAATTACTTCATGGTAGAAAATTGTTATAGGCAATATTTCATTAGCGTCTTCAAATACCTTTCTAATGGTATGGGTGACATTTTGGGGCCGAACCTAGTAGAGACACTAGGGTACCGGATATCATGAATCCGTGAAAATCTTCGCGAATTCTGTGTACTTTTTCGCGCTCTACAATATTATTAAACATGTTTTTCACTTGAAATTTTCCGCAGATATAGTACGTCTCTAGTAGAAGACGTGCACCTTATCAGAAAAATTGCGACGATGCGCCACAAGACGTAGCACTGGTAATTTATACACTATCGCTAATGTGACGAATGTGACGAATGTGAATAAGGAGCCAAGTTCAGCCCCGTATAAAGTATTAGAAATTACCGGGAGGCTAGCTCTGGAAAATGCTTCAGGAGATTTAGCTAGCTCAACCACGATTTTTAATGTTAACAACCCTTCTCAAGTGGATAATAATACAGATTTTAACAGCAACAATGCTAAAAGCTGAGTGAAATTAATCTAAGCGTGTTGCATGGACAGCCAATAATCTAGAAAGAGGAAGTGACAGTCAGCGCATGCGCGGAGGTGGGGTGCACATCCTGCGAACTGTCAACTCTGATACCTGCCCATTAGGGGCAGTTACTGTTAAAATCTCAGTATTATTGTAGCAAGGTCGATATTTAGAAATATCAAACAGTATTAGGGAGGTAAGTATACTCATAAGGTGAAAATCTGGGTATTTAGATCAGAATGTCACAACTCCACAAGAAAGTCAGCTGAATTTGTTCTTTAACTACATCGAGTTTCTATGATGTCAGAAGTGTCTATTTTGTTGAAATCTTGCTGAAGACGTTTACTGATGCATTTCATCTGTTCACCCATAATTGGCATATGAATTTGAAACAACCTGGGCAAGCTTCCATCTGAGCTGGGAGTAAATCTCTCAAGTAGAACTAACATTATTTCAAAATGGCTGAAGAAGAAAAATAAGGAGAAAAAGAAGAAGAAATGAAAATAGGATGAAGAAAAATATGAAGACTAAGAAGAAGAGGAAGAAGAAATGAGAAGACGAAGAAGAGCAAGAAGAAGGAGAAGAGAAAGAAGGAATTAGGAGATGAAGAAGATGGTGAAAATCTCTCCAGGAGAACTAACATTATTATAAATGGCTTACGAAGAGGTATAAGAAGAAGAAGGGAAGGAAGAAGGAGATGAACAAGTAGAGGAAGATGAAAGAAAAGAACAAGGAGCAGAATATGAAGAGAAAGAAGAAGAATATGAAGATGAAGACGAAGAAGGAGAAGAGAAAGAAGGACGAGGACATGAAGAAGATGATGAAGAACTAGAAACACTCCATGCTCACATTACACCTTGCATCTAGCAACGCAGGTAGAATGCATACTTTCAAATGTAGATATATTTCACTCTTACATATATGGCTCCTGAAGAGCTTGTGTCCATGTGAATTCCCATCTTCTTGCATAAATTCTCCATGTCAGTCAGCAGCTTTGGCTGTGGGCATGGTTCTCGATAGAGAAGTGTGTGTCTGGGAAATGCATCTGTAATTAGCTTTGCTACTGCCATATTGGCTAATATGCTGAACTCGTCAATCATGCTGAAGGGAAAAATAAAAAATGCTTGATAGCAGCGTTAACTGAAGTCATTTTAAAAATATTCAATGGTGTATATTTTATATCAATTTGTATATGTCACATTTAGTCAGAATTGTCAATTCAAAACACATTCGCTCACGTCCATTCCAATACAATTGAAGACGAAAGCCGCTAGTCATATTGATTCCACTGTGGAATGTTTCTCTGGCAATACTGGTATGGTTCTCTATATCTTGGGAATAATCCAGTCCTGTACATCCAAGTTTATAGCAACCCAGTGTTTTGCATTATCATTGTAATATCCATGATCATTGCCTTCAATGATGAACAGCAGTTGTCTTTCTGAGCAACAGGAGACTGTCACTATTATTCCTCTACACTATATCCCTAGCGAGGGACATTGTGGGAGGTGAAACTGGATGCATTTGAAAAATTGTTGGTAGTGTAGACCGCCGCCACCGCGATTGCCCAGCATGTGTCACACTTTGATCATGCCGCTCGGCGCCTGGTGGTCTCAGGCCATATGGTCGCAGGGTTTGGTAGGAAACAAAGATTTTATTGACAGCATAGCGTTCACGTACCAAGTTTTTATGTCGATGTTGTTATCCAAGGCTATGCCCCGGATGACCACCCACTGGGCAGAGCACAGTGTGTATGTGTGCATGGTAGCGAAGCGATATATTCACTCAGAGTCTGATGAGTCAGAGTTGAGTTCCATCCTATCGAAATGATGAGTGTGAACACAAATTAAACATCATCGCAAAAGCGGAACATGGCCACTACCATTTATTTGATAATCGGATAATTACTGTGTCCTAAAATGAGGTGTGCAATGGTGATAAAGCATAACAAACAATAACATACAATCTAGCAATGGTCATATGTTTCACCAGACAAGTATTGCGAATGAGAACCGTTACCTAGACATGTAGACAGCATACTACAAGATTCAATCTAAGATCTATATTTCCTAGATTGAAACACATTGTGAAATTACTTTCTGTGAATTTCTGCAGAAGAGTTTGTGTACAACACAACATTCACAGACATTATCCTAGTACCAGATCATTCCAGTTCACATATTAAGGATAGTACAGATATCGCAAAGTACTTTATCTAACTTGCAAAATATACTTGAATGAATAGATGCTTAAGTTACAGACTCATTCCAAGTACTTGATCAACACAAAGATACATAGCTTTCCAATAGTTAAAATACTTGAGTAACAGGACATTGCTAGTTCATTAAGTGTACATTTTGGAAGGGACAACTATGGGGTGCACATGGCACAAAGAGACCAACACCTGTGGAGACTGTATATTCCACACACTGCCCTTATGACATAGAACAGATACTAACCGTCACCACAGGCGATACAATTTACTTATATCATGAGTATCCCGCGGGAGAAAGATAGAAAGGTCCTTTCTATTATTAGCTATGCCCCACCTATCTTTAGTTAATCTCCGCCCACACCTCGATCATACTGGGCTCGATAGATCTCTGAAATCCCAAACTATCAATTTCCAGAAAGCTATACAGGTAAGCTGTTGAATATTTTGAAACTAATTTGACTGGATGAGTTGGTTTTGAGGTTTCTGCAGCTCAATTGCTAAAGAGGAGAAAACATCTCCCTCCATCGCATTAGTCTGAATTCGTCGGTCAGAGTCTGGTTCCAGTAACAAATCACAAATACTGTCCATCGGAACACTTCTAGTATGTTAAGTAAGTCAGTCTGTGTGTTGAACAGAGATCGATTTTGAGAGGACAGAAAGAATATGTCCATTCTAGATCATCCCCAGCGGAAAACTCTATACTGGTAGTGAAAAGAATGGGAAGATGTGTTCAGAGATGACGATGAGTGGCTCAGTACATAAATGTAAATAATTGTGTAAAAGTTACTAGCACGACCATTATAATGCTATCACAACCCCCCCCCCCCCCAAATAAAAATTTTAATCGAGATCGTGTAGAGTTACTTTAAAATGGTACTGACTTAATTGACTGTATATAAAAAATCCCCATGTTGCATATTATTATAATTTAATTATAAACGGTTAAGAACTTATGCTTTGCCTGGTAATAATAATCTAGTGATCTGAACACGGTTCCTTATTCACATTCGAAACATTTTGACACATTCGGATATTACAGGGTATTAATAGAAGCAGTGTAACCCGCGCGATGGTCGGTCGACCATGCATCTTTTTGTGAAGAGGCTACACTCGGCTCAAATTTTGAGAGAAGTCATGGAAATAATATTGTAGTGAAAATAGCCAAAATCGAGGAAAATCACCAGCATATATATATATATATATATATATATATATATATATATATATATATATATATATATATATATATATATATATATATATATATATATATATATACGTCGCCGTCACCGTCGCCGTTCTGTCCAAATCGACCATTACCCAGGTTTTAGACCAGACAGGTCGATAGAGCTCACAAAGACCAACCAACCGGCCTGCAGATAATTTCAAAGTTCAATGTAAAAAATTGTTCACAATGGAAGTCTGAGTACCGTAAATTGAAACCCCATTCATGGGCTCATACACGCTACCATTCTGTCCGAACTAGCCATTACCCCTAATGTCATACCAGACAGGCCGAGAGAGCCCTCAAATAACTACCTGCATGCAAGGTCTGAGTACCATAAAGCGTAATGAAACCTGTTCACGGGGTCATATTCACCATAATACTGTCTGACCAGCCATTACCCCCAATTTTAGACCAGACACACAGTTCTATGTTGAAATTTTTTGCAATGGATGTATGTGTACTGTGAATCAGAATGAAACCCCATTCAGAGGCAGGCTCACATACGCCACCATACTACCCGAACTGGCCATTAAACCAAATTTTATCCAAGATAGGTCGGTAGAGCTCTCAAAGCCCTACCTGCATGCAAAAAATTTCAAAATTCAGTTGAAGAATTGTCGCAATACAGGATTGTTTATGTGATATCCGAACGTGTCGAATGTCAATCAGATACACATTCGACACATTCGCATATTACTATTTTTCATGGTAGTAATAGACGCGTTGCAACCCTTATGCAAAATGTCGACCACACGGTTTTTTGCACATCTGACCTGTAGTAGTATGAAGAAGCTCCGCACGGCCCAAATTTTGACAGAACAATCATGGAAATAATATTGTAGCGAGAAAAAGAATCGCAAAATCGGGAAAAATCACACACATTTGCATATATACGTCGCCGTTCTGTCCGAACCGGCCATTGACACACAGTTTAGAACAGACAGGGCGATAGAGCTCTCAAAGACCTACCCGCATGCAACAGATTTTAATGTTCTACCTCGAAAATCTTTCACAATGGAGGTCTGAGTACCGTAAATCGTAATGAAAACCCATTCACAGGCTTATATATGCCAGCCTACTGTCCGAAACGGCCATTACCGCAAATTCTAGACCAGACACGTCGATAGACCTCTCAAAGATCTACCAGCATGCAAAAACAGTTAAAGTTCTATGTCGAAAATCTTTCTCAAAGGATGTCTGAGTACTGTAAATCATAATGAAAACCCATTCACGGGCTCATATACACCACAATACTGTCCGAACCAGCCATTACCACCAAATTGTATACCAGACATGTCGATAGCTCTCTCAAAAATCTACGTTCTATGTCGAACATTTTTCGCAATGGAGGTCTGAGTACCGTAAATCATAATGAAATTCTGTTTATGGGCTCCGATACACCACCATGCTCTCCAACCCAGCTATTATCCCAGATTTTAGCCATGATAGGTCAATAGACGTCTCAAAGACCTACCTTCATGCAAAAACTTCATAGTTTTATGTCGAAAATCTTTCGCAATGGAGGTTTGAGTACAGTAAATCGTAATGAAATCAGGTTGACAGGCTCATATACGCCATAATACTATCTGAAACGGCCATGACCCCAGATTTTAGACCAGACTGTTCGATAGAGCTATGAAAGATACACCAACATGCCAAAAATCTCAATATTCTATGTTGCCATTTTTTTTTTGCAATGGAGGTCTGAGTACAATAAAGCGAAATGAAATCCGGTTCACAGGCTCGTATACACCATAATACTGTCCGAACCGGCCATTAGCTCAAATTTTAGACCAGACACGTTGATAGCTCTCTCAAAGATCTACCAGTGCGCAACAATTTTTAAACTTCTATATCAAATTTCTTTCGCAATTGAGTACCGTAAATCATAATGAAATAGATGCAGTGCAAATCCAAGGTAAAGACTTGTTATGTTATTAGAATTCGACTGTGCATTTGGGGTTAATGGCCGGTTCAGACAGTATTATGGCGTATATGAGCCCATGAACAGGGTTTCATTATGATTTACGATACTCAGACCACCATTGCGAAAGATTTTCGATATAGAACTTTGAGATTTTTTGCATGCAGGTTGGTCTTTGAGAGGGCTATCGACGTGTATAGTCTAAAAGTTGTGATAATGGCTGGTTCTGGCAGTATTGAGGCGTATATGAGCTCGTGAATGGGATTTCATTACGATTTACAACACTCAGACCCGACATAGATCTTTGAAATTTGTTGCATGCCCGTAGGTCATTAAGGGCTCTATGGACCTGTAGGGTCTACAATTTGGGGCAATGCCCGGTTTGGACAGTATGGTGGCATATATGAGCCAGTGACTGGGTTTTCATTACGATTTATGTTAGGTACTCAGACCCCCATTGCGAACAATATTCGACGCAGAAGTTTGAAATATTGTGCATTCCTGTAGGTCTTTGAGAGTTCTATCGACCTGTCTGGTCTAAAATGTGGGGTAATGGCCATTTCAGGCAGTACGGAGGCATATATCAACCCATGAACTGGATTTCATTACTATTTACGGTATTCAGATCTCCATTGCGAAAAATCTTCGACATAGACCTTTTAAATATCTTGCATGCCGGTAGGTTTTTGAGAGCTCTATCGACCTGCCTGGTCTAGAATCTGGGCGAATGGCTGTTTCGGAGAGTATGGTGGTGTATATGAGCCCATGAACAGGATTCTCTATTATGATTGTGTATACAGGTAAGTCTCTGAGAGGTCTATCGATCTGTCTGGGCTAAAATCTTGGGTAATGGCCGGTTCGGACAGAACGGTGATGTATATATACAAATGTGAATGATTTTTCTCGATTCTCGTTATTCCTTTGCTTGCTACAATATGTCCATGACCTTTCTTTCAAAATGTGAGCCGAGTGTGGCATCTTTATACTACTAGGGGCCAGTTGAGCAAAAAACTTTGTGGTCGACCGTCCAGCGCAAGAGTTGCACTGCATCTATTACTACCATGTAATATTCGAATGTGTCGAATATGTTGAATGTGAATAAGGAACTGTGTTCAGATCACCTAATACTCCTCTTATAATAGTCGTATTAAAAGAAATTATATATATATATATATATATATATATATATATATATATATATATATATATATATATATATATATATATATATATATAAGAACATGGTGTTCGGAAATATTGTTCAGTCCTATTAAATATATTAGATATATATATCCTGGAATATTGTTCAAGTGCACAAATATTCTCGGGAGGGGAGGGATGGTGGTGGGAGAAGTGGAAGTAAACTTATAGTGTGATAAGGCTCGGCATCGAATTGATGTCAAAACAAATGACAAAAGTTCACAAGAACAGAAGTTTGGCGGACACTGGGAACAGGAGACGATATCGAACATGGGAGCATTCATCTGAAATTTACTGGAACACATCATCGGGAACACCCATAATCGATTTGAGAAGGCAATTTTTAGTGGCACTTGATGACAGGCCCGCCAAAGGAATTCGACAGGTTAATCTTGATAACAACAGAGGTCGAAGACAAACATTTTCTGAGATCCAGTTATGGATAACTAAAATCCATAGTACAGCTGCTGGACGCCGTTGTAGTATAGTCACACACAATAACTTCTCAGATCACGGAAGTGCAATTTCTCTGCTGTTGAAAGTAGATATAATTCACATGACATTGATAGTGACTCACGGATAAATAGTGAAACATTTTTAAAGATATCCAGACACAAAGTGGATCAAGTTGATGATGAGGCTGGAAATAGAGCGATAATATTGGTAAGTGTCTCCTGACACTATGTGCAGAAGACAGTAAAGTTTGTCCATACTTCCCTTGGCATTGGAATGAACAGAATCTATGAAGTTACTTCTTCAATCTTCACTGGGTTTAGGTTGTAACACAGGAACAGCTGATGATGAAATGTCCTGAACATAATCATCTGTTGGCGTCACTGCATGTATTCTGCGGATGCAGCAGAATATATAATTCGGCCGAGAACGGTCTTCTATCGGAAAGTTAGTGGAATGTACAGCTTCCACTGAAAACGGGATATTCACCGATGATGAAAGTGGACTAATGGCTACTTCTCTCGGTAACAAAGACAGTCTGCATGGTTAATTTGGCTTAGTACTGTATCAAGTTGTAGATCGTACAATAATTTATCAGACACATGACTAGTCACCTGACATGGGCATCTTCTAAAAGTTATGAACAACTGGAACAGGGGGAGATTTTGTGTTCCCCTTTAAATATCGGCTGGAAATGCTGATCATCTGATTCTTAAATCGCCGATGAGCCTGGTGGCCAAGAAAAGTCCAGACGGAGGGCAGGTGAATATAATTATAACCGCTGTGGAACTTATATAATATTGGCGTAGGAATGGTAACGGTTTGTCTGACCTTTGCCTTTGAAAGCTAGTTTTAAATGTGTACGCAGACTGCTATAGCTCCGGCATCGTATCGCCTCATTTCATCTTCCTCAGCATCCGCCTCATATTCGAGGTACGGGCCGGCAAGATGATGCTGGTTAGCCGGACTTGGGGAAGAAGATGGAATGCTGGTGGCTATTGGGTCATACAAAAACCGGGACACTCACCTTTCAGGGGGGGGGGGATGGGGGGGGGGCATTCCCACCAATGGCGAACACCAGGGTATCATCCCAACTATTGGTATAGCCGGTGTGTCATTGCATTCTACTTTAAGATGGTATGTATGGACTTAGTATTATGTGTCCAGTTAGTCTTTAGGGTTAATTTATCCTAAGGTACCGGTGAAAGTATAGGATGTGTGAATGAGGCGTCACCGTTTGGGTTGTAGTCATCGAGAAACCTCAGCTCCTCTAACCCTCTAACACAACCAGTGGAGGGTGTTAGCAGACATTTAAAGGGTCAGGATGGCCTGAGTATTGATAGACAGAAATAGTTGTGGGAAGCAATTAAGTGGCCATGCTAAGGCTCTTTTGACGGTTGTCCACAGTTACTTGTGTGGACCCATAAGGCGAGCTTTATAATAAACAGCTCTTCCTTTGGTACAACTTCCTCTGACTGCTACAATGCCTAAACTAAATATCTGAGCTAATACTTTAGGTAAGATTTGCACCGCTTGCTATGCATATAATAGAAGCACAAGAAATGGACATTAGTGAAAAAGTGTTGCCGACCTTTAAGTGGTGTGTACGAACTGTTGATGTACAGTGTATATTTTAGATGGTGTAGTTTTAGGTTTGACTAACTTTAACTAAATGTAATGAAAGTATAATCCAAGAACTGTACTTGCCAAATACAACTTATACAGTAATACAGTGAGAAGGTCTGGCTGAAGTTATTGCACCTGCTTATAATCAGCGCACAATACAGTAGATAATAATAATATCTAAGTTCGCCTTTTATTCATCGGCGAAGTAACTAATTTATAATTATAAAAGGCACACCTCCTTGGAATGGCGCGCTTATGAAAAGTTAGATAGCATAATGCCGATTCGCGCCTCTTTGGAAAGGGTGCACGTCACAATGGTGTGATACTTATTCGCGCCTCTTTGGAGAGGGCGATGTTGCAATTGCATAAACTTATTTGTGCCTCTTTGGAAAAGATGTACTTCTGTACAGATGAAGATGGCAACCAGGTGCAAGGTTCAAACAATAATAAGCAGTCTGTAGTAGACGAAGCAGGTCCGTGAATCAAGAAACGGCCTGAACGTTTAGCTATTCGAAATGATGCATGAAAACCACACACATTCAGTGATGGAAGGTGCGGAGTGTATAGTTTGTAGTACAAGACATAGGCGAATGACGTCACTGCTCAGGACCAGCGCCAGATGCAAAGGTTCACGGTGAAATGGCTCACAGGTGTGTAGTACTCTACACTAGATTGGCACAACTGGCGTGCTTCCGTTATTTAACCATTTATTTTAGGTGTGGCTCGGTCAGGAAATGGCGAAATAGTCACTATGGCCAGAACGGTCTACAAGTTAATTTATGGTGGTAAGAAGTTCGAATTGCGCCTCTTTTAAAGCCTTTCAGTTGGTGAGTGGTTTGTGCCAGAAGTAAAACCTGGTGCATAAGTTCACCTGGGAAAAAGAGCCCTCTTTTCTGTTTTAGTTCATAATCCCCGAGAGGGGACGAGAAAAATAAGAGTTCGTTTTTGAAGGGTTGGCTCCCTGCTATGGCACAGGAGCTGCAGAAAATTGTGCTGCTGTAGATTGCAGAATGGATCACTATGCACAGTACCTTTGGGAGAGAGGTCTATGGATAATGAACCGTGTAGTTTGCCTTCTCGTCCCTCACGGAGGAAATGGTGTAACAAAGGTCCTTATATAGTACCCTCTGACAAATCAATGAGCTTGATTTGCGTTCTACACCAATCAGCGCTCTCCAATGCTAAAGTAGTGGCATGCTGACAACATGTGAACATCGCGTCATTACCGACCTTCACCCTACAGTGCTCTGGAGCATGTGTAGCAAGGTCCGTAACATTGTGCATGATATTTTAACCAATATTTTAATTAAATGATATCTCTGCCATTATCTGTTCGATCGGATTTTGGTGAACAGATTCGTGTTTCCCAGCGAATCCTGGTTTAGATCCATCCTGAGATGGATGAGATTTACCCAGCATTAGTGATTTAAGAACACGGGCCAATATGTTCCTAAAAGATGTCATACTCCCATCGCTTCAGAAGCGTAGGTAGCCTGTCTCAATAGCTGTACCCAGCAAGGGGGGGGGCGTGCTCGGGAGGGGTCGACCCGCGCGTAACTCAACCCGGTGGCAGCAATCCACGCTACACTGCTAAGCATCTCCTTTTATAGTCAATGAGGTTTCTGAAAAAAAGGTGTGACTCTTCAAGATGAGGTAGCCAATCAGTGCTCAAGGGATGGGACAGGAAGTTTCCATGTGACCAGCGTCTACGCAGGAAGATCATTTACTGAAAATGGGCAAGGCTCCACTGCATGCTGATTGAAGAATATTCAATCTTACTTAACTCAATGGATAAAGAGCTGCCAATTCTGAAATTGTTTTCAGATTCGTAAAGACCGGGCAATTTTGTTTCAGGAAAATCGAAACACTTTTCGGTGTATTAATAAGAAAACAAGAATTATCCATACATTATATAATTTTAAAAAAAATTTTTTTTTTATAATTTCACTAACTTTTTTCCATCAGTAGGATGGGTGTCGTTATATCCTGTTGGAACTCCAGTTTTCGGGTCCAATGCATCCTGCAGGCGTACTGTGTGCCAATATAGGGATCCGCTAGCAAATCTTTGCTGGCGAAGATTCTTAGCTATCTAGAAAAAGATAAACTCAATGTTCAGATAACAATTGATCCATGAGATTCGGAACAAGATGGGAAACTTAGTCAGAGTTTTTTTGTTATTTCAGATTAATAGATTTTACTACATAATATGCAAAATCATAGGTTATACAGGGTTAAATGTAATTTTATTAGTCTCACCACAAAGTATCATGTGAATATTGCAATAGCAATGTCTCCAAGTGAGTACATGTGTCTGCACACATGCGCGCACGCGAGTGCATGCATGCGTGCGTGCGTGCGTGTGTGCGTGCGTGCGTGTGTGTGTTTCTCCGTCTACCGGCGTGTGTGCCCTACCCTGTGGTAACTCTACTGAAAGGATCTGGATGACCTGGGCGGGAATGTTATTCTTCGGATCACGAAGTAGAGAATAGATTCTGGATCAAAACTGCAATGGTCAATGTCATTGAATATGTAAAACAATTTCTGGCACAATAACTCAAGTTCTACCAAGGGGATCCTGACCAAATATGAGCAGAAATTTGTACTTCGGGTCCAAGAACTGTGGAGTCGAAAGCTCCAAAGTCAACGTCACTTAAAATGGTGGCCGAAATGTGCCGAAATTGTCGTTTCTCAAAAGCATTTCCTTCTTAATGCTACATATTGTTCTGAATTGTGTCTGTCCATCTGATTTGTTCATGAATTCTCTCCCCAATTACAACATAGAACTGGGATTGTCTAGTAGGGAAACCTGGGATAACTCACACTCTTACCATATATAATGACAGGACAGCTTGTTTAATATCATCAACACGAAATCCATTAGTGATGGGAGGAAACTCTTCTTTCATCCAAGCTTTGTCTGGTTCATCGATAACAGATTGTGTATGATTCAAGGTAAGTTTGCAACAAGAAAGAACAATCGTCTGTCCACACCATTCATCTATTATCTGCAAAAATATAGGAATAGAAGATAGACCAGGAACAGGCACACACACTAGAAGTCAATATCGTTAACACTGGTACGATTGAACAAGCAAATATTTTGAAAACCTTATATTCTGATAATTTCTAGCATTATGCCCTCATGATGACATAGGGTTGAGGCAGCGGCGTGGACAAAGTCCCTGCCTGTTCGCAGGCCATAAATCTGGCTGTACGTTTCTGCACAGTTTGTCATGAAGAGTTATTTGATTAGGGTCCAAAACTGTACTTGCATATTCCGGAACTGATCTAATCAGTCCCATTTGTGCATGAAGTTTGATTTCTTGGGAACAGAATGATGAATTTCTTCGCAATAGTCCTAATGATCTGTACAATTTGCTGCAGATCTCAGTGATGTGTTTGTTCCAGCGTAGGTCATTGCTGTTGATGCCCAAATACTTTACTTGTAAAACGCAACTTAGAGTGGTTCCTTTTAGTGTGTGGTCGAAGTTGATGATTTGATTGTGACGTCAGCTAACAATTGACATATTTTGATTATGACGTCAGATATGTGGGTGACAGATTAGATCACTCTGTTTGAGCTCTGTCGTTGTTATTATTACTACAACTTGTACATATATTGATCAAGCATTTGAAATATCTACGAGTTACCTCTCCAGTTTCTGATAGGGTCCATATGACGGAGAATGCCAGTCTGGGAATACCTGGAGTCAGACTACATAACTCCTCACATAGAACCTGAGGCAGCATCGGGACCTGTATATTAATGAGATTAACACAGGTAGCTCTGGCTGCCGCCTCCTTGTCAAGGCATGAGTTCTCAGGTACAAAGTAGCTAACATCAGCAATGTGTACACCGACTTCATACAGACCTACATAAAGATTATAACATCAGCCATAATATACACCGGCTGCATACAGATGTAACATAAAGATTATAAAATGTGTACACCACCATCATACGCACCTTGATAAAGATTATAGCATAAGAAACGTGTACACCGACTTCATACAGACCTACATGCATATTATAGTCAGAAATGTGTACACCAACCTCATACAGACCTATATACATATTATACAGTCAGAAATGTGTGCACAGATCTCATATAGCTCTCACTGCTTGAAGAGAGCAAACACACGTTTTTGCTGTGGTGTTTTTGTAAAAATTGTTTAGTTTCCATATATGCTACCAAAAGTAGATTTCACATGTGCATGTAGCACTTGTTATCAACTATGCCACTGTTAAAATTGTTTTTAAAAATAATGCATATTTACGGAGTTATAGCAGAACAAATATGAATTTTTATAACTTCGTTACGACTTTGTTGTAACTTGTCTAGATCTCACCATGACTTGTCATGCACCAGTGACTATGAATAGGCGACTCCAGCAGTGGTGTTGTTTTAGAGCTGCCATAAATTCCTCTTAGCTTAGTTCTATCCAGTGACCGTGAATAGGCATCTCCAGCGGATTTATTATTCATGGGCTGTACCTGTGTTGACCTAATGTCACCATAAAATGTGTGAAGCACCCCTTTTTATCCTGAAATTCCAGGACACTTAATTTGTAATTGAGCAGTCCATGAAATACTAACTCAATAAATAAGATAAATAACATCTGAAAACTCGAGCCATCTTTTACTGGGCCTAGTAAATTACTAGTTTACCGCGTGACTCTGACAGATTTAGTTCTATAGACATACACACAGCTGTGCAGAAACAGAATGAAAACTTCACAATCAAATAGAACACATATTCAATTACAATTCAGCTTATGCACCTAGACTCTGGTAATTCATGGTATGAGCTGTCAAAACCAAGGCTACATCTTCAGGACATTAAATTCAGACAAAAAACTAACCATTACTCTCTATGCAACTGCAGGTGCTATCCATGTGGAAAATATGAATGGGTTGAAAAGTATTTGGAGGAGCTATCATGAAAAGTCTATAGCTAACATTTGATCACATCTGCCATCCATAGTGTGTGCGCCAATCACGGAGAGTAATAGTGTAGGTGGAACAGCAAGCCTTAAAACACTCTTCACACTTTTAAGGGCGGAAAGTGGCCATACTAGTCACTGAACAAGACCCAAAATATTATTCACACCTTCACAACACTCAGATATGAATAACGAACCTGACGTATTTTAATCTGCCTAAACAACCATCTCAAATTGAAATCTTAACTCAATTGTACAGAATTAATGAGCTTCTACCAGAAAAAGAAGTCAAAATAAATAATTCAGTACAGCGTCGCCAAGATCTCTATGAGCACACAGACAAATCAGCGTAACATGAGCTTCAGCTCAACACAAGCAATAACATTAGAATCCGATAATAAATCCAGTGAGACATGTGTGATCAGCATAAATACTACATCAACGTGCACTACACCTGTACTAACGATCGACACAGCTAACCAATCAGTCTGTCAACAACCTAGATGTGATTACTTAATAATGCTTACCGAATCAGAGAAACATGCTAAACCAGTAGCACGCATTCCCTCCATGGAAGTAACACAAGCATCCGCCCTGATCATAGGATCGTTATTAATCCGTGAAATTACCCTTCAAGGACTCATCAGCTGTGATGTAGACTGTATTCCAGGTGGTAAAATATCATCGGTTCACTGGAAACTACATAACTTATTTTACTTGGATAGATATAAAGCTATAGTACTGCAGATAGGCACAAATAATCATAGCCGTGGAGTTGAAGCAGCGCGGCAGGAGTATGAGGATTTAGTTAGCATTTAACAGAATAGCACGAAAAGTGACATAATTGCGTGTGGCTTACCACTGAGACTGGACCATGCTGGCATAAACGAATTTAATCAAATCCTGAACTATGACTTATGGGAAATATGTGACTATTTGGGACTTGTTTATGTGGACCACGCCAATTCTTTTCACAGGAATCAGGGTTATGGACCAATTGATCGCAATCTCTTTGCAGATGATGGTCCACAAAAGAACATCAATGCAGAGCTAATGATAATTCCAAGCCGGGAAGACATGGCCATCTCAAATGCTAGACATTCGCCAAAAAGTGCATTCTGTGGAGATAATTATCCAACATCACATTGCCGACACGGAAAAAACAATAATGTGCTGGAACTGTTGTGGGAAAGATCACAAAGCCAGTTTTTGTCCAAAACATATGGGCATGGGCGATAACTACTCTAGGGGTGTGGCCAAGAAGAAAGATCCGTAAAACCAGATAAATGTGAATCACATAAACTGACTGACTGACTACATACCGATGTCTAACTATCTAAATGATTCATACTCCAATAATAGATCCAATGTGTTATACAGTATGTGCTATATCTGTAATATATTCCCATTCCAGTGTCCCCAGAGCTGACAATGCTGTAGTAGTATGTATCACCACTTAGAATTCAACAGAATATGTAAATACAGCTTTTGATTCTAATAGAGAACAGTCAGATACAACAAAAGTTTTAAGTAATTACTACCCTACTCAGTCTACTGTGGAAACTTATAGACCTCTCAATAGAAACAGTTTAAATGTATGCCGAGTAAATGATCACAGCTTAATGTATGCATATATCTACATTTTACTTTCACTAATAAGCTGCTATTGTATACTAATACGTGGTGACAGTCATATATATATATATATGAAAAATACTGGAAATATTTCTCGTGACGTAATGCTTCAGTCAGCAAAAAGCAATTGCTCTAATCAGCATGTGGATAAGGTCTCAAAAACATGTTTAAATATCTTTCCATACACAATTTCATCAATGAAAGTAATTATATTAATTATCTTACTCCTTTTTTCCTATATGCTAAGTGATACCTGTACTCAATGTGAAATAACATTCTCAGAGAACACAGACACACAATAGCAATACCTACATATCCCATGCATACATGAAAAGTCTAAACTTGACAATGGTTTCGATATTAAGGTGAAAGGAATTCACATCCACAGTGACTGTCAATCACATACCACCAAAAATCGATGAAATTAAAATAGTAATTAAAGACTCACAAACCCACATTTGATAGGAATCTCAGAAACCTTTCCCGATGATAAGATTCAAGATTCAAGATTCAATATTATTTATTTGCTTCTTGGATACCAATTTACATGTTTTCAATAAAGGTTGTCCGCCGAAGGCATTGCTTATAGTGGTGGCGGACACCTAACATTAAACATACATATACAATTACACACACAGCTTAGCATAGAACGTGAGACATACTTGTGAATGTACAGATACGGTACTGGGCTAAGTAGACATAGAAAAAAGAACAAACGATACACTACATCTATATTTTTCCTTTTAGTTATTGAGATTAGATTTGTATTGGGGGGGAGGGAGGGGGGGGAACATGCATGCCAATTACCCCCAGCTCAACCTATAGGTTGCTATTTAGTAGTAACACTTGTTGAGGTGCGTCAGATTGAAGGAAGCTGTAGTCGCGATAGCTGTAATAGTGCATTATGATGTTGTAGTAGTAGTAGTAGTAGTAGTAGTAGTAGTAGTAGTAGTAGTAGTAGTAGTAGTAGTAGTAGTAGTAGTAGTAGGGGTGGTAGTGGTTGTGGTGGTGGTGGCAGTAGTAATAGTAGTGGTGGTGGTAGTAGTAGTTGTAGTAGCAGTAGTAGCAATATTATTAGTGGTGGTGGTCGTAGCGGTGGTGGTGGTAGTAGTAGTAGTAGTAGTAGTAGTAGTAGTAGTAGTAGTAGTAGTAGTAGTAGCAGCAGCAGCAGCAGCAGCAACAGCAGCAGCAGTAGTAGTAGTAGTAGTAGTAGCAGTAGCAGTAGCAGTAGCAGTAGCAGTAACAGTAGTAGTAGTAGTAGTAGTAGTAGTAGTAGTAGTAGTAGTAGTAGTAGTAGTAGTAGTAGTAGTAGTAGTAGTAGTAGTAGTAGTAGTAGTAGTATTAGTAGTAGTAATAGTAGTAGTAGTAGTAGTAGTAGTAGTAGTAGTAGTAGTAGTAGTAGTAGTAGTAGTAGTAGTAGTAGTAGTAGTAGTAGTAGCAGTAACAGTAGTTGTAGTAGTAGTAGTAGTTGTAGTAGTAGTAGTAGTAGTAGTAGTAGTAGTAGTAGTAGTAGTAGTAGTAGTAGTAGTAGTAGTAGTAGTAGTAGTAGTAGTAGTAGTAGTTGTTGTTATAATAGTAGCTATGGCAATGATACAGGAAGTGTGTGATCTTAGTTATCATGTCATTATGTAATGATAGTTGTTTAGTGTGTTTTCTTGATCTAGTATGTATTGAGTATGCTAGTTTTAGTTTTGTATTTGTGACTTACTTAAGTCTGTGAGTATAAGAAGATTTTGTGTTTTGAAGATGTTTTGACCCTTTGTTGTTTTTTAGAACATTTAATGCATGTTTTCTGCATGCTTTGTATTTTTATTAATTTGGCTGTTTGTGTGTTAGTCCAGATGGCATTGCAGTATGTGAGGTTTGGAAGGATCAGTGTGGAATACAGGGTTTTAATCGTGGCTTCTGTTAGGTATGGCTTTAGTCTTTGAATGACACCCATGCCTCTTGTTACTTTTGCTGTGACTACCTCAATTTGTTTATCCCCGGTCAGGTTCTTGTCTAAATAAACTCCTAAGAATTTAGCAATAGGAGCTTCTTCAATTTCTTTTTTATTAATATAGATTTTTGGAATACTATTGTTTCTTGATTGTCTAGACTTTGAAAATAGCATGTAATTTGTTTTATCAACATTTAGTGATAGCTTGTTTAATCAATTAATAACTTCTTCCATTTCTTTATTTATTATTTGGTATAATATATCTAAGGTTTTGTCGGAGCAAAAGGCATTGGTGTCATCGTCAAACAGTATTAGTGACAAATTGTGGCAAATTTTCGTCAAGTCATTCTTATAGAGTAAAAACAGCAGAGGGCCAAGAATTAACACCTGAGGAACACCACAGGTTAATTTCCTGTTTTCAGAGCAGGTTGCATTAAATTGCACGCATTGTGTTCAATCAATTAAGTAGCCCTGAAACCAGGCAAGTGCACATGCTCGGATTCCATAATAGGCAAGTTTTCCTAATAATATAATGTGATTGATAGTATCAAAAGCTTTTGAAAGGCCCAAGAAGATGCCCAATATATGTTCTTCTTTTCAATTGATTCAATTATTTTTTCTGTTATTTCAACTAGTGTGAGCATTGATGAGTGTTTCTGGCGGAATCCATACTGTGAAGCATATAAAATTTCCTTTTATTCACAATAGTGAAAATTTATTACAAGTCATAAGGTACAATATGGAAAGAAGGGATAAAAATAATAAGGAATGAGGAGGCTTAGTTGTATATATACAATGTAATTTAAACTACATACGATGAAATAATTTAGAAAATGATCATATAGAAACAATCTGGATTGAAACAAGAATTTCTTAAACAATAGACCACCTAGATCTACTACTGAATGGATTGATGAGTATGAAAACAGACTGAAAATAGTGTAGATGGTGCAAATGAAGTCATATTATTAGGAGACTTTATTTAGACTGGTCACCTACTGGTAATGTACCAAAGAAATGGCTAACTGTCATTGAGAATAATTACCTAACACAATTAATCGATCAACCCACTAGAGTGAATGCTAAGACTAGCACAACAATAGAAAATATTTATACTAATCAGCAAGACAATGTTTCTAAAGTCATGGGTTATCATGGCCTATTCATGAGTGAGCACCTCCCCATTAAATCGATGAGAAAAACGAATAGCAACTTATTATCAAAGCAATGCCATAGAGCTATAAAATATAGGTGCATGAAAAAGTTTAACCTAGATGTCCTTTTGAATGGTCTATATCAAGCTGACTGGCAATTCTTAAATAACTATTCAGATCTGAACACTTTGCTTGATAATTGGCAGAAATTATCCAAAGAAATTATAAATAAAAATACCACCATCAAAGAACATAGAATACAACAGAAAAAATAGCCTGAATGGAATAATAATAACGCAAGAGAAGCGAGAAAATTACGAGATACTTTCAAGAAACTAAATGATCTGCGAAAATATAAGTATTGGCGAAATAAAGTAAAAACATTGATCAAAGACAAAACATTACTATTATTCTAATCTTGTTATCAACAATCAACATAATAAAAATTCTGTATCGAGGATTTTGAAAGTACTAAATCAAAAAATCACCTCTCGATCATTCAGTTATAACAACAGGCACAGGAGAATTGGCAGACCACACATCCATTGGAAACTACCTTAATGAGTACGTCACCTCCATCTGTGATAAAATTATACTATATTAGAATGCACAACCTGACTTGGAAAAACTAAAACATTTTACCAATAGTAGGTTGACAACACACGCTAAATTCAGTATACCACTGGTCAGTCAGGCGTTTGTTGAAAATCAGATCATTCAAATGAAGTTCAATAAAGCATTAGGAATAGATGAAATATGTACTAGAATATTAAAGCTAGCAGCAGAAGTCATCGTGCCTCACCTGAGCAGGATTCTAAATCAAATTGTAAATATTATTTCCTCAGAAAAACTGAAAATGGCCAAAGTTGTACCTATCTTTAAGGCTGGTTCACCATCAAATGCTGATAGCTACAGGCCAATATCTATCCTACTAGTCCTTTCTAAAATTCTTGAGCGACACGTCTGTAATAGCTTATATAAGCACATGCAAGATTATGATCTATTGTGTGACACACAATCTGGCTTTCGGCCATTGCATTCATGTCAGACCATTTTAACAAAGCTAGCTGATGACTGGCTGGAAGCCATAAATAATGACCAAATAGTAGGCACTGTTTTGTAGACCTAGAGGCATTTAACACACTCAACCGTGACTTACTACTCAAGAAACTTGCAATTTATGGTCAACATCAAAATTCCCTTTCATGGATGAAATCGTATTTAACCAAGCGCAAGCACATTCTTAAATTAAATGCTGACATTGTGTCTGAAAATTCAATTGCTGCTTCTGGTGTACCTCAAGGATCTGTATTAGGGCCATTGCTGTTCATCTTATATATAAAAATGACTTTATACTCACTGTCCAAGATTTTAAGGTAGAAATGTAAGCCTATGATACAACACTATATACTGCATCCAAACAAATAAAAGACATAGAAAGCTAACACAGGACCTGAAATCCGCCAGTGACTAGTGCCACTCTATCCACATATCAATAAATATTGCAAAAAAGGCAATTATGATTTGTACAAAACATAAACTTGATTATATAACAGACAATAATCTAGAAATGATAATACAAGTAGTTAATCAAAAAATTCAAATCACTAATAATGAAAATCTACTAGATGTATATATAGATAGTTGTCATGGAACAAACAAATCGCACACACCTGCAGGAAAATAGCATGGCATCTAAATTCTTTGCAAAGCATAAAATCCTATTTAAATACAGATTCACGAACCCCTTCCTACAATGCATACATTCTTCCCTATATTGCTTACTGTAGCATCATATGGGGGAAATGCAAATCTGAAAACCATAGGAAGAGTCGTAAAACTACAAAAATGTATTATTTTTAATGCTACCCAGTAGTCATCCTCATGAGATCTCTTCCAAACTGGCATACACTACCTGAAAAAAATGACCTACAAACCTACAAAAACTCACTCTTAAATACAAAGCAATTAATCATGACACAACTTTACATAAGGAATATTCTCAAATTTAAGAAAGATGTACATACACATTCACTAAGATCTACAGACACAAGATCATTACATATCCCATGACGTCATAAAGAAATATATAGAAATAGCTTTGCATATTCAGGTTCAAAATTATGGAACGAATTAAACCCAATGGTTAGAATGGCACCATCACTGAATGATTTTTAAGCAGAAAATAAATATGATGTGGCTCATGATATATATATATATATATATATATATATATATATATATATATATATATATATATATATATATATATATATATATATATATATATATAAATATATATATATATATATATATATATATATATATATATATATATATATATATATATATATATATATATATATATATATATATATATATATATATATATATATATATATATATATATATCCAGATTCATGTACCCGAAAGGTCAATAGCATCCTGTAAATAGAGTTTTGGTGAAATCTTTGTCAGACGATGTTTGTTTGTCCATGTGTACTCGAGGAAGGCTTGGATATTTTAAGTTTTGGTCTATTATTGTATTTCTTCTCAAAATGAAGATTTACCATTTTCCAATATCATGGTCATATAAGACATACCATTCAAGTACATGTGCATAATGTTGAATATAATAAAATCTAGGGCATATGTATCATAAGTAGGGTCACCAAAGGTAATCGTTTGTCCTTTTACAATTTGTTTGCAAAGTGTTGAAGAAAAGTATCAATTATTGTGGAGAGGAGAAAATATAAACCTTTTAGACTGAAACGTTGTACCGTAAGATGCCTAGACCAATTTTGCAAACTGCCATGTATGAAAAAACCAGTCCCGTAGGAATCGAATGCCCAAATTGACATGGTGGTTGATTTCACTTAATTAGCGTCTGAAATGAAGACATATTTTCGGTAACAATTTTTTTGACACCCGTGACCCCTGTCGGGACAAAAAATCCAAGATGGCCACCAGTGCTCATGAAAACTACAAGGATGCCAAATCCCTGGAACTTCTTGACCAATTTCAATAAAGCTAGAGTCCACTTTGTTTTTCAAATATGCCCGCCCGATCATTTGCAATAGGTTTCAGGTGGACAGGAGATCAAGTTCATGCAACAAGGTCATGGTCAACGTCAGATTTGCCCCCACCCACACCACCCAACCCACAAAAAAATATGAGCACATCTGGAAGCAATTGATCAATTTTCATGATGTTAGACTCTATGGTTGAGTTTTCAAACACGCCCGGTTATTTGGAATATGTTTTATCTCGATAGGAGGTCATGGTTACAGAGAAAGGCCAAGGTCATTGAGACCTTGCTACAACATATTTTATTATTAACCTTTTACAGTTAATTCTGCATTCACACAGCATTGGGAATATACTAAAAGAATGCATGATGATTGCATTGAGGTCACATAATATATATTATGCGAATTAGCACCTGTGGTTGCATGGAAGCATGTTCGTAAAAATGCGTGTGTGCATGCACCTGTGCCGTGTGATACGTTGTATGTATGTATTTAAATTAGTGTAAATATGTGCATCCCTGTGTGTATGCCAGTATGGCAATGTAAATATTATGTAGATAACTAATCCCTTTGTAAATATGTACATATATGTTTATCTCTCATAGAAGTCATGCGGGAGACCAGCTATTGTTTACTGACCTGTTTAGCTTCTCTAAATAAAGATTATCATTATTATACAGACATACATAATCACTATAGCATAGGAAATGTGTATACCATCCTTATACAGACCTCATAAACATTGTAACATTAGAAATTGTGTACACCGACTTCATACATACCAACATAAAAGGTGACTACATTATAAATGTGTACATCGACTTAATACAGTAAAGGGGAGCAAGGAATCAAGATTTATAATACTTCAATAAATTCAGGCATGCTTAGTAAGTGCATCCGCCCACCCATCCATACAGTCATCACTCAATCCAACTATTAGTTACATTTTAGTTGTGATTCGCAACTTCTATAAGTCAGTTTGTCAATCTGTCTGTTTGTCGTCCTGTCAAATATTTGACAAATGTTTCAAAATTGCATAAGCCGCAAGATAAGGGTGTTACACATTTTGCTCTGTATTCATCCACACCTTACTCTCTTGAATGGTGTGGTCTGTGGAGGTAGCATGAACAATGATAAGTATTCTATACCATTTCCCAGGGCCTTGCAGGATATTGCATCATCAAGATCCAGAGTAGATTTCCCATCTATTGTAAAGATACACAGTTCATTTAAATGTCTTCGCCTTCCATTCTCCTCTTCCGGAATTGCCCATGGCAGCCGCTGATATAACGAAGACAGTGCCTAGAAAGGCAATTAATAATTTGTGTGAGCGTGTGTGTGTACACATGTGCACATGTACATGATTGAGTGCATGCATGTCTGTATGCGTGCATACATGTGTGTGTGTGGGGGGGGGGGAGTTAAAGAGTCGACATATTTGGCGAAGTTGATTCCAAAAGGCAGGTGGTCCCAGTAGGGGGCCCTATATAGGCCTATATTACCTGGTCTGAAAACTCGATATTATCCACACCATTGTCAATCATAATCCTCTTCGTTTCCACTTCTATTTCACCAGAAACACCCAGTCTGCTACCAAGATAGCTAGAAAAAAGCAGTTATGGTAATTAACGCTTATAGGTAATCTTTTGGTATTAAGTAATTGTAATGAGTTCTTTACAATCAGGAGACTCATCCACTGCATGATCAGTCTCATACTCGTGATGCTTATCAGGTAGAGCGTTGACCACCTTACCACAGAATCACAGACCTGGCACGTGTCACATAGTATGCATGTGGCAGAAGTTATGACAGGACCACACATAGTGTGCATGTGGCTGAGGTTACCACAGGACAACAGATCTGGCACGTGTCGCATAGTGTGCATGTGGCTGAAGTTACCACAAGACCATGGGCACGTGTCACATAGTGTGTATGTAGATCAAGTTACCACTGGAACACGAGCACGTGTCACATAGTGTGCATGTGGCTGAAGTTACCACAGGACCACGGGTATGTGTCACACAGTGTGCATGTGGCTGAGGTTACTACAAGATCACGGGTGCGTGTCACATAGTCTGCATGTGGCCCTGGCACGTGTCACATAGTGTGCATGTGGCTGAAGTTACCACAGGAACACGAGCACGTGTCACATAGTGTGCATGTGGCTGAAGTTACCACAGGACCACGGGTATGTGTCACACAGTGTGCATGTGGCTGAGGTTACTACAAGATCACGGGTGCGTGTCACATAGTCTGCATGTGGCTGAGGTTACCATAGGACCACGGGTACGTGTCACACATTGTGCATGTGGCTGGGGTTACCACAGGACCACAGGTACATGTCATATAGTTTGCATATGGCATACGTGTTACATAGTATGCATATGGCTGAAGCCACAACAGGACCACGAGTACGTGTCACATAATATGCAAACTATCCAATATAATATACATGTAAGAAGAGACACGTCAACTTTAAGTTGATGACGTCACAAACAAAATTAAAATTTGCATAAGGCCGCTTATAAATTGCTTATGGGCCTAAGAATGTTAATCTGACACGATAGATGCCATGTTTTCAAAATATGATCCAAAATTGGGTAAATTGACCTGGGACTGTTTTGTCTGATTTCGATATGGTTGAGTGATCACTCAATACTATGATTGATCAGTCAACTTCCATATATGGCATTATACATGCTTCTCGGCGCGAAAATTGCCTACAAAGCATGTGTCAGTGAATAGCTAGATTAGTGTCTGCGCAGGCGTGAAGCCAGCAAGATGTGTCTGGTTCTTCAAATGTGAAGTTTTTTAAAGATTTTCTTATTATTATTTTATGTGAGCGGTAGGATTTCCTTTTAAGAGGTACAAGCTAAGTTATAATGCCAAGTACTTGAATATCAACGTTTTATATTAAGTTGAATTAGTAGTGATATTCCTTTGTGCCATAATTGATTCCTATGGAGGAGGCGTGAAATCTACAAGAGAACTGAGGTAATTGTTCGGTCGATCATTTTCGCCTGATCTGCGATCACATTTCAATAAACACTCAGCTATCAAACACCTCTCCACGCCCTAGGGACAACTCAATTAGCTCACCTAGCACCACGCCTGCCGGCTCCGGGTTCAAATCAGCCATGGGGAACCACTTATCCTCCCGAACCCGCCATTGAACCTTCTTCAGTAGTCATTCATCTGCTCATGGGTCTCCTAATCTTATGACCCATAGTCGAACGCATCTACGATAATATTTCAGTCTATTCCGGAATCGCTTTCCACCCGTAAAAGCTGCAAACATAAAGATCCATCATCGAGCATTCTCAATCACCATAGAGATGTGTTGAACCTGTTCTTTACCTCTACGCATCAGTTATCAGAACACTGATGTAATATAGTTATCTTCCTCGAGTTACATTTCGGGACTCGATTCTTAACAGCAGTCATCCAAGGATAGTCTTCAACGAATCGCCTCTGGATCTTCATTTCGTTTAACGGCATTGTGCTTTAACGCGCACATTGGGCGTTGCTCATATATGTTTCTCCAGTGACCTCACACTCCTTATATTCCTGTGCCTGTGTTTATATCACACATATATATCGATTATTATTCCGGATTCGCACGACCTATTTCGGATCATCTTCTTCGACCATCTCTCCATGGTCGAGCAACTCAACTATGACGAACTACAGTCTTTACGTCTCTACGAAAGATATGCAGATTTTGGTATGACATTACACCAACAAACACAAAACATAATATACTATGCATTGTAATTACTTAATTAGTATAGGTTAGTAATTACTTAATGGTATACTGACTACCACTTATGATGAAAGTCGGTGATGAATGAGTAGTAAATTTTCATATTAGTCTTCTATTCCTACGAAAATTGACATTTCTCAGACCCATGTTAGAAGTTATTTCCAGCGGGTAAAATCAGTAAAGATTTGAGTTACACGATTTTATACAACTCGACTCAACACGAATTAACGGAATCGATTCATTATTTAAACTGAATCATATCCCGTCGCTTATCGAGACAAGAAGGTAAAAGAGTGTATGTTTAGTGTGGTTTATACATTTCGGTTTCAAGCAGTTAATGGTTGGGATAAAATTTTACTCCAACATTAACTGATTATGACCAAACGTCTAATAACTTAATTGCTAAGCATGAAATCATTGTGGCAAATTACTCTATGGTAACGACAGATTTATAAACCGAATTATAGTAGGTCTGATGCTTCAACTTTCGCTGAAATAGCATGCACCGTGAATTCGTTCAATCTTGATTCAAATTATCTGTGATATACCATTACAGTCCGTCCATCTCATCCATTGTATTCCGTTTTATCCAACTGTGCAATTGATGATATTTTTTATTGAAATGCTATACATATATTAAATATTTTTTAACAACTGATATTGATATCTGTTTTTCTTTGTCTAATTAACCCTCTCTGACGCATTCGCTGCCAACAATGATATCCAGTTAGTTTACGTCCGTTCTTAGGAATTAATAATTTGAAACTTTGTGTGGGATATTCAATCCACATTCTTGATCAACAACCAATTCATCGACCGTTGAGATGGGACCATGGAATTTAATCTCGATGAGTCGTTCAATGAGTCATCCAAGTAGGAATTGAGAGTCCGCCATATTGACACACTTTATGATTACGTCATAATATTCACACGTCATTCGATTTCCAAGTTCTTCGAGATGGTCCAATCATAAATTACGTCATATCAACTTAACGTCAGTCGACGTCTGGTAAATCCTAGAATTGTCATTGGCGGCCATCTTGGGTCTCCGATAGATTTACACTTCAGATTGGTTTTCCATTTCGTAACCCTGTATCTTCTTGGATATTGAGATCGCCCAATAAGGTCATTCTGAGGTCAAGAAGTCATCATATTGGATCTTCGAAAGATGATGTTACCATATTGAGTCAATTTGAAAAAGAGACCGCCATCTTGGGTCTCTGAATTCATTTGAGTCATAATTGCATTGACTGAACTTCGGTTTAGTTAATCAATTCGGATCAAATGAATTGATTAACGGTAGATCCTCCCGATATTTAACCCCTAGACAACAACCTTCCAATTTGAATCGCTTAATTGAGCACTACAGGGAGGCTCGCTCCGTGACATACCGTACATGCCTTTTATGATCTGTATGGTCAAGGGTTAATAGGCTCACTGTAAGGATAAGCGTGTCATTGTTATCTTCCTGTGACTGTTCTGGAGACTCTTGAGAACAGTGGGTAACCTTCATTCAATTACGTAATCAATAAAAGACTTTTTCTCTTCCATAATCAATGAAAAAGGATTGGCCTGCCGATGTTATGGACAAACCAATGATTGTGGCATACAGAGTAATACTGGCTCACATCATTATTAAATCAAAATATGTTCGATCATTACATGCACGAAGAGAAGAGGATTTCCAATATTAGAATATGCATAACATATAGGATTTTCAACGATATACAAATTTAAAAGTATTTAATCTCCCTCTCTCAGAAAGAGACTATCAAATACACTTTCATAATTTCTAACCAGCAACCAGCGACTGCCGACATGTATGTATTATGTCTCTGGAGACTTTCATTTTATAAATTAAATGTAACCTCCACTGTATGTATCTTTCATGTATATATGTCTTGTGGACTTCTGAAGAAGCTAAAGAATAGCCTTGAAATTGAAATTGCATGCGATGCAGTCTACATAGAAACAGTACAACATCAGCAGCAGACTCGATCTCTTGATCTTAATTCCCGTCTAAGTGTAATAATAAAAATCATCAGACACGAAAGTGTAGGTTACTATCTGTGCAACAGAAGACAGAAGTAAACATTAAAAAAATTATTAATCAACGGTATCAATGACAAAATTATTTATACTATAATTCAAGAATCAATAACATTACACTTAGCTGTTGTCTTTTCTATGCTCAATTTGACTGATGAGTATTTTTGCCCAACGCACAAAACGTATCATATAATGGATTTGGTTATGATTATGCCATTGAGGCGTTACATTTAATTAGTCAATTTTGCATATACCATAGAGTGATCCATTCCTAGCTATGCCCGGCACAAATTCTCTAGCTAAGCTCTGCCTACTTTTACACACATTTGAAATGATTTTAACATTTTGAAACCTGAATTCTATGAATTCAAATTTTAAGGTAACAATATAGGTAAGTTGTTGAAACTAATTTGACTGGCGGTGTCGCTGCCTGCCAGTCAAATTAGTTTCAAAGTGCTCAACATAATGCGTATTGCATTATAAATTCACACAAAAATGCAGTTGAAATACATTCACGCATTCGTGATGGAGATACTGCTTCTTGATTTTGAGGTCAGCTAACAAATGACTTATTTGATTATGACGTTAGGTACATATATCCCTCCATTGTACGAAGTGACGTCACATGATGCTGTTGAGTCGACCTTAAAAGGCATTATGCCCATGCAATTTACATACCAATTGGGGGTGGAAGAAAACTCTGGCCAATCCGTGATGTGTGCCACAAATAGTACACTTTTATAATTGTCAGGAGCTTGTCGAAGATCTGAAATGAAACGAATTCCCTTTCACTCATATGGTTTCTGAATAACAATTTTTTGTTTTGTGAAAGTTTATTCTAGAAATGTTTCTCTTATTTGACTGGTTCACTACAGTCGGTATCTAGATGTCATTACCATTTGAATAGGGGAAGTTGCAAATTTGTGATGTGTGGCGAGTGCAAAGCCTTTGGCCAAAACACAAATTGGATGAAAGCTGCTACTGCCACATGTTTCTATGAAAGTAGGTTCAAAATACTCAACGGCTTACCTGTATAGCTGCCAAATAAGTTACATAATTAATATGCAGCATCTCACCTGTAGTTACCATGAAATTAATAGTATGGGGATTCATAGACCAAATGTTAAATTTGTTATTGACCGGAACATTAGGGATATTAATCTGTCAGATACAGTGCTGAGACTACGACACCATTCCGTGTACATGTGTGGATCTCAAAAACCGAGTGCATGCATATTAGTCGGTATGTAATATCTCCCATACATGTACGTACCTGGAGGGCAATCCACCATATTAATAATTAACGATGGTATTCGCTTATCAATAGGCTGGAAAATGGCTTTGCTAGGATTATTATCTCTCATAGGATAAAGGAGTCCAACACAAACACGTCGGTGCCTTTTCCCAATAATCCCAACCACCTACAAAACAATGAATAGAAATCATACAGGTATGCTATCTCGCATTTCAAACATACCCACCAAATACTACAACACTATTTTGAACAATGACTACAACTGTTCCTCTCATATTGTGGTGGAAACAGCTTCAGAATTCTGTCTTCTTCCATGTAATGGATCTAACAGTTATATTTAATAACTGACATAATGCCCATAATTCTCACCTGACTTTTAATTAATTTCTCAAAGCCCAGAGATCTAATGTATAACAAACATTGCTCAAAGGGGCACCTGCTGTCATTGGCCGATTGGGCAAGGTCCCTTGCAATTATTGGATTACACATTTATCAAAAGGGAAATTATCATGGGAGATGATTTGTGTGGGAAATATTGGCGTCTTAAAGAGTATTTGCCAATGGGGCATATACTACTGATCAATGGGGCAAACGTCCCTGACACAATTGCTCAGTGGTTCAAGAGTCTATGATAGTACTGAACTAAGGACAGATTTCTAATTAATCGATCAATTACAGAATGCATCCACACATAGAATTCAGCGTATAAAAATTTCCATGGGCAGAAATACTTCTAAACAAGGACCATACCTCAGATTCAATCATCAGGTAGCTATTGCTTAATGGAACAGATTTGCCAAATTTGATTTAATCCACAGGGAAGTCATATACAAATTGACTTTTTTTAAATTCCAGATAACAAGGAACATATTTGGAACTGATTTGGGTTTGAACTTAACCATGCCAACTGTAATACGCAGTAAGATGCAATCACACGTGTTTCTGACCGACGTACGTACAGTGCCTGTTCTCTGTGAAACGCCGGTCGATAATTCTGTCTCTGTGGGCATCGCACCTGGCGCGTACCTCTCCAGAGTGTCTCTGTGAACCTGGATAAAGTGAATGACAATTGTACACATGTACAAATCCTTCTTTGACATAGGATATAGACATGTCTCAACAGTTTCTGTAGTTGCCCTTCCGACACACACACACGCCAGACTTGCATGTCCATACACGCGCCTAATATCACACAAATAGTGTGTAGGGCACATAGGATAGATTCATGTCTCAACAGCTTCTGATTTTTACCTTCCCACGCTTACACGCCAGACCTGCATGTCCATACACGCGCCTAATATCACGCATGGCCCACTCACAAACCTGCACTCCCCTAATGTTAAACAGGACTCGCTCACAGAAATGAACGCGCGTACTACGCCTGTTCGGTTAATCAATATTTCATAGACAGTCGATTATTTTTGCTGGCGATTATATAATTGAGTGTAAAATAAAATAATCGAGAAAAATCGATTATTTATTATAATCTGGCATAATTTAGTGTTTAGTCTAGTAATATAGCTTACGCATCGGTGGTTTGATTGCTCTAGCAAGGTAGCTCTATAAACATCTATTCCTGACGTTCAAGCCCTCCATTCCAGTATCATAGTCCATGCACGTGCATCTTTATATAAGTAATTGCTTGATATGCCAGAGATCAGATGTGTTTGATTGCTACTGTTTAATATCCCCCTCTAAAGGATGTGGGCTGGAGTGTTGGTAGCCATTTTGCGAAAGAAATTTTAAAAAGGAATAACTGTTTTTCATAGTAAATTCACAAAATTTCGATGTGAATTTTCATAAATTCGACGATTGTTTTGGAATGAATCTGACATAAAACTGTTGCAGCAACAACTTGCAGTCAAAGGATTTTCAAAATATTCGACTTTTCTAACGAGAAAAAAATGCACAAAATTGAATTGAATTCGTACTAAATTAAAAAAACATTCGATCCAAATTTTCAGAAGTCCTGCCGATTATTTTGTAACTAATTTGACTTAAAGCTGTTGCTTCACACGCAGTCAAATGATATTCAAAATATTCAGCTTTTCCAATGCTGGAAAATAGGGAAACATCGTAGAGAGGCACTAAGGGCGAGCTTTATATAATTAAAAGTTAATCTTTGTAATGTTAAAATTAAATTGGCGCTTTTGTACTGGCTTGAAAAACTGAGCATACGCGCCGGTTTCTTAAGACCATTATCTAATGGGAATGAGTGAACAATGGATTCCAAATGGACTTCATTATATTGGGCGAGTACACTATTGACCGTATAGGCCTACTTAGTTGAGCTAATCACTAATTTACGAAATTGCGTATTCTGTTATTTTTATAGAAAATCAGGCATTTTTAATTATTTATTTTATTATTATTATTATTATTATTATTATTATTATTATTATTATTAGTAAGAAAGTTATACACACACTCTCTCTCTCTCTCTCTCTCTCTCTCTCTCTCTCGCTCTCTCTCTCTCTCTCTCTCCTCCTCCTCCTCCCTCCTCCTCCTCCTCCTCTTCCTCCTCCTCCTCCTCCCCTCCCTCCCTCCCTCCATCACTCACCATGTAGTTGCTACCTCAAAATTTCAAAGATTAAATAATCGATTATCCGATTAAATCGATTATTTTCCAGACATAATAAGCGATTATTTATTTCCGTAATCGAACAGCCCTAGCGCGAACGCACCTAAAATCACACATGGTCCATCACAGACCTACACGCGCGTACATGCACCAAATATCATACACGTCCCATTCACAAACGTGTATGCGCGTAGACGCACCTATTATCACACAGGGCCCACTGACAGACAGGCACGGGCGTACGCGCACCAAATATCACACAGGGCTCACTCAATAGAGAGACCCATTCATATCTATACCCCGCCCATTTCTACCTATGCTCCGCCCATTTATACCCAATCTCCGCCCATTTCTACCTATTCTCCGCTCATTTCTACCTATTCTCCGCTCATTTCTACATATGCTCCGCCCATTTCTACATATGCTCCGCCCATTTCTACATATGCCCCGCCCATTTCTACATATGCTCTGCCCACTTTTTACATATGCTGGAATAGATTCGAAACTTTGGAAGCTGAATTCCCAGAATCTAAATTTCACAATTTCACAATTTCTATTGCAATCCAATTTCCTATATCTAACATATTGAATATTTGAGCATAGCATCTCTTCAGAGTTAAATTAAAATGAAATTGTATCACCATGTGCCTATAAACTGAAATGATGAAGTACTGGCAATAGATGATGTAATCGGTGAAGATGTTATATAATACCACATCCGCATGTTTGCTCCATCCCTCTTCCATCCCACCCTACCTCCCTCCCGTACTCTCACTCATTCACTCACTCACTCACTCACCCACCCACCCACCCACCCACCCACACACCCACCCACCCACCCACCCACCCACTCACTCACTCACTCACTATTTCCCTCTCTATCGCTCTTTCTCTCTCCTCTCGCGTTCTCAATAGCCAGTATTTTTTCATCCTCTATTGATCTGGTATCTCGATTCGTAGGTACTCGATAACATCTCTTTTGATGAGGGCCAGAGAATAACCAGACCATTTCTTCTATGATGGAATGGAGCTACTATTAACTGATCGGCAAGTGTTGCATACAACGAATTGAATAGGGCGAGCCATTTCTAACTATGTCTCCCCCATGTCTAGCTATGCCCAGTCAATTTCTAGCTATGTCCAACCCATTTTTAGCCATGCCTTGCCGATATCTAACTATGGCGAGTCCTTTTCTGGCTCTGTCTCGCACCTGTCTAGCTATTCCCCGCCCATGTCTAGCATGTCTCGTCCATGCATAGCCATGTCTCGCCCATTCCTAGAAAGGTCTCTCCCATGTCTGGCTATGCCCCGCCCATGTCTAGCTATGTCTCCCCATCTCCAGCTATGCCCAGTCCATGTCTAGCTATAGCTCGCCCATGGCTAGCTATGTGTCGCCCATGTCTAGCTTTGTCCCGCCAATGTCTAGCTATGCAATTCAATTTATATCTATGTCACGCTCATGTCTGGCTATGCATCGCCCATGTTTAGCTATTCCCAGTCCATGTCTAGCTATGTATCACCCATGCCTAGCCATGCCCAGTCGATTTCTAGCTATGCTTCGCCCATGTCTAGCTATTCCCAGTCCATTTATAGCTCTGTCTCGCCCATGTCTAACTACATGTATGTCTCACCCGTGTCCAGCTATGTCGTGCCCATGTCTAGCTATACCTCACCCATGTCTAGCTACGTCTGGCCCATGTCTAGCTATGTATCGTCCATGCCCAGCTTTGCCCAGTCCATTTCTAGCTATGTCTCTGGCATTTCTAGCTATGTCTCGCTCATGTCTAGCTATGTCTCGTCCATGTCTAGATATGCCTCGTCCATGTCTAACTTTGTCTCGGCCATGTCTAGCTATGTCCCGCATATGTCTAGCTATGTCCTGCCCATGTCTAGCTATGTCTCGCCCATGTCTAGCTATGGCCAGTCCAGTTCTAGCTAAGCATCGCCCACTTCATACGTCCGTTTGCTTCGACTTTTATACTTTGAACAATGAATTGTAAGATTCCCAATTTCAAGGCACCTGTACAGGCTGATTTGATATTTTGAAACACGGTTAACTGGGATCTGTTGCTGCATATCAACACCATGTTTAATAAATTGTAAATCACCAAAGAGATACTATTCAGACTGCTACTGACTGGCTTTTGCCACTGTTCTGATGGATCTACATCACTTGATTGTGACATCAGTGAACATTTGACGTATTATGATTATGACGCGAGAGACAAATCTGATCCCGCCATTGATAGTAACACAAACTAAACGCTATTTACACAAATAAAGATCAGGACCGGCAAACCATACACATGCAGAGAAGGACTAATGGCATCTTCATAACCCCAACTAGTAGAATGGCTCACATTCCATTCTGTTTTTGGGTACAGCTTCACAGCAACAATATCTCCGTTCAGAGCACGATTTCGGTTAGCTTGGCCACTAAGAAGAATTTCTGATCCACCATCCTGAAACATTGACAGCATTGAATAGGAACACTGAATACGCAGTGTACCGGCTGTTACCGGCCCAATAAGGCCCAGTAGCATGCGTTATCATACTAATTTGACTAAAATGGTCAACATTAACAATGATTATACAGACCAATTCTAACTGCGTTTAAGATGATGTCGCATAACTGGGGTGTTCAGACAGAACATAATGCAACATGGACTTTTTGTTGATTATAGATCGAACGTACTAAGAAGATGGAGTCAATAAGTTTATCTGGATTGGTTCACTGGTTTCCAGATTGTGAGAATTGACGGGTGATGGCTCCCGAAATGGAGAGCAAGATTATCGCATACAGATGCTGATTTGTTGCATATCGCGGGTGTACACCTGGCGTGAATGATGTGATCACATGTTCAGATGTTCAGATTATGTCAGGTGTTACTCTTACCCTTTATTTACGCCACTTGGCTGCAGCATTATGCATGACGTTAATGAAATGGAGAGCGAGTATATGGCAGGCATATCCACACTAACTGGCCGTTGTCTCATCCCTTCACAATTCATGATTGCCACACCTTACATGTGATTTCCAAAGCTTTTCAAACTTTTTCGCATTTTTACCTCAGAGTATAGATACTGTGATTATCATAAATGTACCTCATCGAGAAATGCTGCAGTCTAGGCTTACACGTGGCATATGTTCTTCCTTTTGACATGTTCTCTGGACACATATTTACTACGAGCATTTTTCATCTGAAGAACAGTTTATCGGGACTAACTAGGGCCAAGCCGAGGCATTTCGAGAATGCTTCAAGGAACAGTTCACTGACCACGATGATGATCCCTTGATTGCGTTCTCAAGAGGCCCCAGGCCACTACTAAAACCAATTAAAATAGTAAAACTTGAGAAGGCAGTCAACGCCCTGACAGATTTCCGTGCATCCGGTCCTGGTGGCATGAGCAATGGACTATTCAGATATACAAGTGACATTAACTCAAACCAGATCACGCACCGAATCAATTCACCTTTTATTCACCACCTTGTCATCGATGCTGTAGGCCATGGCACCATTATCGCCCCATCCAACCCCAAGAAGACGCCTGGCCAATCTGCAGCCCATTGTGCTCCTCAACTGAGATGACGTCATCAGATCATGTAAAAGTGGCTTTAAACGTAGACGCAGCTGCGAGGACAGTGTATGGGATGAACGCTTGCTTGTGTCAGTAATCATGGCCAAGCACATGAATTTCCACTAAATGGGCATTGCCATGTCACGAGCCTTCGACACAATTAAACGCTCAGATGGTATAATTTCAAATGATGCACTATACAAGATGTGTACTACATCGCCTGTGTCCATAAAGGTCACCCAGCAAAGATGGTCTATGTTTGGCCATGTGCTAAGGATACCAGGGGACACATCAGCACAAAGAGCCTTGGAATCCGCACTACTGGGTCCCAGCAAACAAAAAGGATAGGAGAGGACGTCATTGTCTTACTCGGTTAAGCTGCGGGATGACGTAGAATACTGTAATCATACGTACCTTCTCCATCTATGGCGCAGATCACATTATATGACGGAGCAGAGGGCAAACACGACTCTTACAAACTATCAGCCAATATATTAGGATCTATTGATTCCCTTACATGGACAAATCTGACCTATTTTAACAAACGCATTAATTAAATTTTCTGAGCATAATTGCAATCCTTTGTCACGGGTTAGCTTTTTTAACTGCACACTAATGACTAAATACACGCCTCTGTTGAACAAAAACAAAAATCAGCCTACCTATATTATCCATCTGAGAAATGCATAAATAAGCCATCAAAGCGATATACATTTCATACAGGCTCAACAATAGTAATCGTTGAACAATATCATATTTCTAGGTGAAAAGAGTGTCAAATACAGCAGCAATACATCAATAGCAGAAAGCAGGATATACTCATTAACATCACCCACTACGACGTAGTGACTCACTAAGCTGGAACGTAGATTATTCTGTTATGAGCGGGGGGGTGGGGGGGGTGTAAATTTAAATTTTGCGATAATATTTTGTATACTTATTACTACTTGCATGTGCTTTGATGTGACGTGAGGATATGCAATTGAGAAACTGTGCAGGTCACCTTTCACATACTTACCGGGTGAGGTACATATGCTTCTTCATAATTGTACCGATTCACTTGGACAGCACCCTATGCATAGAAATATTAACCAAACAACAGTTATCGACTAAACAAAAACCAGTTAGCACATGGTTCCTTTCGACAGAATGGACCTTACCATTTTTAGCTATGCACCGCCCACTTTTGTCTAAGCTCCACCCACACATCGCTCGTTTTGTGATCGATCGATATCTGAACTTCTTGACCATCATTTTCCAGAAAACTATACAGGTAAGCTGTTGAATTTTTTTTAAACTAATTTGACTGGGCGCTGTTGCTGCCATATATAGCATTTTTATTTAAATAGTAGAGACATACAATTCTTACAACGTATCAGACTATTAAGAGTTAATAGAAGGGCCTAATATAACCATTTATGACGTAATGATTATGATGCCATCCTACAGTACAGATCATAGTTAACTTTCCTGTTTGACGAAGCAAAAACGAAACAAAAATGCGTCTTTTAGCGTCAAAAGCTCATAGCGATTACAGGTGTGGCCAAACACCAAACGCGTTTAATTTATTTTATAGGCGCGTCTAACGGAAAGTCAAACCCGTCCTACAATATGTTAAACACATTATGGAATATTTTTAACCCATCACGAAAAAAGTCAAACGCGCAATCAAATGTATTCAGTAACCCGACAGAGTCTACTACGCGTCATTAATCATAAAGTGGAATCGGTATACGGTGTGTCGAGGACCCGTACATGCAGATCTAAATTGCAATTGGAGCCGTACATGTGTTAAGTACATGCATCACATTTAGTTATTTTTTTCGTGCCCGTGAATGATAACTGCCGAAATGCCATATCATCGTAATTGTCAATCGTACTTTTGTATAAAATGGGCGTGTGTGAACTGCGCATCTGGGTATTATTTACTGTGTATGAAGCCAGTGTGATGATAGTGCGTATATTTTAATAAATTTTCAATCCACAATTTCTCTTGAAATCTGGATGAATATACCAAAATATTCTCTGAAATCGGATTATTATACTATAGTCTAATTTGAGCCGACGTAAAAGGCATAACTTTTTGGAACAATATATGCATCAGTTGCGGCTAGTGTTGTAACGTCTTACAACGGAAAGGGAAGCGATTTACAAAATCTGCAAACCTGACATTCGGTTGTTTTCGAATTCGCTATTTCATACGTAATATGTAACCGAAAATTTCCGCATTTACATGGACATGCGCATGTGTACATAATTGTTTTACTGGTGCCTGATATCCGAGTACGTAAGCTCATTACCCGTTTTCTCCACCGGGTATCACTGTATCACAAGAGTCTGATTGGTCGAGAATACACGCATATTTAATGAGATTTAGCAAAGATGGTGTCAACTGTTCAGAAAGTAACATATGTTTGCGTGTGCAATACATTAATCTAAGCACATTTCCTGTATGCCACAGACTAAAGAGTAGACAGACAACGCAGAACAACGAAACTTTCAATCAGAAAGTGTGATGCCTATATATTTGACCGCTTCGGCATCTTAACTCGGCCTAATTGTAAACAAAGGCACACATCGATGATTGAGTTTATCGGATTGTTTATCTTCAACATTATTGGGTTTTTCGCGACAAGAGGTAAACGAAATGGATATATATATATATATATATATACATATATATATATATATATATATATATATATATATATATATATATATATATATATATATATATATATATATATATATATATAATATATATATATATATATATATGTCTGCGGCTCTCTTACGACAATCTATAACTTTCTCCTTAGCAGTGTCATCACATTTACTAAAACAAGAATGATAATGCAGATTACTGGGCCAATATTGGCCTAGTAACCTGAATTATCAGGGAAGCGGAGACACAAATCAAATCCAATAAATTATAACATTTTACCCATTTGACCTGAAATCCCAGAATTCCACTTTTACAGTCATTATATAAGTATGATGTTGAATATTTTGAAAGCAATTTGACTGGAAGCTGGCTTTCAGTCAAATCAGTTTCAAAATATTCAACAAAATTTTGACACATTCGTAACAAATTTGTTATTTTCTCCTGTCGGTTGAAAAGGTTAATTCAATAGTAGAAGTACTCCCTTGTTGGAGGAGATATTCCGACCCTGTATTATATGTGTTTGATTTCTGCGCTAAAGTCTGATGGCGGTGTATGACCATAACACCCTCTGCCGGGTCGGTGTATGACCATAACACCCGCTGCCGGGTCTGTGTATGACCATAACACCTGCTGCCGGGTCTGTGTATGACCATAACACCTGCTGCCGGGTCTGTGTATGACCATAACACCCTCTGCCGGGTCGGTGTATGACCATAACACCCTCTGCCGGGTCGGTGTATGACCATAACACCTGCTGCCGGGTCTGTGTATGACCATAACACCCGCTGCCGGGTCATAGGGACTAGCAGTACATGTATATAGTATATTATTGACTATATATTGTGCTGTATATTTTTAACCAAATATCACTCATGGTGGTGTTGTAAACGTGGAATCAGACACGGATCGTAATGGTGAGACAGCTAATGTATTGGACAGTGAATCTTGTGATGATGACATGTTTGACGATGAGGAAGCCACCACTACTGGAAAGACTTGAAGATGAACTTGAAGCTAGTGCAGTACAGAGTGAGTGAACTGCTCCAATCAGTGACAAAGAGTTTACCTTTATGTTTGGGTTCTGTTGGTGCATTCACCATGATCATGTGTGCCATTTGCATTTAAATAACTGTTAAAGTTTGTTCTATTGAATAATTAGCTCTAACTATCATGATTAGATATAATAATAACACACCGAGAGTTAGTAGATAGTCGCTGTTATAAGAATTGTACATTTTAGCAATTGACCCTTTAACACTCCAGCTGGTTAAAACATGTTCTGTAGTGGCCTTGAGAAATGTCCATATGCAGAACAAGAGAATTATCTTTTTGAAAAATTCCACTGGAATGATTTTCTCCATAACCGAGCCACTGGTAAATTTTCACAAATTTATTTCCCTTGCTCTGCAAATGGATATACTTGTGTTTGTGGTCTGGCTATGTTTACTTGTATGTGTGGTCTGGCTATGTTTCAACAGTAGCTAAAATAGAAAGTGAAACAAATATGATTACACAGGGAGTTATACGAATTACATAATGGCCCTTTCCATTTATCCATCACTCACATGACATCATAATCAACTACATGATGCATAACGATGATAACCTAATCAAGCACATAATGAATGACGTAGATAAGTTCGTCAATCGTCACAGACACTAAATTGATGACGAACTATGTGCAAACTATTTCACCCTTTAATGGTCAAATTTGTTCAAGAAAATTTTAATATCCGCTTATCGAATGTCCAATTAGAGGCCAAGAGAATACAATTTTTGAAGATTTTTGGCAGGAATTACTGGCTCTGTCATTGAGCCAGTCATTCGTGGTGAATTTTCTAAAATTCTATTCTCTTGGCATGTAAATAGGCATTCCACAAGGCCATAACAGATGTCGGTTGTGGTCTGCATGACCATTAAATGGTTAATAAAAATGATGTTGAATATTTTAAAACTAATCTGACTGGGAGCTGTTGATGTCATCTCAACAGCTTACATGTATAGTTTTCTGGAATTTGAGATTCAGAGAGTGCATAGATCGATCCCAACGCAGGCAAAGCATGGGGAAGCTTAGCTAGAGATGAGAGGGGCATAGCTAAAACTGGATTCCCCCATTGGGCAAAACTGTAAGTAAGACTGAGCGGTGGTAGTGAACACCTGACCTAGCACTGCAACAGTAACATAACAAAATAGCATTCTATCTGTGTTGGTACATTATGTAATAAATTGTTTAAAAGTGTACCAAAATAAATACTGATAGAATGCTATTTTGACATGATACTGGTGCAGTGCCCAGTCAGGTGTTTACTACCGGTACTCAGTCTCACGTCACAATAATAAATTAGCTACTATAATCCCACTGTCTGAGTATAGTGTATATTGTTCATAGTGATATTCACTATACCACCACATACCTCACCGATAATATTTGTTAAGATAATCATGCTGGTTGATTCATTAATTTTTCTGGGTGACATGCATGGTGGTTACAACTCAGGTGATGTGGAAAATTCCATGGAAAATTAGTAAAAAAAGTCTAAATTTCATAGACAACAAAACACCCCTTATGCCTATTTATACCTGGAAACGCCTCAGCTGCTCCCGGATAGCATCGTAATCTTTTTTTAATTTTCCGGTAGAGGGTTGGGTGAGTCGACCACTCGCTCTGATGTTTCCAGGTGAGTGACTGCTGAGGCCAGTGAATCACACATTTCAGGAGAGTGATTCATAGTCCTTCAGTATATAAAAGTGAAAGACTGACTCACGTCAGACCGTCAATGGCCAATAGGAAAATATCCATTTGCAGAACAAGGGAAGACTATTTATGAAAATTTACGACTGGAATGACTGGCATGACTGGCTCTGTTATCGAGACAGCCATTCCAGTGGTAAATTTTCAAAAATAGTCTTCTTGGTCTGCAAATAGATGTTTCTCAACACCACTGCAGAAGCCGGTGTTGGATGATATGAGCAG
The DNA here is from genome assembly GCA_034401795.1 of Chaetoderma sp. LZ-2023a. Taxonomy (NCBI): domain Eukaryota; kingdom Metazoa; phylum Mollusca; class Caudofoveata; order Chaetodermatida; family Chaetodermatidae; genus Chaetoderma; species Chaetoderma sp. LZ-2023a. The sequence goes on from CM067375.1 coordinate 82,925,054, forward strand.
GGTTCTGCCGATCCGCTTGCTTAGTGGGGTCAACCGGCCCACTTTCTCAAGAAATCATTTTGACAAATGTTGGATCAAGTACATACAGGGAAGATATCTATGACCTAAAATCCAGTGGGCCAATGACCCATGTGTGAAGGTAATGCTTGGGCATTGTGAATTTTAGGGCATTAATGGTACAAGGGCCCTGCCTCGGTAAAACCCTGCAGGAGTGTTAAAGGGTTAAGTATATGATGTCATAATGAATTACATCATATGTAGGCTGACGTAGCTAAATCTGTCAAACTTTTAAGAGTCAGTTGTACGAATTGTATGTCTTTACTATTTAGTAAGCATTCTGTTGAATATTTAACAACAGATCACAGGCAAATTTCAAAATATTCAACAGGTTAACTGTATCCATAGTTACCATGACGTTTGGAATTCAGGATTCAAAGTATTTATTGCTCCCAACACACGCAGTCGCAAAGCATCGACGGAGCCTACTTAGAGATGGATGGGGCATAGTTAGAAGTCGATCCATCTATTAGAAAATCTAAATTTCTGCTTTATCCTCTTGCCAATTCCAGTTTTTGCTATGTTTATTCCTTTCACAGACAAGTCCTGAGAACAATGTGGCATGGCTAATGATTCTGGTAGCCTAATTTCTCAATCCGAAAGAAAATGACATTTTAGTATGACTTTGATTTAATTACCTATCTACCTTTAACATTTTGAGTCCTTTCTTTACCTCCATGTTTTGAAAAGATTAGGATACATTTGTCTCCGTCCATCCATCATGACATCTTCTCCTAGACAATGGGTGGAATTCAACCAAATTTGGTATGTGGGCTATCCATATGATAGCGGATTAGTCAGAGATTGGGGTCTTCCAGATTTATCTAGATTTCCTATAGTCCTTCCCACACTCTCGCCCATCATTTGACACCCTCTCTATAGTTTTAAATTAAGCCAGATGACCCACCACATTCAGATACAAGGACTAGTGATTACTAGATTCTACTATAGCCCTCCAAATCTTCTTTGTAGACCAAGGGAAGATTATTTTTTTAATTTTACCACTGGGATGACTGGCTCAATTATTGAGCCAGTCATTCTACTGGTAAATTTCCAAGAATAGCCGTCTTGCTCTGCAAATCGGCATTTCCGAACATCACAGAAGAGGAATGTGTTGACAACCTTAACCATTAAAGGGTTGACATGTCAAATTGTTACCATTGGGTTGGTCAGTTACAAATTGTACTAGCCCTGGTCAATTTCTGCTAACCTCGAACTCATGTTAATTTTAACCCCTGCTCTCAGAGATCATTTCCCCTTACGACATCCAGATTTTTCACAGCGATCCACGCCAGTCTCTGTGTAACGCAACTCCTCCGAAACCGGTGGATGGAATTCAAACAAATGTTGTAGGTTACTATGAAGTGCAAGAGGCCATTTTTATCTCAACTACGAAGTAAACCGAGCTATTGTGATACCATGCACGTCGCCCGGCAGCGTCCAATTTGCATTTAGCTCAACTTTTCTGTTTATATCTCATGTTCGGTTAATCATACTGGTCTCAAACTTGGACGCATGCCTCCTTATAATGACAGGGCATCACACAGTGATGTTCTGGCCAAAAGGTCAAAGTCACTGATACGCATGACAACCATCTTCTGTACCCTAATGCTTTCGGTTTCTGAACATGCATGCAGAATTTTTAGTGGTCAATCTTTGTGAGAAAGTCTTTGACTTTATGAAAAATTGAGCAGAAATTGTCAAAACGCTACTCCTCATTAACCGCTTCACTGATTGCAGCCCTAGTTGGCGAGCCATAAATTGTCAAAATGCATATTTTTCCATAACCGCTTGGTGGCGTATATCCAAATTTGGCTGGAAGGATCCTGTAGTAGTTGGGCCTAGAACTTCTATTCAGAATATTGTGTGGTCATTTTTGGTGGCCATTTGGATTTTTTGAAAACTCCAGAACCATTTAAAACCTGACTCCTTAATTAGTGTCCCAATTTCAACGAAATTTGGTTGGATCATATGGCTGTAGGCTTCAACATATCAAACACGAACAATATGCCCTGTATGTGGGGCTTAGAATACACCTTCCGTATCCTCTGCGTGTCGTAAGAAGCGACTAAAGGAGGTAAGGGTGAGGTAACCCTGACAGAAACCTCGAGTGCTGAAGACGGAGGTTCCAGGCCGCACGGCGCACTCAAAGAAACCATGGATCCACGCACTTAACGCTTATGATCATGTCGATGGTCACTTACAGGACTGGCGGTATGATCAGCGAACGAAAAGAAGAAGAAACACGAACAACAATCAATATTGAATATGGAGATCAAAATGATTTTTATATTTCTTTATTTCTGTATCTACTACACTGTTCGATCCTTGTGGAATGCGATTCAAACATTAAGTAGGTGTTCGCATGTTATAGTATGTGTTGGCTATAGAAATAACTGACGAAATAAACTGAAATTATTCAACCAATTTATTTTATTCATGTTTGTTTTAAAACGGGTTTATACCGAAACTTGAACATTATAAAATTACTTTTGTTAACAATTATCCCTATTTATAATTGTGCTTAACAACAACCGTCATCAGATGATATGTTTTGACAGTTCGCCTCTATGTCCGCCTCATCGGAAAAGAAAAATATGAATTGAAATTAGATAAGGGTATACAGGCAACCTGCTGAATATTTTGAAAATAGTTTTGATAGATAGATACATAGGTATGTACATACTCAGTATATTTTATAGGCAGCCTTTTTGACATAGTAGCGGCCTTCTCGGCTGGCAGCCCTTGTTGCCATACACCGGCCAGGATAGCGTTACAGACCATTGGACCTCTTGTTGATAAGCCTTCTAAATTATTTTATGTTTGAAGTCAATCTTCATAGTTCATTGCTGTCATGAAGTCGAGATTCACCAGATCACAGCCAAAGTCTGGAAATCCTTGTTTAGGTTATGTTGCTATTTTACTGGCGTCTAATAGTACACAACTGTAAACGTATTAGGTCAACCAATTAGATTTGCCATTGATGGCTTTTCCAACAATATCTCTGCCAATCAAAGATAACGAGGTTAAATATATACGCGATGACGTCATCAGAATGGAATGGTGTTCCAGTTCAAGATGAGTATCCATTCAGCATTAGATATATCGAGATTTTCACTATAAAAACGCAGAAATTAGACGAATCCCGCGAAGAAAAACTAAATTAAATACATCTTCTGATAAATCCAGCCACAAATGGACGTAAATACGTTACAATCTGCTGTACGAATCGCTCAAAGTTTGCATAGCCCGCAAGATACATGTACGGAGGAAAAGTGTACTGATAACCGGGTCTGCCTAGACTAGGAACTGAGTAGCCCTTTTGATTCTAGCCATAGGACTCGGCGAAAGAACTGAGGATCCGTGGTTGGAATTGATGGTGCATTTAATTTATCAGAAAATTTTCAAACGCTACCAAACGCGTATGGCAAACAGTTAAACCAGTCATTCAAAATGTCAAAAGATAAAATTGTAGCACGGATCAACCGGACGTGTACTGACCATCCCAGCTAAGCTGGATACGGAATGGCTCTTCCAGATTCGCTCCAAGCATGCCCCCTGAGTAGGATAGTATGCATATATAAGCCCTATAGGAGACGCTTTCGCTAAAAATGGCCAAGTCTGTTGAAATGCGTAGTGCACATGCGCGCGCGTCAGAGCTTCCCTGACAACCCGTGTTGAAATTGGGAGCGAGAGTATGCCTATAGTGTACCAAGTCGATACCCGTGATTTATTCAAATTGCACCCTTCTCGTCGTTGTTGGTACCTATCAGGACTGGAATGAAACGAGGATTATAGTACTTTTTACTATTTTAAAATCGGTCCGGAAATGGCATAGGTATTGTCGAAAATCCCGGTAAATTATTTTCAAAATATTATTTTTGACGTCGTAATTGTGTGCATTCATTAAATGAATAGAGAATGTGCTGTGCATGTGATATTCACGTCACCACCCCTAGCTGCACGCTGATTGGCTACTGCTCGGCCCCTGATTGGCTGGAGCACCTGACTCTGGCATTACGAGTAGTATAAAAGAGATGAAAATTCGAGGATCGAGAGCATTATCGGCGTGGAAGCCCACCTGTCAGGAGGACTGCTGGGACCAGCGTGGGCTAGACGTGTGCAACTGCTAACCGACAGTGATACACCAAACATCACCGCGGTGCCACTCGGATTTCAGCTCACCCGCACCGGCAAGCAGTTCTCGACATCATCGCATTACAATTTTGGATGCTCCCGGATGGCAATCCAGGGGAAAAATAAATTAATTTACACCTCCCGCGTCCAGACTTTTCTAAGGGAGCCTTTCCGCGGATGGGCCATGCGGGCCCAATATGTGATTCTACGGAATGTAGAGCTAATGATGATCCTTGGTGGATGACTCGCCGGATCTGCCAACCACGCTGAAAAGTGGACTCAAACCTCCGCGCTGCATGTCGCGTGTGCTTAATTAACTTTTCGACCACAGTCTGTGTGGACTTTGCTCAGTACACCGCAAGAGCTATGCAACGTACCCCGCACCATGTGCCTGCTATTGTACATGCATAACTATTATATAGGTATCCCTCTCTGTTAATGGGTTACTGTCAACTTTCATATTATCGTCGCTGGATGGAAACTTCACAACGAACTGTTTAGAATCTGTATGAGTGAAATGACTATCTAGTGGACATCTCCTGAACTGTTCAGTTACCCTGTCCTGAGAATGTGCCGTATCCAACCTGCCTGTGGAAGCCTGCTTGCGGAGACCAGTGTGCAGAAATTTATGTAACACATGAACTCTACTCGTACCAATGACCAATAGGTACTCAAGTAGCTATACTATTGAACATTTAATTATTTCCATATATTGCTACTGATTACTAATAGGTACCATACCAGTCCTACGACCGCAGTTTTATAATTTATGTTTCATACTGTGAATATTATCCTTGTTTATAGTGTGGGTGCTTTCAACTAGCCACACCGTAAGGTCTAGTGGCCTATGATACCTTATAATTATCATATTCATTATCACCATATCCGTTAGATTGTGTACTGGTTAGTTGTGTATATGGCAAGTAGCCATCTAGGTAGTATGTTTCGTTTATTTGTAAAAATTCTAGTCTGCAGTACGCTAGGAAATACTATACAGCAGCAACTGTATCTGCATCAATATATTCCCGCCAGCATCAATTTTACACTGAGGTCGCTGACCATGCTCTAATTGTTTGAACCTGACATGTTACCGACTAAACCTGGTTATTCTAGCTCGATAGGATAGGTTTTAGACAATTTCTCCTCAAGAGACGCATAGTGTACGCCTATTTTCTGGTTGTTGTGGTAATGTAGCCCCATGCACCGGCAAGGTTGTGTAAAATTGGTCCGTTAACTATAGGGCCTCTATATATATCGAGTTATTGTCTCTTTCCATGATCCTCCAGCTGCAAGGCTTATTACTTGTTTGGATTCCCATTGATACATTATCAGAATCCGACCCTGGGAAACTATCAGAGGTTTCCGAGTGGTGATAGATAAAGTGCCGATTTACATACACGTCCCCTGTGTCTTTGGATACTAATTAGGTAGAAACCCTCGCCAAAGTAGGAAGCACTGCGAAATAATAATTATGAATGAAAATGTTGTAATACCAGCCTGCTGGGCATCTCTGGGTATCATGGAAAGTAACCCTAATGACAGGTCAAATGTTAACTCCGTAGCACGTGGTGACGGACGAGATGCGGGTCTCCATCCAATTCGTTGTAGTGTCTGGGTGAAGTCTTAGAACCCATCACGTCCTCACGGGAAGGACGCTAGCGGTGGATATTCGTCTCTCCATCACCACCATAAACGACACGGCGCAATCTAAATACTGCTTATGTAAACTGTGAAACTTGTCCTGGCGATGTTATATGTGGTTGCGGGGTCGGGTAACTGGGTTGTTATTTGATTCGGGAGCCTTGATCCGTTACATGTATGCACGCTATCCTTTTGGTGTAGATGCTATGCAGGGCAACTTGTGGGAAGTCTAGCGCTGGATAAACGTATCTAAAGTTAGGTAGCAATCCCTTACACTTGTGGCAAAAGCTTATTTTCATTACTATAAACTAATTGGTAGGTTAGAGTGTAGCAGAAAGACCGCATAAATAAACCAATGCAGCAACTGTGGAACTACATTAGACGGTGACCTGGTAATTCTTCGGAAATCGTTCGTCCCGTCTTCACGTAAACCAGTGTGCAACACCTTAACTGTAGCTTCACTAGGATTTTCAGCACTTAGCATTTTCTGTTTGAACAAAAGAGTGACCCTTTTTGCCAACTCCTTTCCTCTGCTTTGGCATTGAAGGCATTTTCCTGTGATGGAGGCCCGCACGAGGCACTTACCGCTCGCAACAACAATATTCTCTTTGTGTGTGTATGTGTGTGTGTGTGTGTGTGTGTGTGTGTGTGTGTGTGTGTGTGTGTGTGTGTGTGTGTGTGTGTGTGTGTGTGTGGGTGGGAGGGTGGGTGGGTGGGTGGGTGGGTGTGTGTGTGTGTGTGTGTGTGTGTGTGTGTGTGTGTGTGTGTGTGTGTGTGTGTGTGTGTGTGTTAGAGGTATACTAGTTTATATTAAACTTTCTAGTGACTTCGTTGCGATGCTCTCTTACAGGGATACCTCTGCGGATTCAAGGATATGTGTGGTACCTCCAGTGGAACCACGTGGAAAGGACATTGGACGGATCTATGTTGTGTATTATTGTGTGCTCATTTACTGTCAAACGCATAGAACTGTTTGTATAGTATTATCAAAATTTGTGACTGTTTAATTATAACATCTTGTCCGTTATTTTAAATTAGAATGGACTGACACACTGGTGACACAAACAGCAGGGATGACAACGTATGGTTCAATCTAGACGCTGGTCTTTGTACTTTCCGGAGAGACGCGATACTAGATCCACAACCCCGAGAACTGAAGCTAACCAGCGCTCCTGCCCTTCATGCACATGTGGTGCGGTGGAGCAAAGCGTCAGGCTGGATCAGCGCATACCCCTGCAAGCGCCAAGATTCAAGATGTGTCTTGAGCTTTTAACAAATGCACTATGTCTAAGTAGATCACTACGAGAAAATTACGCCATTTAGATGCATTTTAAACGAACTTTAGGATGTGTTAAAGTAAAGCTAACTATGATCTGTAATGTAGACGCCGCTTAGCTGATTATGACGCCATATGATGTCAAATCATCGATGGATACTTTGGAAAGGATCTCACATACTGTTATAAAACCTATACAGTCCAAGCTTAACTCATCTCTAAAATGCGTCTCAATTTCCTTCCCACAAAGGAAGATCAGAGAGCATTGTGAAATGAAGCAGACATTTTCAACAGTCAACAGTTTGAATCATCGAAAATCTATCATATGTGAGTAGAAGCGCGATGGGATATGCGTTGACTTGATTGGATAATACAGGGATGATGCCATCTAATTTGCATATTAGGCCACGCCAGCTTGAACATATATGGGCATGTGATGTGACCAAAACGTATCAACGTTTTATTTTTTTAATGGGCCACTCCGCATTCCCATATATGGTCATGTGGGCGTGGCCTAAGGTGTAAATGGGATGACGCCATCACTGTATTATCCACTATTCTGTTGCCACCTTTTCATTATGTAGATCCTTTGATGTGCACCGTTCATTGACAGGCGTGGCCAACTCGGGGGTGTGGGGTGGGGTGTGTGGGGTGGGGGTTGGGGCAAGTGATGCCTCGTGGCCAATCAGAAACGATGCCTATACAGTCACCACAGTCATCCATCCATATACTCGGCAAAGCCACCCATACACTGAACTTTTTCAAATCTAGCTCTATTGACAGCAGATGTATTTGACGCTTGACCGGCCTAAAGACCCATGAACGCATTAAAGGGGCGTGTTTTTAATATGTATATGAGCTGACGTCATCTGCAAAGCCGCCAATACAGTTTTCAACATTGGGAAATGTAGATCTATTGCCAGAAGCTGGGGTTGACTATTGATAGGAATAATGACCTGTGAAAGGGGTATCGCCTGATATACTAATGAACTGACTTCATCTGCAAAGCCGGTCATACAGCCACAAACTTTTTTTAATGTAGATTTATACTGACGTCATCTGCAAAGCTGCTTATACAGTCGCCAATCTTTTGGGAAATAGCTCTATTTGACAACAGATGGTTTTGGCAGGTACAAGGATCCACGAAAGGGGTGTACCCTAATAAGTTAATGAGATGACGCCATTTACTTAGCCGCCCATATAGTCGCCAACATTTTTGAAATGTAGATCTATGCTGACATCATCTGCAAAGCCGCCTATGCAGTTGCCAGCTTTGGGCAGTAACACTTTTCAACAACAGATGCGTTTGCTAGATGTAATGACCCATGACAGGTGCATGGTCTAATATGCTAATGAGATGACGTAATCTGCCCATATAGTCGCCAACTTTTTAGAATGTAGATCTATGCTGACAGCATCTGCAAAGCCGCCCATACAATCACCATCTTTTTGCTATGTAGATCTATTGAATGCAGCTGGGCTTGAATGTTGACAGGTGTAATGACCTATGAAAGCGTTAAATGGGCATGGTCTAATGTGTTAATGAGATGTCGCCATCGGCAAAGCCACCCATACCGTCGCCAACCTTTTAGAATGTTGCTGTATTTGACTGAAAAGCTGCCTAGTAGTTACATATTAGCAGTTCAAGAACATGGTGGATTGAAAGTAAAACAGGGCAGATCACACCTAAATTAGGATGGTTTCCAGAGGCGGCCCCAACCCCCTCGGGACCACCCACCCTCCCCCCCCCACCCACAGCATTATGCAGAAATCGTTATAATCTAGGGAGTGGTGGTATATCGGTGGTAACACTGTTTTATAAATACTTGTTTATGCTGGTTCGGTTACGTGAGGTAGACAAGCTGCGCCAACTTAAGGCTAGTCTTTCCTGATTGGCTACGATGGGTCACATGACCCTTCCTGATGGCCACACCCCTAACACATTCATGGCTTACATCTGCCATTCAACGGTACAAATCACAAGAATCTTAATGCCGAAAAGGTGGCAACAGGATAGGCGTCGATCTGAGTGGATAATGCAGTGATGATGCCATCTCATTTGCATATTGTTCCACGTTCACATGACACTATATTGCCATGAGGTGTGACCCATTCAAAAATTGAGAAATTGATGGCACACACGCTGTCTATATATGGCTTTGGCGTGGCCTAATATCCAAATAAGTTCACCACCGTATTATCCAATCAGATCGACGCCTACCCAGTCACCCTTCTACTTATGTGGTGTGGAATGCGAACAAATGAATGTAATTGTCATTTAATTATATATGTTATTCATATACATAATTTCCATGAAAAAATGTTCAACATCTTAGCTGTAGGAAAGAAATCTTTGCAAATAAGGTTGGTGGCGTGACTGATATGATTGTGGTATTTTATCTACTGTGTTGGGAGCCTATCTGTTAAATTATAGTCTGCAACATGTTTCAATTTTTAAAGGTTAGGTAAATTAGAAGCTACAAAACAAGGTTCGTGCATTTGCTAGGAAATGCAAATTTTAATGAGTTTTATAAACCCGAACCTGAATAAGTTCGCCTCGCTCCACGTATTCGCGGATACACTTTTCATTCCAGTATGCCTTAAATGGATTCTGAAAAGCAAACACAATGATTGTTCTCTATCATAGATTTTCACCGAAAGCGCAGGTTAATGCATGATGTGTGGAAGCGTGTATTTGGTCTGCGGCTGATGGTTGAAAACATGTCACCCAATCACAGGCATCGATACAGCACACAATACTAATAGCACCGCATCAACTTTGTAAAATTTGCAGAAACCAGGAAGATCTCACCTCAATATGACTGTCCTAAGGACACACAGAGGTTTATCCCGACTGGCCTCCTATGTGGAGTATGTGTAAAAGTCAAATACATTCATCTGCAACAATACATCAGTTGGACAACTAAATTAATATACTGTCCAATTAACTCAGTATATCAACCGCTTTATGTGGGAGGATGTTGAACAACCACTTTGACTTATGCAGTATGGCTTTCCTTTGGTATTTGGAAACTTACTATAATATCTAGCTTGTCTTACGAGAGCATTTATCCTTTGGAGCTACCTAAAGTGTCCATAACATTATAAATATATGTATGATTACGTTATTCTGTGGCTGTAGTAGTAGTATTAGTAGTAGTAGTAGTAGTAGTAGTAGTAGTAGTAGTAGTAGTAGTAGTAGTAGTAGTAGTAGTAGTAGTAGTAGTAGTAGTAGTAGTAGTAGTAGTAGTAGTAGTAGTAGTAGAAACAGCCTACAGATGCAACCTGGCCTTCTTCGATTTTGACCACTGGCTTTGTTGTCAGCCACATTTTTTAGCTTCCTCAGGTCCAGTATTGATTTGACCTTACCGAATCCTGCTTTCTTGAGGTCACCTCATTTATGCAATGACGTCCTCTCCTGACTTTGTATTTGCTGACTCCCAGTAGGACGAATTCCTAGGCTATCTGTGATGCTGTGGCCCCTGACATCCTTATCACATGGCCAAACATGGATAATATTTGCTGGGCGACGTTTACGGACAGTGGCGATGTGTGTGTAGGTGTTTGCGGTGGCAGGCATCAAGTTTGTGTAGAGATGCCTTTGGAGCTGCCCAGCTGTTACAGTTATACAGTATCAAGGATACGCAGGTTGCATTGTATAAACGTAGTCCTTTTGTTAAGGACATCTTTGATCTACGAATCCATAGCTTCCAGAATGACTGGAAGGCTATGTTCCCCATGACACAGAGTGTAGCAATGTCAGCAGTACTACACAGCAGTGCGCCCAGGATATTACCATTCCTACACGGTTCGCTGCCATGAAGTGGATCATGCTTTTCTTTAGTCTCATATGTGGGTGAACGCTGACTAAAATAACTAATATACCATTATAGTAGGAGTCACATGTACCTCCATATTTCAGAAAATATGCACTGCTTTGCCTGACGCATCCTCAGTTAATAACAAAACAGTTTTTGCTCAGTAGCATGCCAAAAACAGAAAACTGATCACCTATATGGGTCGTAATCACCCTAATGTGATTATTCAATTGATTACTTATGAGATTTTCTCCCTTCCACCATAATTCAAAGGAAAATTTCCAAATCTACGGGACATCGTCGAAAACCAATTTGGAATATATCAGTTTGTTTAATAAAAATATTTATGTACTAGTTCATTCAGCTGGGATAACCTGATCTAGAACCAATTTCTTAGTATCGCCGATGCTCAGGATACTGCCGCTTCCAGTATCTGACTTGCCTACTATTTATTCGAATAGCAAAATATGTTAGCCTTGACAAAAGTGACGGAATTGATAAAGATGAAATCAGAATTCCAGTTTTGTGCATCTTCAAATTAGCCGTTTCTCACTGATTTCTTAGTGTATGCGAATCTTTATATGTGCGAGGCGGATTTACAATTTCAGCTATATCAGATTAAACATAAAAATAGTTTTGGCATACACACTAAGTAAGTTTATGCCAACATAATATATGTTAAAGTGATGCGTACATCTATAAAGCCAGTGAATGAATCGTGTGGCAATTACTAAAACAATAAGAAACACAACAGGTCTCAGGATTCGATACCTGGCTGCGTATTTTATTATTTTATTATTCGTAACATATTTTGGTAATCGTAATGTATTTTGCCAATCATAATGTATATTTTAAACATAATATATTTGTCCAGTCTTGTTCTTTAACATTACCGGCTGGTCTCTCTGCGATCCTCTCCATAGCCCTTTAAAACGATTCGCCATTGGATATCTTCTGGCAAAGATATTTAGCAATGTAGCAACGATCCAGCCTGAAATGAAAGAAAACATGTTTGATTATATTTGAATAGATCAATAAAACAAGCATAACATTGTTGATGTCACACCCCAATCCAGATTGTCAGATATGTAGTCATGGTGACATCTCGGCTCATGTGTTATTTTAACATGTACTGGTGTTTTACTAGTACATGCCAAAATACTGTGCCACACTTTCTTAGTCCGTGATTGCAGAGCAATTTCAGACGTAGCAACAAGTACCTGATACACTGGTCTCGATTGCCAGACACAATGTCTCGAGCAGGAGCAACTCTGATTCTATACAGAATGCAGTAGCAACAGCACCCCTAAACAATCACACACATGGTGATAATGTAACCTTTGCTGAACTGGTGAAGAAACAAGTGGATATCGCATTGAACAGAATGAGTAATAAAAAGAGCCCATCGGGACTCGGTGGATTAATGGACCATTCCAGTTTTAGCTAGGCTCCGCCCATTCCTGGTTAAGCTAGGATATAGCTAGGGTTGCCATATCTGAGCTACTTGAAAAGAGGACAAGAGTGGGAAAGCTTTTTATTTTTTTCGGGACGCCACCATGGGCGGGACGGTGAATAGCAAGTTGAATGTGCGTCTGCCGTTGTTGACCGACTTAGATGTTGACTACAACTATCAAGCTCGCTGTGTATCCTCACCTGGAGGCCATCTACCACTTCAGCTTTTTATTATGTTCCGGCCGCCACCATACACACCACTGTGAATATCAAGTCGATTCTGGGTCCGGCGTTTTTGACCAACTTAGATATGGCTACAACCACCAGGCTCGCCGTGTATCCTCACCTCGGAGCCATCTACGACACCAGCTAATTATTTTTGGAAGGCCACAATGAGCACCAATGTGAACATCAAGTTGAATTTGCATCTGGCATTTTTGACGTACTTAGACGTTGACTACTAGCACCAACCTCGCTGTGTATCCTCACCTGGAGGTCAGCTACCACTCCAGCTTTTCATTTCTTTTTCGGCGCCCCACCAGGGGAGTCTGCGTCTGGCGTTTTTTACCTACTTAGACCCGGGTTGGCTACAACCACCAAGCTCGCTGTGTATAGTTACCTGGTGGCCATATACCACTTCAGCTTTTTATTTTTCTCGGGCCGCCACCATGGCCGCCACCGTGAATAGCAAGCCAAATCTGCTCTGGCGTTTCTTACCTACTTAGAGGTTGATTACAACCACCAAACTCGTGGTGTATACTCACCTGGTGGCTCTCTACCACTTCAGCTATTTAGACCTTTCTGGACGCCAACATGATGGGCGTCAATGTGAATATCAAGCCGAATCTGTGTGTGGCGTGTTTGACACACTTAGAGGTCAACTACGACCAGCTAACTCGCTGAGTATAGTCAACTAGTGTACCTCTACCAGTCCAGCTAGTTAGTCACCATGGGCGCCACTATGAATATCAAGTCGAATCTGTGTCTCTCGTTGTTGGCCTATGTAGAGGTGGAATACAACCAACAACCTCGCTGTGTATACTCACCTGGTGGCCTTCTAGCACTTCAGCTTTTTTTCAGGAGATAGCCATGGGCGCCACTTGGAATATCAAGCCGAAAATGTATCTGTAACTTAGAGGTCAACTATGACTACTAATCTCGCTGTGTTTAGTCAACTAGTAGCCCCCTACCAGTCCCCCTAGTTATTGTTCGGAGGCCGCCATGGGCGCCACATGGAATATCAAGCCGAATCTGCGTCTGAAGCTTTTTTACTTACTTATAGGTTGACTGCAACCAGCAAGCTCACTGTGTATATTCAACTTGTGGCCATCTACCACATCAGATTTTTATTAGTTTCGGGGCGCCACCATGGGCGCCACTGTGAATCGCAAGCCGAGTATGCGTCTGGCGTTTTTTAGCTACTTAGACCCAAGTTGACAACAACCACCAAACTCTCTCTGTATACTCACCTGGTGGCCCTCTACCACTTAAGCTATTTATTTATTTCAGGGCGCCACCGTGGACGCCACTGTGAATTTCAAGCTGACTGTGTCTGCCATTTTACCTACTTAGAGATTGACTACAATCACCAAACTCGCTGTGTATACTCACCTGGTGGCCATCTACCACTTGAGCTTTTAATTTTTTTTCCGGGACGCCACCATGGGCGCCACTGTGAATATCAAGTTGAATCTGCGTCTGGCGCTTTTGACTTAGTTAGATGTTGACTACAATCACCAAACTCACTCACCTGGCGACTATCTACACTTCCGCTTTTTATTATTTGCGGAACACCGCCATGTGCGCTGTTGTGAATATCACACCGAATCTGTGTCTGACGTTTTTTACCAACTTACAGGTTGATAACAACCAGTAATCTCGGTGTGTATACTCACCTCGTGTCCATCTACGACACCTGGTAATTATTTTTTGTCAGGGCATCAGAGGCGCCAATGTGAACATCAAGTCGAATCTGCGTCTGCACTTTTTGAAATACTTAGAGGTTGACTACACCAACCAAACTCACTGTGTATCCTTACCCCGTGGCCATTTACCAGTCTTTATTCTATTCGGACCGCCACCAGGTGCATCACAGTGAATCTCAAGCCGAATATGCCTCTGGCGTTTTGACCAACTTAGATGTCAACCACGACCACCAAACTCGCTGTGTATAGTCAACTAGTGTCCATCGACCAGTCCAGCTAGTTATCTTTCGGGAGGCCGCCATGGGCACCACTGGGAATATCAAGTCGAATCCGCGTCTGACGTTTTTACCGACTCAGAGATTGACTACATCCACCAACCTCGCGGTGTATACACACCTGGTGAAACTCTACCGCTTCAGTTATTTGGGTTTTTTCGGGACGCCACCAAAGGCGCCACTGAATTTCAAGGCGAATCTGCGGTTGGCATTTTACCTACTTAAAGGTCAACTACCACCAACAAAATCGCTGTGTATAGTCAGCTAGGGTCCAGCTAGTTATCTTTTTCGCGACCCCACTATGGGCGCCACTGTGAATATCAACCCGAATCTGCGTCTGCCGTGCTTTACCTGCTCGGAGATTGACTACAACCACCAACCTCGCTGTGTATACTCACCTGGTTGGCATTTACCCCATCAGCTCTTTATTATTTTCGGAACGACACCATGAGCGCCAATGTGAACATCAAGCCGAATCTGTGGCTGGCGTGTTTTACATATTTAGAGGTTGACTACAGCCACCAGACCCACTGTGTATACTCACCTGGGATCCTCCTCCACTTAAGCTATTTATGTGTCTCGGTACGCCCTCGTGGACGCCACTGTGAATATCAAATTGAATCTGCGTCTGGCGTTTTTGACTGACTTAGATGTTGACTACAACTAAACTCGCTGATTATCAAGCCGAATCTGCGTCTTGCATTTTTAACCTACTTAGAGGTTGACTACAACCACCCAAATCGCTGTGTATACACACACCAGGTGGCTCGCTACCAGTTCAGGTACTGAATTTATTCGGAGCGCCATCATGGGCGGCACAGTGAATCTCAAGCCGAATCTGCGTCTGACGTTTTTGACCTACTTAGCGGTCAACTACCACCATCAAACTCGCTATGTATAGTCAACTAGTGTCCCTTTACCAGTCCACCTAGTTATTTTTCTTGGGCCGCCACCATGGGCGCCACTGTGAATATCAAGGCGAATCTGCGTATAGTGTTTGTGACCGACTTAGCGGTTGATTACAACCACCAAGCTCGCTGTCTATACTCACCTGGTGGCTCTCTACCACTTCAGCTATTTATTTTTCTCGGCCCGCCGCAAGGGGCCCCACTGTGAATATCAACCCGAATCTGTGTCTTGCGTTTTACTTACTCAGAGATTGACTACAACCACCAACATCGCTGTGTATACTCACCTGCTTGCCTTTTACCACATCAGCTTTTTATTATTTTGGGGACGCCACCATGAGCGCCAATGTGAGCATCAAGTTGAATCTGTGTCTGCCATGTTTTACCTGCTTAGAGGTTGACGACAACCACCAAACTCGCTGTGTATCTCACGTTTTTACCTACTTAGAGATTGACTACAACCACCAATCTCGCTGTGTATACTCATCTGGTTGCCATTTACCTGATCAGCTTCTTATTATTTTCGGGACGCCACCATGAGCGCCAATGTGAACATCAAGCCGAATCTGCGTCTGGCGTGTTCTACATACTTAGAGGTTGACTACAACAACCAGACCCGCCGTGTATACTCACCTGGGAGCCTCCTCCACTTAAGCTATTTATTTATCTCGGGACGCCCCCATGGATGGCACTGTGAATATCAAGTTGAATCTGCGTCTGGAGTTTTTGACTGACTTAGATGTTTACTACAACAACCAAACTCACTGTGTATATGCACCTGGCGACCATCTACCACTTCAGCTTTTTATTATTTGTGGGGCACCACGATGGGCGCTACTGTGAATTTCAAACAGAATCTGTGTCTGACATGTTTTACCAAATTAGAGGGTGATTACAACCACCAACCTCGGTGTGTATATTCACATCGTGGCCATCTACGATACCAGCTAATTATCCTTTTCGGGACGCCACCATGGCCCCACTGTGAATATCAAGCCGAATCTGTGTATTGCCCTTTACCTACTCAGATATTGACTACAACCACCAACCTAGGTGTGTACACTCACCTCGTGGCCATCTACGACACCAGCTATTTATCCTTTTCGGAATGCCACCATAGGCGTCACTGAATCTCAAGCCGAATCCGCGTCTGGCATTTTTACCTACTTACAGGCGAACCACCACCACCAAACTCGCTCTGTATAGTCAGCTAGTGTCCCTCTACCAGTCCAGCTAGGTATCTTTTTCGTGACTTCACAATGGGTGCCAGTGTGAATATCAAGTCGAATCTGTCTGGCGGCTTTGACCTACTTAGAGGTGGACTTCACCCACCAAACTCGCGGTGTATACTCATCGGGTGGCCCTCTACCACTCCAAAAAATTATTTTCTTCAGGAAGTCCCCATGGGTACCACTGAATATCAAGCCGAATCTGCATCTTGCGTTTTAACCTACTTAGAGGTTGACTACAACCGCCCAAATCGCTGTGTATACACACCTCGTGGCGCTCTACCATTTCCGCTATTTAATTTATTCGGAGCGTCACCAGGGGTGGCACAGTGAATCTCAAGCCGAATCTGCGTGTGACGTTTTTGACATAATTAGAGGTCAACTATTACCATCAAGCTCACTGTGTATAATCAACTAGTGTCCCTCTACCAGTCCACATAGTTATTTTTCTCGGACGGCCACCATGGGCGCCACTGTGAATATCAAGTCGAATCTGCGTATAGTGTTTGTAACCGACGTAGAGGTTGATTACAGCCACCAAACTCGCTGTGTATACTCACCTGGTGGCTCTCTACCACTTCAGCTATTTATTTTTCTCGGCCTGTCGCAATGGGCCCCACTGTGAATATCAACCCGAATCTGTGTCTTGCGTTTTACCTACTCAGAGATTGACTACAACCACCAACATCGCTGTGTATACTCACCTACTTGCCATTTACCACATCAGCTTTTTATTATTTTGGGGACGCCACCATGAGCGCCAATGTGAGCATCAAGCCGAATCTGTGTCTGCCATGTTTTACCTGCTTAGAGGTTGATGACAACCACCAAACTCGCTGTGTATCTCACGTTTTTACCTACCTAGAGATTGACAACCACCAATCTCGCTGTGTATACTCATCTGGTTGCCATTTACCAGATCAGCTTTTTATTATTTTCGGGACGCCACCATGAGCGCCAATGTGAACATCAAGCCGAATCTGTATTGCGTTTTACCTACTCAGATATTGACTACAACTACCAACTTCGGTGTGTATACTCACCTCGTGGCCATCTACGACACCAGCTATTTATCCTTTTCGGAACGCCACCATAAGCGTCACTGAATATCAAGCCGAATCTGCGTCTGGCATTTTACCTACTTACAGGTGAACTACCACCACCAAACTCGCTGTATATAGTCAGCTAGTGTCCCTCTACCAGTCCAGCTAGGTATCTTTTTCGTGACTTCACAATGGGCGCCAGTGTGAATATCAAGTCGAATCTGTCTGGCGGCTTTGACCTACTTAGAGGTGGACTTCACCCACCAAACTCGCGGTGTATACTCATCAGGTGGCCCTCTACCACTCCAAAAAATTATTTTCTTCAGGAAGTCCCCATGGGCACCACTGAATATCAAGCCGAATCTGCGTCTTGCGTTTTTAACCTACTTAGAGGTTGATTACAACCACCCAAATCGCTGTGTATACACAACTCGTGGCGCTCTACCATTTCAGCTATTTAATTTATTCGGAGCACCACCAGGGGCGGCACAGTGAATCTCAAGCCGAATCTGCGTCTGACGATTTTTTACCTACTTAGAGGTCAACTATTACCATCAAGCTCACTGTGTATAATCAACTAGTGTCACTCTACCAGTCCACTTAGTTATTTTTCTCGTACGGCCACCATGGGCGCCACTTTGAATATCTAGTCGAATCTGCGTATGGTGTTTGTGACCGACGTAGAGGTTGATTACAACCACCAAACTCGCTGTGTATACTCACCTGCTGGCTCTCTACCACTTCAGCTATTTATTGTTCTCGGCCCGCCACCATGGGCCCCGTTGTGAATATCAAGCCGAATCTGTGTATTGCGTTTTCCCTAATCAGATATTGACTACAACCACCACCTCGCTGTGTATACTCACCTGCTGGCCATTTACCACATCAGCTTTTTTATTATTTTCTGGACGCCACCATGAGCGCCAATGTGAACATCAAGCCGAATCTGCGTCTGGCGAGTATTACCTAGTTAGAGGTTGAGTACAACCACCAGGCCCGCTGTGTATCTCACGTTTTTACTTACTCTGAGATTGACTATAACCACCAATCTCGCTGTGTATACTCACCTGGTTGCCATTTACCACATAAGCTTTTTATTATTTTCTGGACGCCACCATGAGCGCCAATGTGAACATCAAGCCGAATCTGTGTCTGGCGTGTTTTACCTACTCAGAGCTTGACTACAACCAACAGACTCGCTGTGTATACTCACCTGGGAGCCTCCTCCAGCTAAGCTATTTATTTATCCCGGGACGCCCCCGTGGACGCCACTGTGAATATCAAGTTGAATCAGCGTCTGGCGTTTTTGACTGACTTAGATGTTGACTACAACAACCAGAAACGCTGTGTATACTCACCTGGCGTCCATCCACCACATCCGCTTCTTCTGCTAGGAGCTCCTCCTTAAAGCGGGCTGCACCACTGGCACCGGACCAACGGCGCACTGTCTCCTTACCACAGGGCATCTCTTTGGCCATCGTTGACAGGTACAGAGCATTCGCGTCGTAGACAAGTAGATGTTGGCAGACACGCTCACTCTGGCGGACGCGTGTTACACCTGCCTCATGGTATCTGGGGAACACGATGCTGGGCCCTCCAACAACCGCGTCCTTCAGCATCTCGTAGGCCTCCTTGCCCAGAGAGTAGAGGCTAACATCCGGCATGTGATAAGCGGTTCCACGTAGGCGGTACTGCAGTGACACACCTGGGAGAGACACCGCGTCTTTGAGGATGTCTATTTCTCGTTCTGTGTAGAACTCCCGCATCCGCTCTAGGGCTTTGATGAATGGACTGACGTCCAGGTTGTTGTAGTATCGCAGCCAGTCGGCGAATGTCCGCATTCCGTGCTCGCTGAATGTCTGGTTACATTGTTCCCACTCTGTTCGCGTCAAGAGGTAGCCACCCTTGAGCTTAGATGTCTATGCTGAGTAGTCAGGAAGCCCTGGATAGTTGAGCTTCTCATGTGTATCAAGCCATCCATATGGGAGCCAGCTCATTTACTGTGTACACCCGTAAGCTTTGACCCATACCTCGTACGAGACTCCTGGGCCGAGGTAGTTCAGCACATCATGAAACCGTAGCTCAGGTGTTATGAGGAACATGGTCTGACTAGCCTTCTTGGCGACTTTCACTGTACCTGTACTGTCAGTCAGCTCATCGACAAAGTACTTCTTGATGAGGTTCAGGTCATACCGCCCAGAGTTTAACCACAGTACAGGCACTTGGTCACACCACTCGTTGATCAGTCGCTGCTGTCGCTTTGGGAGCTTGTCCATGTCTGTCGGTATGTACTGTGCCCTAACCCTTGTCCGGATTAGAGATGCTCGCCATTGGATCACCAGCATGAACTTTCTGATCAGTTCTTTGGCGTCAGGATTGCAGAGGTGAGTGGGCTCACTCATGGCGCCCTCTAACGAGCAGCCAACTGACACATAGATAGGTATGTGAGTACTCTCGATCGTGAGAGTCTCCGTAGGATGAGTCTTGATACCATCTAGGAGTGCTTCGAAGTCGTAAACTATGAAGTGTGGGTATGGGACTGTCCGAACTCGTTTAGGGACGCGTGAACAGCGTTTTATACAGCACTCCCACTGTACCACAAGCATGCATTCAGACACTCTCAGCTTCTCCTCCCTCAAGACTGTCTCGCGGTATCTTTGTTCGGCATCCTCACCTCGCTGGTATTGTGGACACCCGTGCCAGTGACAGCCATGGAACTGGTAAACGGTGTTGATGGTCGGATCATAACCATCTACGGGAGCACCCGCGATCCAACGCTCACCACCGTGCCCACACTCTACATGGTGTATGTGTACGCCTCTGTTTCTCGACTCATGCTCGACCCAACGAGTAGCCGCTGGACTGGATGGTTGGGGTGGATAGAAGGCTCATACGCAGACTGTGGCGCCTCAACCTTCTCGCCAGGACACACGATTTTTGTTTTGCCACATGTGGCGTTGAAGACTGCATGCCTGTGTAAACATCTGCTGACAGTGACTACAGACTAGTGTATGTGCCAGCTTGGAGATGTTCCTGATATAGACGGTGTGGTGGTCCCACACTCCGATGGCCATGGTGTTACGGTAGTGAGCCGCTTGCCTGATCAAGTGCCAGGTGCCCTCTTCGGTTGGTTCATACACGCGAATCCCGATCTTGGCAAAGAACTCTACCTTATCCAGCTGATCCAGCGAGGTCTTGCGGACATTAGGTACTGTCTTGCCATAGAACTGTGTGGAAAGCTCTGGTGCAGGAGCTGTACTTCTATCAGCTCTCGTTCCTCGGTGGACTGCTAGACATCTCCAGAGACACATGTTGTCCATGTAGGTGTCGAGGGCAGTCATACTCTTATTCTGTCGTAGCCAGTCTGGGAGGGGGCCTGTCCCAAGCAGAGGTTGGCCGTCAATGACAGCCCTGACCTCAACGAGGTGGGCTTGCTCTCTTGCTGCCACCCAGTCCCGAGCTGCTCCTATCGCGTTCAGCCACGGGCTCCCTGAAGCATTCTTGTGGAAGAGCATCATCCTACCGTCTTCGATGTGACGGATGCGATAGGTATGGGTGTAGCGGAGGTAGAAGGCATTCTGGACAGTCTGCTGGATCTTTTGCATGATCTGGCCTGTGAGGTCTCCTTCTAGACCTCTGAAGAATGTCTAGCGTACTGACCTACGTCCTCTATATCCTCTGTCTCCCTTTCGCCGAGACGCTGGTCGAGAATGTGTTCGCCTTCTCGCCTCATGCTACGGGCTAAGGGTTCAGACCTCGGCCCCCCTCATCACTCGGTTAGTGATCCTGCATAGGAGAGGTAAGCGCTCCAGTGGATGGTCCGCCCTCTGCCTCGCTACAGTCTTGGCTCGCATGCTAGCAGTCACCTCGTCGTCCAACTGACGAAGCTCACGTATCCACTGCGCTTTCTTGTGGGGATTCCAAGGATCATCTTTGGTATGCGCTGAAAACCTTCCCATCTTCATTGCTCGGGAGAGTCGCTTCTGCCACTCCTCGGCACGGACCTGTCCGATCATCTGGAGCAGGTCGGCTTTCTTGGCCTTAGAGTATCTTCTAAGGCCGAATTGCTTTGCAACAGCGTGAAGCTGTGCAACAGTAATCATGGTGTATGTCCCTGTGGATGACTGTCTCTAAATGGACGTTCAGACCTATTATGTGTGGTGATCACAAGGCGATCAGTACCTGTGGGGTGGACCGTCGTGTCGGTGTGATGTGGATGCTTGTCTCTAAAGGGGCGTTCATACCCTATTATGTGTGGGGATCACAAGGCGATCAGTACCTGTGGGTGGCCTGTCGTGTCATGTGATACCGACGGAGGCTATGTATGAGAGAGTGTATGCTTATATTGTACCAAGAAATCACTTTATTCTCGTCGTTCTTGGTACCAATCAGGAATTTCAAAACTGTTTACCATTTTAAAATCGGACCAGAAATGACCGCGTTGTCCACAAGTGCTAATAGCGAGATTTGAGCCTGTGATTTTAAGTTTGCTAATAAACATAAGGATCCAACGCATTAACTACCTCGGTCATGTATTAATATGCAAAGCTTATAAGTTATGTGTTCTCATTGCTGCGCTACATGTGTGAGATGCAGTCGACGTTTAGGAGCTGATACGTGGGAGTAGCGCGCATTGAGAGGTTGGTGGCCGAGGATCACTGGATTATTTCTTGTTTCGAAACGAGAATTTCAAAACTGTTCACCATTTTAAAATCGGACCAGAAATGGCCGAGTTATCCACAAATGCTAATAGTGAGATTTTAACCTGTGATTTTTAGTTTGCCAATAAACACAAAACGTGGATCTAACGCGTTAACTATCTCGGCCATGTATTAGTATCATTGCTGCGCTACATGTGTGAGATGTGGTCGATGTTCAGGAGCTGATACGTGGGAGTAGTGCGCGCGTTGAGAGGTTGGCGAGGGATCACTACATTAGTTCTTGTTTCCACTCTTGTTCCAACTCGATAGCAGCATCCACATCAAAACTGCAAACCGTTTCTAAATAATTCATATACTTGAAGAGTTTGTCCATCGCTATCACAGTCATAGGATAACGCGTAAGGCATGTTAGTGGAAATGACGAGCGGAATGTTGGGATCCCTGAGCTTCTCCTCCATTTCTCAAGATTTCGATCTGCATAGTTGCCCATATCACACAATGGCCTGGGTACTTTTTCTCGTCGCGCCGCACAGCCTACATCATGCATGCATGACCATAACTCCTCAGGCCAGCCCATTGTGTGTAATATTATTTGTAGATGAGCGTTTACTCGTAGTTGAGTGTTTAAACGTAATGTTGTGCGTGTATGATCGCCGGTATACCAACCAAGAGAAATACTTAAATCACATAAAAATACAGGAAATTTGATATAATTCAATAATTAATAGCTGCAAAGCACGAGTGGCTATAACAGCAAAGCGAGAGAAAACAGAGAGGCCCAAGAGGAAAAAATATGTTCCAGAGAAACAGAAACACTAAACCTGGATACAAGAAACATGAAGAACAGATGAAAAACGAGTTACCTTCCTTGCATACAGATAATCATCGAGATAACACGTATCAGCGATTTCACAATATTGCGCAGAACCAGAAAGACTAAATATGCAAATTTATTTACAATTTGATAAATAGACTGTTGAATATTTTGACAGCTATAGCGGTAACATATTCCAGGGTTAGAATTTCGGACAAATCACGCCATAGTTTTGCGAGATATAGCCATGAACAAACTGACAGATTAACTCACAAACAATATGCAAGTCCCTCTCCACTATAGGGCAATGAGATAGCGGGCATAGTTAAAATATGCCCCTTTTGAACTGCTTCAAAAAAGTTTGAATCAAATTTGCAAAAATCATAAATTGAGCATTTTTAATCAAGCATTTTAATCAAGCACTGCAGCAACACCGCTTATAATGATTTGGAACAATTAACGAGTATTAATGTTTAGGTTCTTGAAAAATGGCATTGCAACGATAATTGTTGATTACCGTTTTCACAACTCACGCTCAGAGATAAGATTACTAACGGGCTAGATTTTAGTAGTGGTGCGGTGGGTCGATCGATAGAGTTGTGGAATTGCATAGCGTTCCCAGGCTACAGACTGGGTTCAAATCTCGCTCAAAAAGACCTCGCTAGAACTTACCTGAAATTTAGAAACTAGGTAAGACACTAGGGCCGGGGTAATATGACCAGGATAGATAAAGACCCACCGCAGCACTCCCCGGTGTGGGGTTAAAACACCATAGACACACACGCACCAGCCGGCTGGAATATCAACAGGGTGGGGTAGAAGATAGGTAGGATAGGTGCAAAAATGCAAAAATGTCCCACAGATAGAAAAACCTCCTCAGGATACTGGTCAGAATAGAGAGAGAGCGAGAGGCCGGCCACTGGCCGGTATCCTGAGGAGGTTCTCCCGGACATGTGGGCACAGGAGTTTTATACACATGTCTCAAATTCCTATGCCCCAGGGATTGAGAGGGCGGTGGGGGCCGCGGATCGCCGAACGGCGGCCAGGTGGTGGTATCATTTTACTACCGACACTACTACTGCATAGTTTATTAACCTTTAGCACTTAACACTTTTGGCAACTATTGTAGATCACCAAAATACCTATTTTTGAAAGTTTAACACTGGAATGACTGGCTCTAAACAGTGTCAGACATGCCAGTGGTAAATTTCCAAAGATATGTATTCTGTGATCTACAGTGGTGGCTAAAATTGATTTATTGAAATGGCCATTGTATATTTAACTAATAACATTTGAACTGCATGCCAATAAACAATAACTTAAAGCACTGTACTTGTTTGTTGTCTGATAAGCCAACCAACCTACATTGACAACCTTGTATGATTAACATTTCCAAAGACCACTACATTAGTAATTAGCAAAGACCACTGCATTAGTCTTTCTATAAAACCCTAACTTGACTTTGGACGAATTGAAGAAATACGAGTATCTGGGGCGAGTTTGCTCAAGGACGACTTGACCTACTTCGATATAATGCACGCGTATTTTTTATAATGTAACTGGAATGACTAAATATAGTGGGATTAAATGATGAAATGATATGTCCAATGTTCTGAGCTGTGAAAGGGTTAAGACGCCCAGACACGTTTGTATACGCTTGATCAGTTGTATTGGATTTCTTAAGTGTGAGTTCATCGAGAGGGCGATTCCGCTGTTATCCAATTCAATACTAACACGCCACACTGACGTTTAGCACAATACACAGAAACACGGCCGGTATTTTTGCAATTTGTAGGCCAAACAAGGCGACTAAAACATACAACAAATCATAGTCTTAAACAACGCAGTAAGTTCGTTTTTCTTGAACACAATACACTAGGTATATTTTTTAAAGTAAAAACATCCACAAATAAATATACACACACGATAATATAATCGATAATTAAGCACACGCAAAGTTACTAGTTTCCGTTACACTTTTTCACTGCATCCCTCGTGCGTCCTCGGGAACGCAGAGGGTTAATTTTTACGCGTCCCTCTGCCATTTTTATGCGTATATACGCGCAAAAGGACGCATAAGGGCAACTCTGGGCTGATATAGAGAGCAACCATCATGTATGCAGTCGCTGTAACATCATAGGAGATGAAATGCATTTCTTTTTTCACTGCGAGAAATGTATCCATGAAAGGAAAATATACAGACCAGAATTCTACTTAACCTATATTACCATAGAAAAAACGAATGGGTTATTTGCAATTTGCAACAAACCGATACCAAGCAGACTATGCAAATTTGTAAGACTTTCAAAGAAAAAGTAGCATGACGGAATATGACAAGATGATTTGACCTATGTATTTATAAAAATCAAATTAAAAATCTAACAATATATTTTTTTACGGTACATAAATTATGCAGGTGCGCGCGAAATGTATGTTGCAGAAATGACAGAGCTCATTTTACACAATCATTTTTGCACTGTACTCCATACTCAAATCATCTAAGTATACTAATTATTCTAAGCGATGATGATGTTTATGATTTCAATAAAATAGTATTGGGATAAATTTGGTTGAAATATGTCAAGCAACTAAGGAGAAGCAGCGTTTAGACAATTTCTGGTAAATTTTACATAAAATCTCAGATTTTCAACCAACAAATTTATCAATCAAAAATCTGAAGAGAATTTCTAGAGCCTGCCACCATAGAATCCATTACTGAAATGTGGCTGAAATATGGCAAGCAGCTAAGAAGGAGTAGCAAATTTGACAATTTCCAGTACATTTTAAATACAATCTAAGATTTCACCCAAAGAAATTGATGAATCAAAATTCTGGATGGAAATTCTAGAGCGCATCAGCACATGATCCTTTCAGCCAAATTTGGTTGAAATCGCTCAGAATGGTAAGGAGAAGAAGCAATTTGACAATTTCCGTTACATTTTTCATAAAATCTAAGATTTTCACCCAAAATTTGATGAATTAAAATTCTGAATAGAAATTCTGGAGCCTATGTCCATAGGGTCCTATCAGACAAATTTTCTTGCAATCGGCCATGCGGTTAATGAGGAGTAATGTTTTAAAACCAAAAGTTGAGGGGCGGACGCCAGACGGACGGACCACGGACAGACGACCGACGGTCGCCGCGGCATAAGCTCACTTGGCACTTCGGGCCTGATGAGCTAATAATAATTAACATAATTATGTATTGTCACTACCGCCAAAATGTTCAAAAATGTATACCACATATGCCTTACTTTATGTCGCGCTTTTTCAGACGTTGAAACAATTTAAGCCGGTGTTTTCAGTCCTCGAATCAATAGTCATTTATCAAAACATTAAAAGCTCATGTCGGTAGATAGGCCCAGACTGATTACAAAACACGTATCGACTACACCTTTGTGAGTTGTGTCACTGTCATCCAGGCTTTGGTATTATGTACAAATTGTTTTCGCGGAATTGTGTGGTATCGCTACCAACTGAATAAACATCGTACTGCTCTGTATTGTGACATTTTATTTATGTCATATTTGCCGGTGTAATGTAATAATGTAATATTACTTCCCGTGTAATCGGCGAGCAGGAAGACAAAATGGCTAAATCACGAATATAGACGGAAAAAATGCGATAATTTACGATAGGCGTACGTTGATTTTACAGCGGCGCTTTGGCAGTTTAAAAGGCATATGGCATTTTTTTAAACACACTTAAACGATTTATGGACAGTAGATGTGTGGGGTGTGAATGTGGAGCTTTAAATAGCACAAACCGTATTCATATTACCTACGTGTTTACATTAGCACCAACTGTTCTATTCTGTCAGTAGGAGTCCTTTGCACACGGCAAAACTTTACAATATCGAATGCGCATCGATATTGTAAATCAACGTACGCCTATCGTAAATTATCGCATTTTTTTCCGTCTATATTCGTGATTTAGCCATTTTGTCTTCCTGCTCGCCGATTACACGCATGCGCGCGGCATAGAGGGAAATCCGTGTATCACGTGATACAAGGTGTGTTGCGACATACGCCATTTTGTTCTTTGTAACTTTCGTTTCGTTCCGCAACAACAACAACAAACAACAACACTCTGCAAGTTAATAAGGGATGTACCACCTGTAAGTATTATTAAAAGTAATTGGCAGCTACGACAACGTTGTTGTAAATGTTTCACAAATAAATAGCTACCAACAACAATTATGATGACAATCCCATCACGATTATAATTTCGTGGTACTCAAATCGCATCAAATCAAGTGGTGGTACTCGCACTACAGGTTTCGTACTGCCCATGGAAATTCATGGAATTTTAGATTTAAAATTCCAGACTTCGAAAGTTATGGAAAAACAGCATTTTCTGTCATGGAAAATTGTAATCGTGCTAAATAAGTCCAAAGGATATTTGGCATAAATTTCCACTGTCACCCCTACTCTATGCAATTAAAATTATGTCAACGGCTTATCAAAAAATCTTTGGTTTGCTTGTTGCAAGATGCAATATTCAGACATTTTGCAGCTATTAATTCTTGGAGGTCATGGAATTTGTTAATTTTGGTCATGAAAAGTCTTGGTCTACAAACCCTGGAACTAGTCATAGTATGACAATAGAGATACATTGCTAGCTATGCCCCGCCCATTTATAGCTATACTCTGCCCGCATTCTGCTCGTGTTGGGGGGGGGGGGGGTCGATTTATACACTTTGAACCTTGAATGATCAGAACCTAAGTTTCAAGGTCACTATTATACAAGTAAGCTGTTGAATATTTTGAAACTATTTTGACTGGGAGCTGTTGCTGCCTATTTAATTGGAATGGCTTTCTAATTGTATAATTATCAAAGGCAAACAATTTGTACATATCGAATAGTCCAGCGAGATTGTTCAATGCTGATGACTGACTAAATGATGTCATACGTATTATGATGTCAGCTTACATCTGATGCAATACTTGGAAATCTGATGTCAGATACTTGGAAAGAACTGTCAATAGGCCTTAGTCACCCACCAGAGCTACTTTATAGGGTGTAATATTTACTACATAGTTTTATTTTGTTTTGGATTTCCTTCAACTCCTTTGTAGCACACCAGGCTGTAGGAACATATTTTGACCTGGGTGCTAAGCTATGGGTAGGGCCAACACCTAGGGAGCCAGTATGGGGATACGCTTTGGGAGAGAATCACCTCCCACCCCGGGCCTGGCTATATCATTACCCTCACAAAAACTGGTAAGGATGGTTTATTACAGTTATTTAGCTTTACCGCGGTGAAAAGAGCAGCATAGGTAAATTACTTAGTAAAATGTTACAGACATTGAAAATATTATATTGTATTTATTGTGTTTAAACAAACCCATAGTCTACAACCCTTTATAGTCGATAGTAAACCCATGGGAAGGGGAAAATCAAGATATACAGTACCCCCCCCCCCCCCACAACCCCCACCGCTGGTCCTACACATATGTGACAGAATTCATAGATCCAATCTCAATATGGGATATCTTATCAAGTGTTTACTGTTTAGTTATTCAAATACCAACCCAGCTAAGTGTCTGCAGTGAGGTGAGCTTCCCATTTCTGACCCAACCAAATCAGTCAGTCTTCTGGAGAAGCCATGGATACGTTTTCTTATTGTCTGTGGCATCCCTCATTTGGCCTTGATTTAGCACAGTCATACATTTTGTAAATATCTGTCGCAATCACTCATTAGTTTTTTAGGTGTAAAGGTAAAAAAGCTAGGTTAAATGGGGACACTTATAAGTTATAAAGAACATTTTGCCAGAATGTAAGTCTGAATGAAGAAATTTGCCACATAACTGTACAATCATATTGTGAATACTAGAATTCCCTTGGTGTAACTGCAGTGAATTTGGAGTTACCTGTATAATAGACATCAGACATATGACAGTATACAGTGAAAACTGCCTATAAAGACCACCCAGGAGACCAGACAAAAGTGGACTTTATAAACATGTGGTCAAATGCAGTGGTTCTCATAAACTCTATATTATGGAGGTACCAGGAACTACACACCTAGAAATCTGGGCGCCCCAAATTTAAATCTTGGGTCCAACCTAGTCTGGTAATGTGTTTTTTCTCGTCCCTGCTAAAATTAGAGGACATGTACAGTGTATCATGGGCTCACAGCTATGAGTTATGGGGGTGGGGTGGGGGTAGGGGGAGGTTCCCGTACTAGATTTTATGGGTATTTTGTGGGAAAATCTACCAAACTAATTATTTAACAAGCGTACACAGATTTTCAGGAGTCTCACAGGACCCACTTTTGGAACAGAATAATTCTGACTTTTAATGGTCCCGCATGCGCCACTCATCCATCTGTGTGTATTTGTGCGGTAATTGATTGTACATGTAACGCCACTCCTCTGCGATATCTGAAACCGTTGGATAGAATTCACCCAAATTTGTTATGGGAATTACCGATATGATTGCTGAGTGTAAGACATTTACATTTGGCTCCGCCCACAGGCGGTAGGTGGGTGGTCAAAGCAGTAACTGTAGGGATTTGCGATGATGCAACATCGATCGTCCACGCTAGTTCTGTTTCCTATGGTAACTGGTGTCCATTTTGGAAACTATATTGCGTATCTGTTGCAACAGCTTCCATCACCAATCACCATTGTTTCTAAAATCATGTAAAACGTACATATATTTTTTGTCAAACTCATTGGACATCAGAATGATAATGAATGATAATGTACGTGGCAAATCTAGAAAAAGGCTAATCTGCCTTCGGATTGAATTTCCAATTTGCAAATGACCATATAATACTACTCTATACGGTTTTATGACACAAAATATTCTATTGAATACATGTACATGTATTGTGAAATCAATATGACTGCAAACTATTAGGGGAATTTCTATGGCAACCCTTTCAACAACAAATCCCTCAACAATGTCCTCCAGTCAAATTATTTTCATATTATTCAACAGATTAGTTCCAAAAAGCCCTGAAAGTAAGTTTAAAAGGTTTCATTGATGAAAGACTATTATTCACTCTAGTCAAGACAAACTCATTTATTAATTATGTACAATGTATCAACAACAGTTTGTCAATTTTAACCCCAATATGGCATGATCTACACAAATACAGCCCAGTCTGGTTTAAATTGGCCAAGCAGTTAATGAGGAGTAGACTTAACTGATTTCGCAAAACTTCTGGAAAATCCAAGATGGCCACCAGAAAAATTGACAAATCAAAATTATGTATACAAGTTCTGAAGCATACCACCCTAGGGTCCTTCCAGCAAAGTTTTCTTGAAAGCAGTCAAGCGGTTAATGAAGAGTAGCCTTTTAACTGATTTCCAAAAAATTTAGGAAAATCTGAAGATGGCCGTTGGAAAAATTTACCAATTACAAGTCTGTATTTAAGCTCTAAACCCTGCCAGCCCAGTATCCTTGCAGCCAAGTCTGCTTGAAATTGCCCAAACAGTTAATGAGAAGTTAAAAGATTTCCCATTTTCCGGAAAATTCAAGATGGCCACCGAAAAAATAGACCAATCAAAATTCTGTATAGCATTCCACTTTAGGGTATTCCCAACCAAGTTTGCTTGAAATCAGTAAAGTGGTTAATAAGTAGTAGGCTTTTAACTGTTTTCCAGAAATTTTTGGAAAATCCAAGATGGCCGCCGGAAATATTGACCAATCAAAATTCTCGTTAGAAGTGTCGAAGCCTACCAGTATAGAATTAATCCACTCAAATTCCGTTGAAGTCGTGCCATTTATATTGTAGTAGCGTTTTAAATGATTTTCTGGAATTTTCTGGAAAATCCAAGATGGCCGCCAGAAAAATTGATCTAGCAAAATTCTGAGTAGATATTCGGGAGCTTACCACGATAGAATCCCTTCAGCCAAATTTGATTGAAATTGGTCACAGAATAAATGAGGAGATGCGATTTGACAGATGAATGCCCACTGCTATGGCATAAGCTCATTTGGTCCGAAGAGCCAGGTGAGCTAATAATACAATCATTCATATTGGAATTTTCTGCCTTATTTACACTTTTCAACCATTTTTTATACAAATTTACAATGTGTAAAATCATCCAAGTCTCAAAAACAATTGTATGAATAGGTATTATTTTAGAAGTAGATCCAACAGTTACTTTGTTCCCATGACTCGGTACATAGAAAGCACCGTATTCATAATTCTATTGCAACAATGCTGAAAAATGTGTAAGTCTATGAGGCCCATATACATATTGTGGTCGGTGTCATTGGTCTGTTTATCAAGACCATAACTCCAGAATGCCGGATTGTAATCTCAAAGTCGCATCCCATTGGGAGGATGGACTGACTGACCCACAAAATAATGTGTATTTCCTTATTACCATAGCCAACCTTCCCATGAAGTTCAGTCACGATCCTCCAAGCAAAAGTAAAGTTATTGAATGAAACACAACATTTGCACAGATGGACAGACACGCAGGCAGAAACACAGATTGCCTAATGGCCAGACAGACACACAAACTAATGTGCATTCCCCTACTACAATATCCAAATTTCCCGTGAAGTTTCGTCAAATTTAACACTCACATCAGCCAAAAATGGCTTCTGCAGTGATCCTGAGAAATGTCAATTTGCAGACTAAGAGAAGACTATTTTTGGAAATTTACCCCTGGAATGACTGACTCGAAAACTGAGCCAGTTATTCCAATGGTAAAATTTCCAAAAATTAGTCTTGTCTTGGTCTGCAATTACATTTGTATGAGAAAATTGTATATTTTCTATAACTGAATGTAGCAGTTGTCTTAGCCACCAACTACATTCAGTCAAATTGTTTTCCAAATAACTGTCCAGAATTATTATGGCAACCCTTTCAACAACAAATCCCTCATAAACCAAATTTCTGACAATGTAAAGCACATTATGTTGAATATTTTAAAATTAGTTTACCTGTACGCCATTGCTGCCTTGACAACAACGTCTTCAGTCAAATTATTTTCAAATTATTCAACAGATTAGTTCCAAAAAGGCCTGAAAGAAAGTTTAATAAACTTTCATTGACGAAAGACTATTATTCACTCTAGCCAACACAAAATGATGTATTAATTTTGTACAATGTATCAACAACAATTTGTCGAGTGTAACCCCAATATGGCATGATCTAAACAAATAGAAAGTATGTACATACATGTTTGTATAACTCGCAATCATAAACAAGGGCAGATGTTCAATAATACAATCATTCATACTGGAATTTTCTGCGTTATTTACTCTTTTCAATCAAGTTTTATACAAATTTACAATGTGTAAAATCATCCAAGTCGCCAAAGCAATTGTAGGAATAGGTACCACATTAGAAATAGATCCAACAGTTACTTTGTTCCCATGACTCGGTACATAGAAATCACCTTATTCAGAATTCTATTGCTACAATGCTGAACAATTTGTAAGTCAAGGAGGCGCATATACCTATTGTGCTCGGTGTCATTGGTCTGTTTATCAAGACCATAACTCCAGAATGTGTGAATATAATCTCAAAGTCGCATCCCATTGGGAGGATGGACTGACTGACCCACAACATAATGTGCATTTCCTTAACACCATAGCCAACCTTCACATGAAGTTCAGTCACGATCCTCCAAGCAAAAGTAAAGTTATTGAATGAAACACAGCATTTGCACAGATGGATGGACGCGCAGGCAGAAAGACGAATTGACGAATGGCCAGACAGATACAGAAAATAATGTGCATTTTCCTACTACCATAGCCAAACGTTCTATGAAGTTTCGTCAAATTTAACACTCATATTAGCCAAAGATTGCTTCTGCAGTGGGCTT
Source organism: Chaetoderma sp. LZ-2023a (assembly GCA_034401795.1). Taxonomy (NCBI): domain Eukaryota; kingdom Metazoa; phylum Mollusca; class Caudofoveata; order Chaetodermatida; family Chaetodermatidae; genus Chaetoderma; species Chaetoderma sp. LZ-2023a. The sequence continues at coordinate 82,958,087 of CM067375.1, forward strand.
GAGAAATGTCCTTTTGCAGACCAAGAAAGACAGACTCACTGATCAATAATGATAATAAAGACCATTAATCTATCTCGTCTATGGCAACAGCTATGCTTGCCTGATTGACCAATGGTGCTTGTTGTGCAGTAATTAATGTAAACATGTAATTAACAAGAATGACAATCAGTGATTGCTAAAGTATACTCACCCTATTCCGGCAAGCACAACCTTCCACCCAAGATTGATCACCGTGACCCTGACTGTTTACACCAAAATTGATAGGGTTCTACGAACCTTCCACCTAAGATTAGTAATGATCCCTTCAATCGAACTCGGGTTATCATCAAGAAACGCAATATTACACCATTAATTAGGTCACAGTGACCTTGACCTTTGCCTTCAAAATCAATAGGATTCTTCGGACCACAAAGGACAAGCTCCCACGCCAGATTGGTCAAGATCCCCTCAATAGAATTCCGGAAATGCATTGCGTAATTAATCCGGTCAGTGACCTTGGACTTTGATTGTTTGACTCCAAAATCCATAGGGTTCTTCGGACCACCAAGGACAAGCTCCCACAACAAATTGGTAACGATCCCTCCAAAAGAACTTGAGTTATCACACGGAAATGAAAGCCCGAATAGACGGATGAACAAAGAAAATGCTATATCCACCGACCCCCCCCCCCCACCCCCATTTATTTGTGTTCACAAGTCCTCGACAGATAGGTGAGCACTATGGCCCTAGGGACATTTATTTCTAGTATGCGGCACTGTCTATATGACCATTTGCAAAATAGCGATTCAACTCCAAAGGCAGGCGGGCACATTGGGGTATTTATTTATTCACCCTTTGGTGCTGTTCTCTTGACTTCATTGACGCTAACTTCATAGAATCTCAATTTCAGGATAAGGCATTGCAAGCAATACAAATTCCCTCTATTTCTGCTTTTGAATTTATACTTTCAAGAGCAAATAACTCTGGGTAAATTTGACGTAAATTGATAGAATTTGAACTTGGCCTCCGTATTCACATTATTAAGCGGGGCCACATCGGTGCAGGCAAACACAAATTCGTGTCTGGAAACCAAACAGTACGAACGGCCGTATTCATATATCCCCTCAAACTTCGTTTTCGAGGGGGTAATGAACCCTTTCACAGACAAATCCATAAAAAATAATATTCTTTACGATATAACACTTATTCTGTTGAACGTTTTTGAATTAATTTGACTGGAAGCGATTGCTGCCTTCCAGTCAAATAAATTTCAAAATATTTAACAGTTTCACTGTAGGGAGGGTAACGTTGAAAATGAGATATGGGAAATTTATCGGTAAAAGGATTAAACTACATAGGTAGGCTGTGGAATATTTTGAAACTCATTTGACTGGAACCTGCTGCTGCCGTAGGCAGCTACAGCTGCAGTGGATATTGATCTACAATAAGTAACTAACAACCTTTGGGTTAGAATGTTGAAATAGTTGGTATCAAGTTAATACAGAGAAACGGTTGTGGATAGAATGAAAAACCTGAAATAAAAATGCAATACTCTCCCTCCACTTCTGGTGGTTCGAGGGTAATTACATCCTAGCATGAAAGCATTTAAGTATTATTGCTTACATCACACACCCTGCTTTGTTCTTCATTGTTGCGCGATCCAAGGGCTTGTTATATATTGTCAAATAGCACCTGGCCTTGTATCCATCATAACTGCACATATAAACAAACATAGATAAGTACATGAAATCACTCTTCTCTAACAGCAACAATTAACGGGCTAACCCTTTCAAGTTTGAAGCCAGAAACCCGAACACTAAAAACTGTTTATAATGTAATAACCATACCGTTGAATATTTTGAAATAAATTTTACTCGCAGTATTGAGTTACAGTCCAATTAGCTCGAAAAATATTCAACAGCATACTGGCTGGAAATCGATAGTCTGGGATGTCATGGTTCTACGAGTTAAAACTGCTGGAATGTTGTAAATCCTACAGTGGAACATGAGGTGTGTTGCAATGATGATCAGCCAAATTATTTTCAAAATATAACTGGTGAACCTGAATGCGGTAACACAGTCCCAACCGAGGTCTTATCAGTACCTGTCTGTATTAACGTACCACATTGGCGAAAATTCAAGCCCCGTTATCCCCCCCGAAACCCGATACGATAAAAGTTATGGTTTTCATGGGAGACAACTCTGGACAGAGTTAGCTGTAACACAATCCCAAACAAGATCTTGTCACCAGGCATTGACAGCCAGCATTTGAGGTAAATCCTAGAATGCATCAGATCCATGAATTATTTCTATAGTCCGGGGAGGGACTTTGAAACGGCAGGTGTTAGTTTGTCATATATAACAACACATCTATCTAAATATTACCTGTATGCAAATCTCTTTGCTGCGTACGCCAGAATATGGATTTGGAAGGACTCCAGTTCCGCAGTAGATCTGTGAATGAATAAAATTTACAGTGACGTAATGAACTGAACATACCTGTTAACATAAGCCACAATAGTGGCATTCAGGCATATATTTCTTCCAACTTTATGTCATATGGACGCTTTTTGATGTCTTATTGGGGAAACTAGTCCATTTTCGTAGGCCATCAATAGAGACGACAGAAAGGGTTAATGGAGACTGGTACCAGGCTCAAAATGTTCTGCAATAGTAATTCAATGGGGAACCGTGTACTAACGAACTATAGTTAACTATCCAGCGTTCAGCTGGGCATAGCAACTGCACATGTTAAGTAAACCAGCAAACGGACTATAGTTAGCAAGTAGAAATTGGCCCTTAAAACAGCAAGTAGTTACCTGAAATTTGTATAGTGTGCAAGAGAATTTGCGAATCTTGTGGCACATATTATCTGGCGTAGCCTCTCATGGGCTGGCGAGCCAGCTTCTAGCCATGGTATGTGCGCGATCCTCTCCTCGTCTGTAAGAGCAGCGTGGTCACACTGATCAAATGCCCAACCGTGCACATCAGTTGTGTGGTGCAGGGCACCCCTCATCTTTAGCTGTAAGTATAATTACAATATAGCCATAAATTCGATATGATGAGCTGACGTCTTCAATACTCTTATCGATCAGCACTGAATTCAATAGGTTTCCCTCAGACTTATCAATTGTAAAACATCCAATATAATTGTATGGATGTTGCCACTCAGAAATCGATTGTCAGATCACCATCACCATTTTCACAGGCCTATTCTCCATAAACACCACAGCTAGTCCTTGTGACACATGTGATTTTGTCTCCCCTTCCTTGGACATGTTGGACAGAAAATGTCATGACATAACAACTTGTGGATTGCTTTTGACCTTTGACTATGACCATTAAATCACAAGGTTCTTTCCCATTCCAAAGGTAATATTGCTATATGCAGTTTTGTCGTCCCAAGAAGGCGCAAATGATTGACTTAGTGACCGTAATTCGACAAGGCATATCACGCATGGTCAAGATAAACATGTATACAAAAATGAGATTTTACATATGTTATTATATCATATTTATCATATATAGTTAAACCACAGGGAGCACCAAAATGTTGTCTCTTACGGCAGGTCATCGCCTAATAGAGGGTTAACTGTCTTAGTTTATTGGATTTGGGAATTGAACAACGCGGCAGGTGGCCTCTAAATATAGGTGGTCTTTGTTGTCGGTTTGACAGTAGTTTGTATGTCGTGTATAATGTAAATCAGTAAGTAGACTATCTTGCCATCAGAGTCTGTGTGTTTCCTTCACAAGCTTTAGACGAGTACCAGAAATGGTTAGTAACATGGCCTATCCAAGGCTTTAAATCAGTGCTGCCCCGTTGTAATGATGCCTGTTATAAAGAAAATGACAAGTACATGTAAAATGTGTTCAGGACCAAACATATTTTGCTATTTACTCATAACATCTGCCTGTTTGATTGCAGCATAACTCAGGCATGCAAGACGATCCCCATGTAGAACCACATAATTTGACACAGAATATCAATTTCCTACGTCTGCACTCTTTTCAAAGCCGCTACGTTTTGTCTTTCCTTGCAGCCGCTTTCCCACTCCATTCTCCGAAACATTGATGATGGTCACATTATACATTGCCTGTGCTGTGCGTACATATGAGGTACTATGTGACCCTCTGCGCACAGAAATCACTAACTGGCTAGCCAGTTACAGCAACTATGACCAGAATCAGCGATCACAGAATTCCACTATCCAAATACACAATTGACATTATCTTAAAAACGGTCACACACATAATTAATTCAGCTTTTCTGCACCATCTTCCCATCACTGCTGTATGCCAAGGCATCCGTATTGCTCTACCCAAGCCCAAGAAGCCACATGGCCCTCAGCCAATCTGCCCATTGTGCTCCTCAATAGCATACGGAAGATCCTATCCAATGTTACTCTATGCCGCATCCAAGACAAGATCGATGACTTTACTGGACCATGCCAAAGTGGCTTTAAACGTGGACGCAGCTGTGCAGACATGGTATGAGCTCAACACATCCTTGTATCACGAGCCTTCAACACAATTAACTGTTACAGGATCTATGATGTACTACGCGAGTCCAGTTGCAAGGAAGATGAGCTACGACTGGGGAGACTACTGCTTGCAGACACAAAGCTGAGAGTACGAGTCAAGTCAGTGAAGTCTGTAGAGCTTGAGACATCAATCGGCTCCCCACAGGGAGGTCTATCCTCTGTGCGTTTCACCTGTTACCTTGTTGCCGCATTGAAATCTGTGCTGGAAAATTCCACAGGACAGTACACTCAAATCGATAAAGGACATGAGGAAGCTGAAAGATTTTGTCCGAGGACAAGTCACAGTGGTCAAAGGCGAAGAAGGGCCGAGTGCAGTTGTAGGATATTTTTAGTAGTACAGTCGCAGAATACAGTAATCATACATACAGAATTCCATGGTGTATCAGAAAGCCACTTAGTGAATACCTCGCCAGCGAAGTAAGACTTTGTCTTGCGGTGATGGTGTGGTGGAAGCGTGTGTGGGATATGATGCTTGGTGCTTTTGGTGGTTGTTGGTTCGATTCCCTGTCAATGCCAATATATCATAATGCCACGACCACTTGTACACACACACATATATATATATATATATATATATATATATATATATATATATATATATATATATATATAATTCTTTTGGTCTAGACTTGCGTCCCCAATATATATCCAGTAAAGGGTTATCCTCGCAAAAGGAACACAGACATTTTAGATGCACTATAATCATTTTTAACATACCTCTGCCAGTTTGTTTCCTAGGTTCTTAGCGCCATGCCAGATGTCAAAGCTGTGCTTGATCCCTGGATGAGTGTTCCCTATGAAATGTAGAGTACGATTACATGTAGGTAAGGAAACAACACCTGAACACTGTTTTAATTCAGTGGCTTGGAACACATTGCTTCCCTAAACCTAACATTGGTAGCCCAGTATTATACACACACCCTTCCATAGAACGTGCATGTGTCTTGTGCAAGATCTGTGAGAGAAAAGGGAATTTGTGTGAATTTGAGAGCAGTATTGCTGAAGACTGTTGCTTCAATATGAAGTAATGGCTTTCAGAAATATTATATAAAGAGCTCAATAATTGAAATACTAAATGGATCTGAATAATCCAAGCCCATTATCTAGTATATACAGTGTATTCGATAATATTTATAGTAATGGCTTATTCCATCAAGGAAGGGTTGGTAAATGGCAAATATGCACATGTATATGAAAATCATCTAGCATTGCCCATGTTGGCTAGGTCGAGCATATCCTTGTTCATAAATGTATCAAGCTCTGATCTAACAATGGCGGACCTAGGATTGTGTTATATGGTGGGTGTCGGCCATGATGCTCCCCCTCCACCCTAACCCCACCCCCGAGAAAATTCTAAATGCTTCATCTAACCCTTTCAATTATCGGACCATTAAACCTCATTTTCGAGATAACCATGCACACAGGAATATCTGAAGAAGAATTTGTTACGTCCGTATCATTGAGACGGATAACGCATTCAGACAGATTTTGGGAGTTCAAGGTGTGGCTCCTGACCCCATTAAGCTTCTTTTAAGATCCGCCAATGGGACAATAAAACACCAGTTCTAGTCACATGTCCCCTGACTGATCATACTAAATTTGGGCGAAACATGTGCATGCATTCTAATACATGTAGTATGCACCTGAAATCAGACATTTGACACATTTTTAGATTTTCAAGGGGAAAAACAGCAGTTGCACAAAATATCAAAATTTCCATGCACTTTCCAGTCCTGCAAAAGGTTTCCTTAATTTCCATACATTTCCAATATCCTATACCTACGCATAATACACAATTTCGATAATTAGTAGGGTAGATTAGATTTTAATATGGTTTATAAGACTGTATTCCAGAATGTGATAGAGAAAGGTACGGAAAGGTAAATTGACTAGAGCACTAGCACATCATGGCACTGTAAAGCAGGATAGTTAGGAGAGAGTATGGCAATGTAGGGTAGGGGAGAGTATGGGAATGTAGGGTAGGAAAGAGTACAAGTAAAGGCAGAAAAGGATATGTTAAGTAATCTGGTAGATGATGTAGAACGGGGAGGAGTAGTGCATGTTACATGTATAGTAGACAAGAGTAAAGAAACATATACATATGCATGAATGCAGCTATCCCCATGTGGGCATCAGTGACAACCTCCTTTATAACAATTCCAAACTGTTGAAAAGTTGCCATCACTTTTTTTAAGGCTGTTTGTAGACTTTACATCTGTCTGGCGCTTATCCACTACTACACAATCCATAATTTCCTTTGTGTCATATTCGAGGACAGTATATGTACAATATTTGGCGCAAAATCCCGGACTATCCATCCTGCCATCTCCTGAGGAAGTAGGAATGTGAAAGCATGTGTTACCGTGCATGTTGTAAGCTCCACTAGAAACTATTTCAGCACTGCAGATCCTCTCACACAAACCACACCACCACCACCACCACCACCACCACCACTACAAACACACGTGTCATGCG